>JAWWEY010000114.1:2611515-2661958 GCA_035582745.1 Loriotus luctuosus
TTTCCCTTCTCTTTCCCTTCTCTTTCCCTTCTCTTTCCCTTCTCTTTCCCTTCTCTTTCCCTTCTCTTTCCCTTCTCTTTCCCTTCTCCTGTGCTGTCCCTGCCCACTGCTGTGTCTGTGCAGCACTGAGCCCCTTTGCTGGCTCTGTGGCCACATGAAGCAGTGCTGAGGCTCTGAGGCTCTCCTGGCTGCTGAGGCAGAGCCCTGTGTGCTGGCACAGGCAGGATGAGTGTGTCCCTGGCCTCCACAGCTGCAGCCTGCCCTGAGGAAGGCTCAGGCTGCCAGTGGTGGTGAGGATGATGGAGTGTGTCCCACAGCAACGTGGCCCTTCTGCCTCCCTGTCTGAGCACAGGGGACACAGAGGGGCTGAGCCAGGCAGGATCTGCTGCAGAGGAACAACCAGGGGCTGGTGGGCACTGTGTCCCATCAGGAAACTGATGCAAGGAAGAGAAGATGAGGGTGAGGTGAGGTGAGGCTGGCAGCAGGAGTGGAAATTTTGGGTTGAATCTCCAGCCTTGGTTCTCTTGGATGCCTTGTCCTGCTCAGCACCAGCTCTGGGACTGGAGCCAAGGTGGTGAGTCTTGTCTACCCCGAGCATCTGCTGCGTGGCAGGAGGGAGCACCAGCTCCTTCTGGCTGCCCTGCTCTGCCAGGGCTGTGAGCAGCACTGAGGCCAGCAGGGAATGTCCTTGGGGTGGCACAGGGCAGATGTGGCTGCCCAGCCTGGGCACTGATAGCAGGCACTGCCCTCAGCTGCTGCCAGCTGCAGGTTCAGGGTCCTTCTCTCCTTGGGAGAACCTCTAGGAAGCTGCACCTCAATTTATCTGAATTGGAGACAGAGACAAAGGCTGGATGATCCTGTGGCAGTGCAGTGCTGGGGGTTCATTGGCTCAGAGCTGTTCTGAGGTGTTCTAAGAGCTGGTTGTTCACAGCATTTGGTGCCTGATTCTCATCCTGAGCTACATCTCCACGCCTGCCAAAGTTTTTCTGCTGCTACACAGGAGGATGTGTTTTCAGCAAAGGCTTCCATGTGGAAGACTGAAAAAAATTAAATAAAAAGTAACTCCAAGCTTGGAATGGTGTTGCCAGGGGGAATGTTTACAAGGAAGCAGCCTGATAAACAAGGAAAATCCGTGAGTTGTAAAGAGGTGAAATTGTACAGTGTGGCAACAACTCCCAGCTTCTCAGAGCCTCACAGTGGTCACAGCCACCTCAGGCTGACTGCAGAGTCTCCGTTTTTACAGGCAGCCTCAGGAAAGCAGGCTGGACTGAAAAAGTAACGGAATTATGTGGAACTTGTCTGAGTCACTGACCCTACATCTCCACAAGTTCTTTCAGGGCACTGCCGTGAAGGAGGACCAAAGAGGCTGCAGCTGAGAGGAGATCTGCCCTTTCTGGTCACCAAGGGTTTCAGATCTCCTCCCCTAGCCTCTCCCAGTCTTTTGTACTTTCTGCGCTAATCCATCCAGTGCAGCATACACTGACAGAGGCAGGAGCTGGAAAGCCTGCTCTGAAAGTCTCTGAATGCTGCTGGACCAGCTGAAGGCATGAACTTGAAACCCGTGCTCATCCTCCTTGGTCTGGCCTTAGCCACGATCTTCGCTTTGGTCTGCGTGCTGCTGACCAGGGAGAGGAGCCCCAGAAGCTGCCAGCAGCTGCCCCCGGAGCAGGAGGACACAGAGGATGGCCAGAGCCTGGTGTTTGCTGACCTGACAGCCGAGGAGATGTCCCAGGTGGTGCGGTACCTGCAGGGCCACCTCGGGGTGCCGCTGGTGGAGGCGTCGCGGGCCAAGCCCTCGGAGAACTGCATCGCCTGGCTGGACGTGCAGGTGCCCGCCAAGGCAGAGGTGCTGCGGTTCCTGGACTCAGGGGGGGCTCGTCCCCCCCGGGAGGCTCTGGCCGTGCTGTACTTTGGGCAGCAGGCAGAGCCCAACATCACCGAGCTGGTGGTGGGGCCGCTGCCGAGGCCGGCGTACCACCGGGACGTGACGGTGCCCAGGTACGGGGGGAAGGTGCCCTACCACCGCCGGCCCACGCTGGCTGTCGAGTACAAGCAGATTGGGGGGTTCCTGAAGAGCCAAGTGTTCCCCTCAGCTCCAGCTTTCATGCAGCAAGTCATGGAGTATGATGGAGCCAACCTTGCCATGGTGACAGCTGCTCCCCGCGGGTTCCAGTCTGGGGACAGGGTCACCTGGTTTGCCCTGTTCCAGAATGTGACTGGGTTCTTTCTGCACCCCGTGGGGCTGGAGGTGCTGGTGGACCACAGCAGCCTGGACATCTCGGAGTGGGCGGTGAGCAGGGTGTTCTACAATGGGCAGTACTACAGGGACATGGTGCAGCTGGAGAGTGCCTACGTGCAGGGTCGGATCAGCGTGGAGAAGGTGAGCAAGGCACCACAGGACGGGGATTTCTCCTCCATGAAGCCTCGAGCGCCGGCGGCCGCGCCGTTCCCGCTGCAGTTCGAGCCGCAGGGTCCCCGCTACAGAGTCAGGAACAACCAGGTCACCTTCCAGGGCTGGAGCTTTGCCTTTGGCATGAGCGTGAGCAGGGGCCTGCGGCTGTTTGACATCCGACACAAGGGGGAGAGGATTGCCTACGAGATCAGCGTGCAGGAGGCGCTGTCCGTGTACGGCTCCAACTGCCCGGCGGGGATGTCCACCCGCTACATGGACGGCAGCTTCGGCCTGGGGCGCTACACCTCGCCCCTGGTGCCGGGGGTGGACTGCCCCTACCTGGCCACCTTTGTGGACACACTGTCCCTGTCTGACAGCCTGAGGCCCAAGAAGAGGAAGGCTTCGCTCTGCATCTTTGAGCAGAACCTGGGCTCCCCTCTGAGGCGCCACTACTCCAACTTGCAGTCGCTCTACTACGGGGGGCTGGTGAACTCTGCTCTGGTGCTGCGCTCCATCGCCACCGTGGGCAACTACGACTACGTGTGGGACTTCATCTTCTACCAGAACGGGGCCCTGGAGGGCAAGGTGCAGGCCACGGGGTACCCAAGCTCTTCCTTTCTCCATGGGGATGGCCTGAGATATGGCAATAGGCTTTGGGAGCACACCCTGGGCACAATACACACTCATTTTGTCAACTACAAGGTGGACTTGGATGTGGCAGGTAGGTCTGGATCTTCCTTTAATGTCTGCCATTGTTCTGATAAGCCCCAGAGCTTTGGGGTTTTCCTCCTTGCCTATCCAGTCCCTAATAACTGACTCTTCTTTATTCTCCTAACCTCTTCTTTCATTGCAAAACTATTTTTTGATGTATAAAGCAGTCTGTCAAGGTCACTGGGTGGAAAGCAGTGGGAATTTCTGGGAGCTCTGTGTTCAGCTCAGGGAAAGTATGAAAGGTAGCAGCTGAAAAATGTTTGTGTTTCCTTGAGGCCTCACGTCTGGCACGGGGTGTGTTGCCATAGGCACGGGCAGGCAGACGGGGAGTTGGCCCTGTCTGAGCACAGACACAGTGAGCCTGCTTTACAGAGCCTGCTGCTGCTCCTGGCACTCCTCCTCCCTTGGGAAAATCCTCCCGGTGTCTCACTGCCCCATGGAAAGCAGGGCAGCTGCCCTGGTGCTCCGTGGGGCTGAGCTCCTGCACATCCCTCCCCTTCTTCTCTTGGGGGAACACTCAATCCTGAGTTGTGAAGCCACTGCAGCCGCCCAGAGAGGTCCCCTGCTCCATGTGTAGTCACAGTCTGGCAGTGGATGTCTGCACAGGGTTCTGGAGCCCAGGAGCAGCCCCTGCTCCCAGTGAATGCTGGAAGTGCAGGGATGCTCAGCCTCAGGTGGTCAGCTCCGCTCTGGTGCTTCACTCCATCACCCTTGTGGGTGACTACAACTATGTGTGGGACTCATCTTCTGCCAGAACGGGGCCCTGGAGGGCAAGGTGCAGGCCACGGGGTACCCAAGCTCCTCCTTTCTCCATGGGCATGGCCTGAGATATGGCAATAGGCTTTGGGAGCACACCCTGGGTATGATAAACACTCATTTTGTCAACTACGAGGTGGACTTGGATGTGGCAGGTAGGTCTGGATCTTGTCTCTCCTTTTGAAAATGAAGTCTCCAAATACTTCTCAAGAACTTTACTTTTTTGGTGGTTATACAGGTTTTCTTTTTCATTTATGGGGCAGGGTGGTGTGCTTGCAGTGAGGGGGTGGCAGAACTGCAGGAACAGGGAGAAGGCAGATGAAATCAGACTGTCACTGTTAATACTGCCAGGGGAGTTGTGGGCTTAGAAGTTTTGTTCATGTGAGGAAAAGAAAGGAAAAGAGCTCAGCTGTGCATGGATCTTCTTCTTTGGGACTCAGACCTTCACAGACCGCAACTTCAGCTCTGAAATGTTTTTTATGGAAGCTGAGAACTCATGTGTTAAAGGACCAGTACACAGAGGGGCTTCATGGTGGGGCAGGCAGGAGGTTCTGAGCAATAACCCCTCTGCCAGAACTCACAGGCACTGGCCATCAGATGCTCTCAGCAGCCTTTTGCCACCTCATGGCCCGATCAATTTGCTCCTGTTGCTCCAAACCTTGGGCCCACTTCTCTTCTTTGTGGCAGGGCCTGAGAGCAGCCCAGCACTGCTCTTGTCTGTGATGTGCAGATGTGTGCAGCACCCAGGCCACTCCAGGGGCCTCCTCTGTGCAGGATGAGCACTAACAAAGCTCATGCTCTTGTTAATTAGACCGTGGAGGCAAACAGGGAGGCAAATGGGAGGCAAACCTGTTCTTCTGCCCAGGGGTGAGGCTCATCCCTTGTCCCCTCTTGTCTCTGCTGCAGTGGTGCTGCCCAGCCTGGACAAGTGTCCAGCCACAGATCCACATGTGGGGTGCTGTCATGGCATGGGGAGCTGCAGAGCAGCAGCTGCTCCTGGGCTGCTCAGAGCCCAGGGTGCAGGGAGAGCAGCACTGTGATGTCCCTGGGGAGCAGGGCACTGTGGGGACTCTCCTCAGTGACTTTGTTTTGGCTTCACAGGGGTGAAAAACTCCCTCATGGCCCAGGACATGGTGTTTGAGATGGCACAGGCTCCCTGGAGCCCAGAGCAGCAGATAGAGAGGCCACGACTCACCAGGAGAGTCCTGGACACAGAAGACCAGGCTGCCTTCCTGCTCCACTCCAAGATGCCCAGATACATCTACTTTGCTGCCAACAGCAAAAACAAGTGGGGCCACCAGCGTGGCTACAGGATCCAGATCACCAGTTCTGCAGGGGACCACATCCCTGAGGCCAGCTCCATGGAGAGGGCCATCAGCTGGGCAAGGTCAGGCTGCCCTGGCTGGCAGGGCAGGTTCCCAGAGAGCCCCTCAGCCCTGCCAGCTGGGAAGGCACTGCTGGATGGCCCTGGATGGGAGGCACAGGGAAACTCTGCAGACTTTCAGGAGTTGATTTAGCTCTGCCCTGCCTCGGGGGGCTGCTCCCCTCTCTTTTCTTGTCCTCAGGTACCAGCTGGCTGTCACCAGGAGGAAGGAGGAGGAGCCCACCAGCACCAGCATCTACAACCAGAACGACCCCTGGACGCCCACCGTGGCCTTTGCTGACTTCATCAACAACGAGACCATCACCAACCAGGTGAGCTGGGCTTCCTGGGCTGAGTGTAACACCCAGCAAGGCTCAAGGGGAGCCCTGAGGAGCAGAGAGACTCCAGCACCACCCCTGGGACAATGGGCCCAGCTTTGAGAGCAGCAGACCAGAGAAAAATGGGTTTGGGCATCCCCTTCTCTGTGTGTCTGCTTGGTACTTTGGTCAGAGAACACAGAGAGTGTGTGCAGAGCAGAAACTTCTTTCTCCCTGTGGAGGAACATCATGAAAATGTTGTGAGGCCATGGAGGTCAAAGCAAGGGTCCTTCCACAGGGTGGATAGCTGTAGCCATGGCTGTGGCAGGTCTTTGGGGAAGGGAGGAGCTCTTTCCCAGGAGAGGGGAGCTGGGTGTGTGGGAACACAGCTGGCTGGTGCCCATCAGGGTCCCCCTCCTTCTCTTCTGTCACCCCCCACTGCCCCACGTGTGTTTTGGCCACTGCTGCTGCAGCTTCTGAAGTAACCCTGGGCTTGTGGCTCTTCCCTGCCTAGGACCTGGTTGCCTGGATAACTGCTGGCTTCCTCCACATCCCACACTCTGAGGATGTCCCCAACACTGTGACCGTGGGAAACTCCGTTGGTTTTCTCCTGAGGCCCTACAACTACTATGACCTGGACCCCTCGATATACTCCCAGGATGGTGTGTTTTTCACCAGTGAGCAGGACTTTACAGCGTGTGAAACCAACCCTCTTGCCTGCTTGCCCAAAACTGCCTCTTGTTTGCCAAACTTCCCCCCATTCACTTTTGATGGTTTTCGAAATATGAGCAGGCTTTAATGCTACAGGATGGTGAGGAGATGTGGGCAGAGACACCAGGCTGACTGTTCTGTCTCCAATTTTCAGCTTTTTAGTGAAGTTGTCTCAATTTTCAGTTGTCCAGTGACTTCGTGTTTTCTCATTGCTTTTGAAATAGTGCTCTTGAAAAGGGAAACATGATTTTCCTAGTATGATGTGAGATGGAAGTCTATGTTATCTGTAATTCCTGAATTTGAGTCTATTGCCAGAGGAAGGTCAGGAGAGAATCCTGTTCCTCTGCTGTAGAAGCAAGTGCTGTGTAGTGCATATCTCAGGTTAAAATAATGAAAATGGTGCTGGTCCAATGCTCTCAAGTGTCTCATTCTTACAGCAGCATCTCCTGGGGGGTGGTGCTGCTTTCTGCCATCTTTCCTGTGCCCACAAACCAGCCCAGCATGGCTCTGGGTGTTGTCTGGGCACAGGGATGTCCAGCTGGAGGCAGGAGGGACAAGCTGGGGTGGAGCTGGGCACTGGCACCAAGCCCTGTGGCTGCTGAGGGGAGGCTGGGTCATGGCCAGGACTGTGTGGGTTGTGGCTCTCAGGCCATCAGTGCTGGGCACAAGGACAGGACCTTGCAGGAAGGGGTTTCATGGCTTTAATGGTTTCACCTTTGGTGGCTGCTGGTGATGCAGCAGGGCCAGTGCCACTGCCTGTTTGCCAGGGTGCTGGCTGGGCTCTGGTGCCCCTGTTCCCCTCCTTGCAGCCCAGTCTGTGCCAGGCTGTAACTCAGGACCAGTGGGCACCTTTGCAAGGTGACAAAGCTGTCCCCTCCCTCCTGGCTGCAGGACCATGGGGATGTTGGCAGCAGCAGTGGTGGCAGGGCTGTGTCAGGACAGGGCAGGGTGCTGTGTTTAGCACTGCTCTGCACAGGGAAGGTTTAATTCTACAGCCTGCCCAGCATCTGCAGGGTTAAGAGAAAGAAGAGAAGTGAGAATGTGCTTATTTCCCCTAAAGACTGCATCCATCCTCTCCAAGCTCTGCAATGTAGGATCTGGGACCAGAGGGAAAGGACAGATGTACAAACACTAAGTTTACTTTAAATTATGGCCCTCTAGGGAAGCAGAGTATAGCTGCCTTTTATGGTTCCCAGCAAATCCTGGCAATGTGTGAGAACGTCCCCTTGCACCCTCCCTGTGAGTTCCAGGGGCAGTTCCCTGCTGAGGAAACAGGAGAGGAAAATAAACCCGAGCCAAGCCAGCCCCTTGTTCTAGTGAGTGGCTGGGAGGATTCCACAGCTGGAAACGTGTCCTGCCAGACTGTGAGAGAGCACTCAGTGCCTCAGCAGGCATGAGCCTCAAAACCATGCTCATCCTCCTTGGTCTGGCCTTAGCCACGATCTTCGCTTTGGTCTGCGTGCTGCTGACCAGGGACAGGAGCCCCAGAAGCTGCCAGCAGCTGCCCCCGGAGCAGGAGGACACAGAGGATGGCCAGAGCCTGGTGTTTGCTGACCTGACAGCCGAGGAGATGTCCCAGGTGGTGCGGTACCTGCAGGGCCACCTCGGGGTGCCGCTGGTGGAGGCGTCGCGGGCCAAGCCCTCGGAGAACTGCATCGCCTGGCTGGACGTGCAGGTGCCCGCCAAGGCAGAGGTGCTGCGGTTCCTGGACTCAGGGGGGGCTCGTCCCCCCCGGGAGGCTCTGGCCGTGCTGTACTTTGGGCAGCAGGCAGAGCCCAACATCACCGAGCTGGTGGTGGGGCCGCTGCCGAGGCCGGCGTACCACCGGGACGTGACGGTGCCCAGGTACGGGGGGAAGGTGCCCTACCACCGCCGGCCCGTCACGGGCAGGGAGTACGCGGAGATCAACGCCCTCATCCACAGGGAGCTGAAGAAGGCGCCGCGCTTCCTCACCGCCTGCTGCGAGTCCGACGGCAGCGACCTGGTCACCCTCACCACAGCCCCACGGGGATTCAAGTCTGGTGATCGCCTGAGCTGGTTTGTTCTTTTCCACAACGTGGCTGGCACTGGTTACTACCTGTCCCCGGTGGGGCTGGAGGTGCTGGTGGAGCACGGGGACCTGCACGTGTCCCGGTGGCAGCTGCGCAAAGTCTTCTACAACGGCCGCTACTTTGCCAGCACGGGGGATCTGGAGCAGGAGTTTGTGGCCGGTGCACTGGAGGTGGTCAGACTGAAGCAGCCCCAGGCTGATGCAGTGCTGGGCTCAATGAAGCCCCGGCGCCCTCCTGGGCCCCCGGGCCCGCTGCAGTTCGAGCCGCAGGGTCCCCGCTACAGCATCAGGAACAACCACGTCACCTTCCAGGGCTGGAGCTTTGCCTTTGGCATGAACCCCAACACCGGCCCCCGCCTCTTCGACATCAGGTACCGTGGGGAGAGGATTGTCTACGAGCTGAGCCTGCAGGAAGCCTTAGCCCTGTACGGCTCCAACTGCCCCGGGGGAATGTCCACGCGCTACCTGGACGGCAGCTTTGGCATCGGCAGGTTCGCCTACGAGCTGGTGCGGGGCCTGGACTGCCCCTACACAGCCACCTACGTGCACCGGCACTACCTGGCAGAGACAGACACTCCCAAAACCAACCAGAACTCCCTCTGCATTTTTGAGCACGACTCTGCCCTCCCTCTGAGGCGCCACTTCTCCGACTCGCAGTCCTTCTACTACGGCGGGCTGCGGAGGAACACGCTGGTGCTGCGCGCCATCTCCACGCTCATTAACTATGATTACATCTGGGATTTCATGTTCCACCCCAACGGGGCCATGGAGGTCCGGGTGCACGCCACGGGCTACATCAGCTCCTCCTTCCTCCATGGCCGAGGCACTGACTATGGCAACAGGGTTGGGCCGCACACACTGGGGACGATGCACATCCACCACATCCACTACAAGGTGGACCTGGATGTTGATGGTAAGTCTGGCCACCTTTGTGCATGGCTGTGGTTTATTGTGGTCTGGGGTGCAGGGCTTGAGAGGGTTTTCTCTTCTGCTTCACAGGGCAGCTGAACTCCCTGGAGAGCCAGGATATGGAGTATGAGTTTGTCAAAGATCCCTGGAGCACACAGAACACCATTGAGCGGCCTCACCTCCGCAGGGAACGGCTGGAGAGGGAGGATGAGGCAGCATTCCCACTCAATGTCCCCCTGCCCCGCTACCTCTCCTTTGTCAGCCCCAATCCCAACAAGTGGGGGCACCCACGCAGCTACAGGATCCAGGTCATCAGCTTTGCTGGGAAGCACCTGCCCACCACCAGCTCCATGGAACGCTCTGTCAGCTGGGGCAGGTGGGTGCCAGAGGCCAGCTGAGGCCTCAGCAGCTTCTGCTCCTGGTGGAGGGAGGTTCTCACCCCTGGGCAGGCCTGCAGCAGGCTGCAGGGAAGGGTTAAACAAAGGGTTAAAGCAAACATGAGTAGCTTTTGGCTCTGAAATTTCCTTGAGATGTTGCTCAATGTCATCTGCTCATGGTAGCTCACAGGCAGGAGTCCGACCCCACGTCAGACTGATTTAGAGCAGCCCCATGTGTTTGTGCCTTTGAGGGGAAGTAGGCTGCAGAAGGAATTCCTAAGGGAAGCACTGGCATTGCCAGGCTGTGGTATCTTCCCCAGAATGCCTTTTGGAAAGTGCTTGGGATCAGCACAGACCAGTCTCAGTGCCAGGGTGAGCTGATGGAGCTCATGCTGGGGAAATCTGTGTGGGGCAGAAGTAGCTGTGGCTTAGGGGAGTGCACTGGGCACTTGCACCTGGATCCATCCGTGTCCCAGCCATGCTGGAAAAGCCACAGGCAGCAAGGGATTCCCCTCAAAGCTTGGAGATGCTGGGGATGCTGCCCATTTCTGCCCTCTTGGCCCCTTCCCTCCCCGCCCCAGGGCATACCAGGGATGCCCAGCCCCAGTTTGGCAGTGCCATGGCTGGCGTGGACAAGCCCCTGTGAGCCCTGTGCTGGCAGGTACCAGCTGGCTGTCACCCAGAGGAAGGAGGAGGAGCCCACCAGCACCAGCATCTACAACCAGAACGACCCCTGGACGCCCACTGTGGCCTTTGCTGACTTCATCAACAACGAGACCATCACCAACCAGGTGAGCTGGGCTTCCTGGGGTGGGGAGAGGCTGAACCTTGTGGGGCCATCCTGGACAGAAGCTGCTCCTGCCCCAGAGCCAGCCTGAGCAGCTGCTGGGCTGGCAGAGTCCTGCTCAGCCTGACAGATGCCTCGTTCCTCCTCTCCCAGGACTTGGTTGCCTGGATCACTGTGGGGTTCCTGCACGTCCCTCATGCTGAAGACATCCCCAACACAGTGACAGTGGGGAACAGCGTTGGCTTTTTCCTGAGGCCCTACAACTACTTCGACGAGGACCCCTCGGTGGATTCCCCTGACAGTGTGTACCTGAGCAGGGAGCAGGATGCTGGGGCGTGTGGGCACAATCCCCTCGCCTGCCTGTCCTCTGCTGCCACCTGTGCCCCCCGCCTGCCCCCCTTCCACTTCGGGGGCTTCCTCAACCTCAGCCTGGCACCGCCCCTGGGCGGGCTCTGATGGGCCAGGGGCTGCTGGGTGGGCACTCAGGGGGTCTCTGTCCCACACCAGGAGCTGCCCCATCCTGCCCAGGCTGTGCTCAGGGTCAGCTGTTGGGGGAAGCTCAGTTCTCATTTCAGCACTGCAGCAAAGGAGGATCCAAAACCTCTGAAAAGCAGCCCCTGGGAGTGATTTTATTTCACCCTGTGAACTGGGGGGTGCCCACAGCCACTCCTCTCCTCTGGGATGGAGCTTCCACCTCCTTCCCATCACTGGTGCACACAGGGGACAGTGCTGGCCACAGCACAAAGCTGCAGCTGCCCTCGGAGCTGTGCTCCACCTGGGCTCTTCCCCACAGTGGCAGCAGTGAGTGCTGTGGTGCTGCTGTGGAATGCCCAAAACCTCCTCCCCAGCCATTGCAGCATCAGGGCCAGCTCTGCAGAGGGAGGCGCTGCCCTGGCCTCGCTGGGAGGCGTCTGGATGGGCACAGCCCGGGCTGGGCACTGCCCTGTGTGTGCCCTTCCCAATAAACGGGCACTCTGTGCTTTTCCTGAACAAACCCCTGGCTGCTGCTCTGTCTCCTGCTGAATCCCTGTGAGGGAAGGTCCTGGCTCAGCTCTGAGGGGCTCCCAGGGCTAAGGGGCAGCCCCAGAGCCTGGCACAGTGCCTGGCATGGCTGTGTGGGTTGCCCTGGCAATGCTCCTGGACCCTGGTGCTGGCAGGAGGTTCCTGCCAGGGAATATGGAGCAAACAGGGCAGTTAATGTTTAACAGTTGTTCCGAGCTGTGTTAATCAGTCCCGGGCTTGGCTGCTGCCCAGCCTGCTCAGCCCCCTTGTGTGGGGACCCTTGATTCCACACCCCCAGCTGCATGTGCAGACCTCAGAGCCCCTCCCCACCGTGCCAGGCTGGCACGGGGACACCAAGAAGCTTGGTGAGGTCAGTGCCACCCCTGGCACCCAGCTGCAGACATTGAACGCTCACTAAAGAGGTCCTGGAGGCACGGTGGGCATCCGTCCCTCACTGTAGTGGATGGGTCTGTGCAGAACCTGCTGAGAGGGGCTTGGGCAGCCCTCGTGGCTGTGGATGTGCCCTGGGAGCCAGCTCAGCCTGCTGCAGCCCACGGGAGAGGGGAGGGGAGCAGAGGGCAGCTCAGGCCATGGCTCAGCGTGAGGCTGCAGCGGCCCCTGGGTGCCCTGGGGTGACAGCAGGGGCTGGGTGAGGGCAGGAAGGTCGTGCCCAGCCTGTGCCTGTGCCCACACGGGCAGTGCTGACGCAGTGAGCACGCTGCCACAGCCCAGCCTGGACCTTGCAGCTGGCAGGGAACGTTCTGGAGCAAGCACGGGCACTTCACGTGGCACGTTCAGCCCCCACCCGTGCTGTGCTGGCCAGAGCTGCACCCAGAGCCTTGGGAATCACGGGCACAGCGTGTGCCAGAGCCAGCTGGGCCATGCAGTCACACAGCTGGGCCTGCTGAGGCACAAATTGGGTTCCCCCAGCCTGGCCCCTGCCCTTCCCTGGAAAACCAGCCCATTTTTAGTGCACAGGGATGAGCAGGAATGGGCAGGGGAGGGGTGCAGGGCATGGGCAGGACCCTGAGCAATGGTTCAGCCAGAATGCAGAACCTGCAGTGCCCAGGCAGCTCCTGCTGCCCTGCCCTGCCCCAGGTCCTCACAGGGACTTTGGGGCTGGGGATTTATCCACAGGGCAGTGCATGGAGCAGGGCTGGGACCATCTGGAGCCTGGCACCTCTGGCACAGTCCTGACCAGTGGCATGTGCACCTGGCATTGCACAAACACACTGGGCTACTGGGCTGAGCCACTCTGCCCTTTGGCTGCTCCCATCCTGCCTCCTGCTCTCTCCCCACCGTGGCCCCAGTTTTCCTGCAGTGACATTTTCCCAGGGGATTGGAGTGCTGGCCCCCATCCCCCAGCACCTTTTGCCCCATTTTCCGCTGTGAAGTCTCCTGGGAAGGATTTCTTGCTGATGGTTTCAAAATATTTCTGGAACAGAAGCCAAGTCTGTTGCATTCCTTCACGCTGGCCAAAGCCTCTCTCAGTTGAAGACCCTGGAGTGAGCTGTTGGGGAATTTGTTTTGCAAGAGTAATTCAGTTTCTGTGCAAACTCTCCTGTTTTGTTGGGATGTTTTTGCAGGTCAGGAGCTCAGTCCAGGGTCTGGGACCACCTTCCTTGGGTGCAGCTGGATGGGACATACCTGGGTCTGTGGCCTTTGCCTGCTTTCCTCCCAGGCCATGTCCCAAGGGGAGAGGTTTGCTGGTGTTGTGCCTGTCAGAGCCCATGGCTCCCTGAGCTCTGCATGGGCAGAGGGGCAGGATGGGGCCTGGAACTGCTGCTGTTTGCCAGCAGGACTCAGTACTGGACACAGCTCTCCCAGAGACAAACAACACAGGGCAGGGGTTCAAGGATCCTGCCATGAATTTTCTCAGGAGGGAGATAAGTGATGCATTTCACTGGCTGTTGATCATTAATGCCTTGCTGCCTGCTCAGCTGTGCTGGGTGCTGCCTGGGCACCCTGTGCAGGGTGGGTGACAAACATGCAGTGCCAGCACGGCTGGCAGGGACAGCAGAGTGCAGCTGGGGTGCAGGGGATGCCCATGGGCACTGCAGGATGAGTTCTGTGTTGGGCTCTGCACCCACAGCTGGGGTCTGATGAGGCAGGAGGGATGAACCCAGTGGAGCAGTGCAGTCCCTGTTTGCAAAGGTCCTTCAGCCCCCCAGTAGAGATCAGAAGAACACAACTGGCAGCCAGGAGCATCCCAGGCCTGGCTCTCTGGGACTGCAGGGACCTCCTGGAATGGCTTTGAAAGGTTCCCATTATGCAAAGTTAAATTAGCCAGGCAAATGAGGAGAGGGGAGTCTGGCCTCTGCTCCATGCACCCACTGCATGCTCCTGGGCATCCTCACCATGCTCTGGTGGTGGTTCACAGGGGGATGGCAGAGACCAGAGCAATTGTCAGCCCTGGCTGTGGCAGCTCTGCAGGACTGTCACACACAGAGTGTGGGATCGTGGAGCAAGGGCTGTGGGTCACTCAGAGCTGTTGTGCTGGATAGCTGGAGGATCCATGGCTGCAGGATCCCCCTGAGTGAGGGGATGGTGCTGGGCTTGGAGCACTGCTCCCCATGTGCCCTCAAAACCTGTTTTCCCCTTTTACGTAAGCTGTTCCAAACATGTTTGTTACAACCCCCTGGTGATGTACCTTTGGAAAGAGTGGTTTTGGGTCCAAAGATCAGTGCTGGGACAGTGACCTGCCTGCTGCAAACAAGACCCTGCAGAGTATAAAACCCCAGTGGCACAGTGGAGCAGGGGACAGCCGGAGGCACGCCGAGGGCAGCAGAGAAGGATGGAGGCCAACATGAACCTCCTGCATGATGTGGGCATCCAGACCACACACTGGCTGCAGCAGCACTTCCAGGGCTCCCAGGACTGGTTCCTCTTCATCTCCTACGCTGCTGATCTCAGGAATGCTTTTTTTGTCCTCTTCCCCATCTGGTTCCACTTCAGTGAAGCAGTGGGCATCAGGCTCATCTGGGTGGCTGTCATTGGAGACTGGCTCAACCTCGTCTTCAAGTGGTGAGTGGTCCCCAGCCAACACTCCCACCTGTGCTGGCACACCTGGACTGATGTGGGTGCTCTCAGCCCCAGCTGGGCAGTGACAATGGTCACTCCTTCCCATCCATGCAGTAACAGCTCTGCCCCTCTGCTCCAAGCAGAGATGGAGCCTCCTGCAAACAGAACCTCCCATCAGCCAGGGCTGTGGTGCTGAGTGGGGGGATCTTCACAGAGCCCCTCAGCACAGGAGGCAATATTGACTTGCTTCCAGGATGTTCTTGCTCTCAGGGCTGGGGATGGGGCATGGGCAGGCAGTGTCAGCTGTCAGAACCAGGCAATCAGCTGGGTACTGTGTCTGTCAGGATGCCCTGCACCACTTGTGGGTCCTTTGCTTCTTCCATCTCCCAGGACAGATCTAAAGCTGCAGTTGTGCCCTGGACCTCCCCAGATCCCTTCTCTTTTCTTTTCAGGATCCTTTTTGGGGAGAGGCCATACTGGTGGGTCCTTGACACAGATTATTATGGAAACAGCTCAGCACCAGAGATCCAGCAGTTCCCTCTCACCTGCGAGACTGGCCCTGGTAGGGTTCCCTGAGCCACGGGAGGGGCTTGCAGCCGGGGGCAGGGGGTGCTTGCCCACGGTGACCTGAACAAAGAGGGGGGTGCTGGCCTGGTGCTGGCAGCCTGCAGGGAGCACACACCCCTGCACAGCCCTGCAGAGAGGCTGCTGTGCTGCTGGGGACACTGCAGGGGAAGGAGGCAGGGCAGCCCCTGCACAGAGCAGACCTTGACCCCTGGTGAAGCTGTGGTGGCTCAGCACAAACCCCTGTGGGTGCTGAGCTCTGGCCCATGCAGAGCCTGACCTGGGTCTCTCTTCTTGCCCAGGGAGCCCATCTGGCCATGCCATGGGTGCAGCAGGCGTGTACTATGTGATGGTGACAGCCCTCCTCTCTGCTGCTGGGGGAGAGAAGCAGTCAAAGACACTGGGATACTGGTAAGCTGAGTGCCAAAGCCACCTGTGCCAGGCAGAGGTGGCTCCAGCACTGACAGGCACAGCCAAGCCCATCAAGGTGCAAGGCTGTGGGCTGACAGCTGGGGTCTGCAGGGGCACAGGCTCAGCCAGGCATTGTCTGGAGTACATGATGGCAGTGCCATGGGCAGTGCACCCACCTGGCCACCTGTCCCCACAGGGTGCTGTGGACAGTGCTTTGGATTGGGTTCTGGGCAGTTCAGGTCTGTGTCTGCATGTCCCGAGTCTTCATCGCCGCTCACTTCCCCCACCAGGTGATTGCAGGGGTGTTCTCAGGTGAGCGTCCCTGACCCCCCTCCCAGTCCCTGCAGCACCACTGTGCTGGACTGCAGCACCTGCAGCACTGACCAGTGCTCCCACTTTGTTACTGGCAGGGATGGCTGTGGCCAAGACCTTCCAGCACATCCACTGCATCTACCACGCCAGCTTCCATCGGTACCTGGGCATCACCATCTTCCTCTTCAGCTTCACCCTGGGCTTCTACCTGCTGCTGTGGACATTCGGCGTGGACCTGCTCTGGACGCTGGAGAAGGCACAGAAGTGGTGCAGCAACCCCGAGTGGGTCCACATTGACACCACTCCCTTTGCCAGCCTCCTCCGTAACCTGGGCATCCTCTTCGGGCTGGGGCTGGCCCTCAACTGCCACCTGTACCAGGAGAGCTCCCGGTTAAAGCAGGGCCAGCAGCTGCCCTTCCGCCTGGGTTGCATCGCTGCCTCCCTCCTCATCCTCCACGTCTTTGATGCCTTCAAGCCTCCCTCCCACGTGCAGCTGCTTTTCTACGCCCTCTCCTTCTGCAAGAGCGCGGCCGTGCCGCTGGCCACCGTCGGCCTCATCCCCTACTGCCTGTCCCAGCTCCTGGGCACACAGCACAAAAAAGCTGCCTAAGGCACCCCAGGGGTGGCTCAGGGGCAGCTGCCAGGCCCTGGGTGCACCTCAGCCGCTGGTTCTGCACTGGGAGCAGACCGTGGAGGCTGGGCCGGTGGTGCTGCTGGGTGGCTCCCACAACACGGACCCACAGTGCCAGTCCCACTGGGCTGGGCTGGCTGATGGCACAGAGAGAGAGCCCTGCATGCCCACGGCTCCCCTGCTGTCCCTCCTGCACCCACAGCTGGGGGGGCACCTGCCCAGGACCCAGCAGCAGCAGAGGGAGGTGCTGCACTCCCTTGCAGCTCGTGGGGACAGGCCACCTTGTGCTGCAGGGCTGGGGACAGCACCCCTGGCAGCAGGGCTGTCACCTCAGTGTGCTGAAGAGGCAGCTCTGTCACAGGAATGGACAGACTGAGCCATGGAGATCGAGTGCCAGTGTGGGTGAGGGACCCCCAGCCCTGGGAGGTTTGGTGCTCACGCCTGTGGTCAGTGTGGGGGCACACATGCATTGCATGGAGCTGTACACACAGCACAGGGGGTGGCTGGGGCTGGGCACAGGAGGTGTTTTATTAAAGATGAAGGTTGTTTAGCTGGAGAGTCTGAGTGTCCTGCTGGCCAGCACCATGGGATGGGGGATCAGCTCCTGGATGCAGGGTTGTGCCATGGCCTGCAGATGGTACAGGAAGGACATTTCTCCTGGGAACTGAAGAATGTTCAAGCCACTGGGAAGGGCACTGCCCAGTGCCCTGGGTCTTCACCTTTTGCCCTGAGGTGCAGCTGAACACTGACAGCAGAGTGGGGGCTGTGAATAAACAGCTTTTTGTGCTGTTTATCCAAGGTTTCTGGGTGCACTTTGTGCCAGGAACAGGGACAAACTTGTGTCACCTCACTGCTTTCAGAAACGAGCTCAGCTTTGGGACCAAGTGGCTCAGCTGGGGCTGTGCTGAGTCCCCAGGGTGCTGGGGACAGAACTGGCTCTTGGCCATGGTGTGGGGTTGGGGTCATGCCCTTCCCACCTCAGTACCCCAGCCCAGTGCTCACTCAGGAAGTCCTGAGGGCTCAGCCTGCTGCCCTCCAAGCTGTGCAGGCTGCACAGCCCAGCTAAACCTGCTCAGGAAACATCCTTGCTCAGTCTGAGATAGTCCAAAATACACAGGGAGGTGCAGACACTTTCTTCCTGCCAGACTCTGTGCATGTGCAGGATCACTCCCAAAGCACCAGCCCCTGCAGCTCAGACCCCACAGCCAGTTCCAGGCCTCACTGGTGCTCCCTCTGTTCTGGTGCCATCCCAACAGCTCAGCCAAGGCTGTGGCCATGCAGCAGTCACAGCAACCATGGATGGGAACCCAATCTGCTGGGGCTGCTTCCATCCCCATGTTAATGACAGATAAACTTCCTTAGGATGGAGGTTTCTTTTATTCCATTTCTCTGTTTATTCCCAACACCTGGGGTAAACCTGTCCCACCATTTCTAGCAAAAAGGGGAAGGGTAAATTCTCAAATTACCTGTTGAGCCCCGTTGTGGCTCCACAGCGCCCTTTAGTTCCTCCAGAGGAGACTGCAGCAGCTCCAGGGCCTGCCTGGGCAGGAAGGGTGAGCTGAGGGAACACCCTGATCTCAAGGGAGTTTACAGCTGCATCAGCTCAAGAATCTCCCCATGGTCAAAAAACGACCACTAACAACTGCAGCCCACCAAGGGAAAGGACTTGGTACGTGGTGAGGAATGATCTCCTGCTTGTGGGGTACCTGCTCTCCTTTCCAGCTGCTCTCTGCTCTTGCCCAGCCCAAGGAGTGTGGGGGAACCAGCTGCCTCTTGCTTGAGCATTCATGCCAAGCAACCCCTCCTCAGCAACTGGCACAAAGCAAAATGACCCGCCAGCAGGAGGCCCCTTCTGGGTTTGGGAACCCTACAAAGTGGTTAACTAAGGACTACTTTAATCCTTGCACCATTTGTTCTGACAATTGAGCCCTTGCAGCAAAGCCTTGATGGCAGATCCCCTCCCCATTTCCGTGAGCAGCCCACGCAGAGCATGTGCACACCAGCTGTTGGGTTCAGGTCTTTATTCTCTGGTAGAGAAGCTAGTGGAGCCTATGCAAACAAATGTAAGACAAACCTACTTTGAGAATTGTTTCTTATGCTCCAGGGTTTTGATGGCTAATGAATTCCTGGAGCAGAGCTTGCACTTCTCCTCGCCGGCTCATCTTGGCTGCCTTGCCCTGGAAGCGGCCGCGCTTCCCAGCTCCTTTCCCTCCCAGCAGTTCTGCCACCCTGCAGCAGCAACACCACAGGCTGGAGCCCAGGCTGCTCCAGCACACACAGATCCCTGCCTGGATCACACTGTGCAGCTGCTCACCATGTCTGCAACATCAGAATTCTCATTCGAGTTAAACAAATCACAAAACGTTACCTGGGACCTAAATTTTCAACTGCTTCAACAGGTCCAGCTAGAAGGAAGAGTCCTGCTTCTTTTTCATCTCCCACAGTCAGGAATAGCAGGGTTTCCTGTGGACAGAGATGGGCTTTGCTCCAGATAAATCAGTGCTTTCCACACTGGCCACAGGACACAAACAGCAAACTGACAATTTGGAAGTCTATGTGCACTACTGACACTGAGACTGCTTGGGGTATCCCAAGTTAAAAGGATACAGCTGGCTGCTGAACTAGGTGATTGTGACTGAAACTTGCTGTTCTTTCTATTCTACTCCTATCTAATCCTATCCTAAGCTATTTCAGCCAGTGAGGCTCTGTACAGCTCTTGGGGGCTCCTCTCCAGGGCTCTGAATTCTCACTGTTGAGGACTGCCCTGCAGACTGAGGCTGCTGGGGACAGGTAACCTCAGGTACCTGTCAAAGGAACCAGATCTGCAGATGATGACTGTGGCAGCAACAGCAGCCTGGCCAGCCCCTGTCTGTGTAAAACTGGGGTGAAAAAAGAGTGGTGTCAGTTTAGTCTTCATCAGTGACTCACCTCTGTCCCAATCTCATTAGCGATGATGTTCATAAATTCAGAATCACCCTCTTTCCTGTATGGATGGATTAAAAAAATACTTCAGAAAGAAGCAAAACCCCCCTCTAGAGTACAAAATCTCAATCAGAAACCAAGTGCCTGATCAGGGATTTTGGCCTCTTGCTCTTATTTGTCTATAGATGTAAATCCTCGCTGGGCAACCCTTTAGGAATTATCTAAGTGTTATCTTTAAAAGATAAAGCTCCCTGGTTTTATTTGAAAATGTCAAGTGCAGAGGGAACTAGATGGACACAGCAATTTCTCACCTACAGCACCAGAAAAATTCAGTGACTGAATTACAGATTCCTTTAATTACACAACTTTGCAGCAGACCAAGGCAGTTTAATATTCTGTTTCCTTTGTTTACATTGTTCCTTGAGAAAAAAAGCTGCTCTCACAAGGTGTGAGAGATCCAGCTGCCATAAAACCTGTGGGATACTGTTGGCCCCTCTTCCCTGAGCTCCCCCATACCTGTGCAATACAAAGAGCTGCTTTGGAGCAGGTTTGCTCTTGAAGTCCCGGGCTATCAAAACAGCAATGTCTCTAAGCAGGTTCAGGTTATTCTAAAAGAAAAGAAAATTAACTGTACTGCAGCTGGAGAAGTCAGTGTGGACACAGTTGTGTTCCCAGAGGTTTGAGCACTTTTCATAATATCCACAAAAACTGAAGCCAATGATTTGGCTCCCAGTTACCACAACTAATGGCCTACAGGAAATAGTGACAACCCACTTTTCCCAGCCATTCTTGTACCTTCTGGAGCAGCTTCACAGAGCTCTGCAGTCTCTTCACAGCCTCCACATGCTCACCTGGTCCATTTCTGAAAGAAATGAGAGACTTTGGATCACTACTCTGAAGGACAGAGGAAGGATTTTGTAAAGGAGCAAAACAGGCAACATCACACAGAGCCCCACAACATGCACTCTGAGGCTTATGTGGTATCTCTCAGGAGGAGGAGTGAAGATTAAACAACAGAAGAGGAAAGGGGATTACTTGAGCAGGGAGGTTAGAGCCTTCTCAGTACTGTGACTCTGTTCAATTGACTTCAGCACTCTGTTTCCCACCAAGAAAACCAAGTTGGTTTTGTTCTTTTTCCCTTTTTCCACGCCAAGGAGTTTAATAACCTTAAAAAGAAAATCAACCTGGTCAGAACAGCATTTGGTAACTCACATAGGTGGTCAGTTCCTGCCAGATTATGCCCTGTGGTGAATTTTGACCCTCTGCTAGTGAAAATAAATTGATTAAAATCAGCCATAAGGTCAACATACAAAAAAAAGGGGATGGTGGTACAGTGGAATTTATGCAATCTTCTAGCCATGGGATGTACTCTACAGGACATCTGGATGTATTTGCTGGAAAACAGACTCCAACCAATAACTGAGAAAGTACAAACACTTAAAGGCAGTCTAGGATTTTATCACCATTTCCCTGCACAGATTTCTCATCCATGATGAGCACTCAAAAATATCAGAGCTTTAAGCAGAGGGAACATGGCCAACACCCCTGGCAGTGGAAAAATCTCACTGCTACACACAGGGCTGAGTTCTGCAACAAGGAAACAAAAGCCTCTGTGGCACCCAGCCCGTGTGTGACCCTCCTGGGGCTCTCTCAGCCTGGGGTTCTGCCACCCCCTTCCCCATCAGCACAGCCTGGAGCAGCCTGTGGATCCCAGGGACTCTGGCTGTTCTTCATGTGAAGTGTGGCTCCCAGAGGCAGCCCAGCTGCAGCAGCCCACCTGGAGGTCACTCAGGTTGGAGACGTGAGTCCCACAGCACAGGTTGGAGTCGATGCCTTTGATGTCCACCACCCGCACTGGCCCCGCGTGGTCATCGGGCAGCCCCCGGCTCCTCACCTGGCCGAGGAGAAGGGTGACACAGCAGGTGACATCTGTGCTCAGTAATTCCATTCATAAATCAGTTCTCTCCCACTACTCACTGTTTCAACTTCAGGGTCATCTGCAGCCAGTTCCCTCACTGTAACAGGGACCCTGTCCCGGATTTTCTCGTTCACGCTCTCCTCCAGGGCCTGGACCTGCTCTGCTGTCACCACGGGGGTGTCCAGCTCAATGACACTGCGCTGACGGCCCAGCTCCCTGCACCAAGGAAGAACATCTGCTGAGACCAGCTGGGAGGTCCCTTTGTGCAGCACCAGCATCCCACTGCTGGTAATGTAGTGACTGAAACAACAGAGACTTCCCTCCTCTCCCTCTTATGTTTAAAGCACCAGGTGGAAACCAAACACTTAAGGAGGACAAGACAGAGCAAACTTTGTACAGCTTCTCTCCAGGCCAGTCACCTCTCCTGCAACATCTGAGCTCAAATAAAACATCCGAATTGCTTTTGGTGCTTCAGTGCTTCAGTGCTCAGGCTCTGTGCAGGGTAGCATGGTGGAACATGCCAAATGGGTGAATAGGAACCTTTATCCTGCTCACCATGAAGTCGTCTTGAATCCAAACATCTGTTCTGCAACGGCACTGATGAGATGCTGTCCTGGAAGAGATGTGCAAGCACTAGCTCTAAGTGCCACTGGCATTTCCAGTCAGGCCATGTCTTTCTTGTTGACTTTCTCCATGACAGGAGAGTGCTGGGCGCTGAGGGGCTCCTGCCAGTGCTCAGGAGCAGCAAGGAGAAGCTCTGGCCCCGTGAGCTTTCACTCCTGGCACTGCAGCACACGCTGGGGCTGCAAAGCAGGCTGAACTTTCTCTTCCAAACCTGATTTTGCTGCGTTTACAAGCCAAGGAGAGCTTGCAGAGGGACACCTGCTGCCTTCAGTAGTCCCGGGAACAAACTGTACACACAGAGCCGGCGGATTTTCTCCCTACCCTGGCCGGGATGGGGACACGGTGTGCGCTGACCGCCCCCCCCGCCCCACCGGCACGGCCCGCGGGGTGCTCCGTGCGCTCCCCGGTACCGGTACCGGCACGGACCTGAATGCTGCTGCATGTGGTCGAAGCGGCGCTCCCAGTCCAGCGACAGCTGCACTTCAGCGCCCGGTTCCAGCGCGGCCGGCACGAAATGCACGGCCTCGGTGCCCCGCCGTGTCACCCGCAGCACCGGCACGTCCCCGATGAGGCCGCGATCGTCCGGCTGCGGACACGGGACATCAGCGCCGCCTGTCCCGGCCCGGCCCCCGCCCCGCCCGGCCCGGCCCGTACCTGCCCGCCGCCCTCGGGGAAGAGGATGGTGTCCTCCAGCACCACCTGGAACCCGTGCACCGGCTCCCCGCCGCCCTCGGGCCGCAGCTCGGCCGCCCGGCACGACACCACCCTGGTGGTGAACTGAGACAGAGACGGCGGCGCCGTGAGGGCCCGCCCGGGCCTGCCCCGCGCCCCGGCCCCGGCCCGACGCTACCTGCCGGGCCCAGCTGTCCCGCTGGCACCGGAACACCAGCGCGACCGTTCAAGCGAGCCGGGACTGGCGGAGGGACAGGGACAGGGACACGGACACGGAGCGGCGCTGGCGGCCGCCGTGCGGCGAGCGGGCGGGGCCTGCACGGGGACGCGCGGGCGCGCTCCCGCCGGCGGCGCGCGCTGCCGGGGCCGGTGCGGGCGAGCGGCTCCCGGTGCCCGGCGCGGTACACGGCACACGGCTGCGGCAGTTCACGTTTATTGCCCCGTGCCCCGCCAGGTTAGCCGGCTACGGGAGACCGGACCACGTCCGCCGCCCAGGGTCGGGAGCGATGCCCGCGGTGGCGCTCGAGCTGAGGCGGCTCCGCTTCCTCGGAGAACTCTGCCCGCGCTGCTCCCCGGTGCACGCTACCGGTGCACCGGCTGACTCCCGCGGCGTCCCCAGGGGCGTCAGTCATCCTGCGGGAGGGAGGAGCGAGGTTCCAGGGACGGGGCCGACACCGGGCCGGCCCCGGTGGCAGCGGGTGGCAGCAGCCGGTTGTTCCGGGGAGCGTTCCCACGGGACAGGCTGCCCGAGGGGTGCAGCGGGAGGTGCTGCCGGTGCCCCGGAGCCGGAGGAAGGCTGAGGCTGGGTTGTGTTCGGCAGTGCATCAGGAGATAGCTGGTACTTACATCCAAGTCATCCATGGCTGGTGGAGGGCCTTTTTCTGTCACCTTCTCCAGCATCTGGATGGTAAACAAACATCTGGATCCCCAAATTCCTGGCGTTCCCCCATCCCACACACCCATACGATGTGCACATGATCCTGAAGCCAGTGGCCCAGCTCACCTCTGCGTACTGTTCCACCATGGCTCTCTCCACCTCCTCATCCCCTTCCCAATCTCGCCAGTTGTCAAAGTCCACGGAGAGCCAGGCTGGCTGTGGGCACAGAGAGCAGCCCCTGAGCTGGGGGAGCAGCACTGCAGGGACCTGCAGCCCAGGGGCAGCTCCTGCACAGATGAAGGGCAAGGGCAGGAAGCAGGAGTGTCCCTTTGCCTGCAGGCATCGGTCCTGATCCTGAGTGTGTCAAGGAAAAGAGGTGCCACGTCCTTCCTGGAGGGCAGAAGTCTGTGGACTAATGGTGATTATCAAGTAGGGCTTTTTGGGAGCTCTTGGGATCCCCTGTGGAAGCCTCTGTGTGTGTCCTGGGGGCAGGTTGGTTCCTAGGAGCCACGAGGTGCTGAGTGGGGATAGCACATGCACTGAGGCACCACACACACCTTGATGTTCTCCTTGGTGATGCGCGGCCAGGCCACTTTCTCCTTCCACTTCCTCATAAAGCACGTGATGGAGCGGTCAGAGCGCTTCTCCCGTGAGTCCTGCCAAGAGATTGGGGTGCCTCAGGGTCTGCCAGGCTCCTCTCTGCTCAGCCCTGTGCAGGCTGTGGGGTCACAGAACCACAGAGACAGGTTGTTTCTGGCTCAAGGCAGCAGTGTGAGTATCAGCCCCAGGGCTGGTGCTCTCATGATGGGCAGTACTCAGTGTTAAGCAGTGTTGCTCAAGACTGCACAGATTGGCTCTGACTCTGAGCCAGACAGAGGCTGTCAGAGAACAATTCGTTGGCGGGAAACCTCACCTTGGAGTTGACTCGGGCGTACAGGTTGATCTCGTTGTAGAACTCCACACCGTCTGCATTTTTGCAACTGCCAAAACATTGTAACAACAGGGCTTAGGAGAGAGCTGAGGCCACGCGTGCTCTCCTCTCATGGAGTCCTCCCTGTCCCCTGAACCACCCCCAGAGCAGAGAAGAGCCGTGGGCAGGGCAGCGGCAGCTCACCTGAACACCAGCCGGTGGTCCTCGATGACCACCTTCACGTCCGTGCTGTCCTCCACACAGAACTCCAGGTACACGTACCGGGGCCTGTCGTACCACAGCGTCTTTGCGGGTTGCCTTGGGGAAGAGCAGAGCAGCGGCTATCACCATCACCAGCGGGCATTTCCCGATGCCCAGCAGTGCTCGGCAGGGCCCGCGGGCGAGGAAAGGGCCCCGAACACCGGCTCTGCCTGTGCCGAGTCCCAGGACGGGCAGAGGGAGCCGGGAGAGTGCCGACCGGGGCTGGCAGCGGACACCGGCCCCGTGACTCCCCGCTGCTGTCCCACACGCCCGGCCGGGCTGTGTCCGCTCCCCTCCACCTGGCCCGGCGCTGCCCGCTGCTCCAGGTCGGAGGCTCCTGCCGGGCGCTGCCTCTACCGGGCGCCGTGCACGGGCTCCGCGCGCTGCCTGTCCCGTCCGGCCGCGCTCACCTCGCCATGGCGGTGCCGACCCCGCCCCGCGCTATTTCGGGCCGGGGGCGCGGCTGCCGGACCGGGCAGGCCGGGCCGGGCCGGGCCCGGGGCAGCCAACCCGCGGCCCCGTCACGCCCCCCGCTCCCCCCGATGCGCGCCCCCGGGGCCGCCGCCGCTTTGCCGCGAGGGGGCGCGCTGGCCCCTCCCGCTCCCGCCCCTCAGCGCCAAGATGGCGACGGCGTCACGGCGCCGGTAGCGGCGGCTATGGAGGGAGAGAGCGGCTCGCTGGGCCCCGGCGAGCGCTGGGCGCCGGTGGGCGCCGTGTCGGCGGAGGAGGACGAGGATGAGGAGGACGAAGAAGCGGCGGCTACCGGGGGAGATTCGGCGGAGTCGGTGCCGCGGCTGCGGGCCGAGCGGCGCCGGCTGCACGGGGCGCTGCTGGCGCTCGCCTCGCACTTCGCTCAGGTGCAGTTTCGGCTGCGGCAGGTGGCCCGGGCCGGCCCGGCCGAGCAGCAGCGCCTGCTCCGCGACCTCGAGGACTTCGCCTTCCGCGGCTGCCCCGCGCCGCTGCCCCACGGTCTCGGCGCCGCTCCGGTGAGTGGAGCCTTTGCTGGGCATGGCCCGGGGGTCGGTGTGTGCGCTTAACCCCGCCTGAAGCGCATTAGGGCGGCTGCGGTCCCGCTGCCGGGGGCGGCTCGGCCGAGCAGCCCGCGGTGCTCGGGTTTGCACGGAGCTCGCAGGCTCCTGGGGACTCGGAGCCAGCTCGCAGGGATGTGCCTTAGAGCCCTGAGCGGTGTGTCACCGCTCCACGCCCTGGTACAGCACGGCTGACTCACAGGATCTGTGATATGTACGTGTTATTTGGCCTCTTTCTTCCTGGATCCTGGCCTTGTGGGACACGCCGTGGGTGCAAGTGGTCTGGAGAGGTGCTTCCCCTCCCTTATCAGATGAGGCGATGTAGCTGGTACTTCTGCTTGGTGCTCACATTTCTCTCTCAGACTGGTTTGCAGTGCTGACTAGTGGAGTACATGAGCTGCAGGAGATACTCCTCACATCACAATCCTGTTCTCTGTGCCTTGGGTATGACAATAAGCCTTCAATATTATTTACTGATAACTTTTTTCCAGGGCGAGCGAGAGAAGCAGGAGCAAATTGAGGTCCAGAAGGAGAAGCAGAGAGAGTTGATCCTTCAGCTCAAGACACAGCTGGATGACCTTGAGACCTTTGCTTACCAAGAGGGAAGCTATGATTCCCTGCCACAGTCTGTGGTTATGGAAAGACAACGGGTAAGGCTCACAAATCCTCCTGCTGTATTTCCTAGCCCTTCTGAGTGTCTTACATACTGTAGGCACTCATCAGTCTGTATTTCTCACCAGCAGCTATAGAGTGTCAGGAGTTTGTCTACACACGTGAACCTGTCATGTGTCTTTTGCAGTTATTTCTGTGCAGAAAAGGTATCCTGTTTCTGAGGGAACCTCTGGGAAAGGAGTTATTTTTTCCTGAAGAATTTGAAGTTGTTTTAAAACCAGTGCTGCCCCTCCTTGTTCTGTGCAATCCCTCCAAAGTGCAAGTTTGTTCCAGCCCAGCACTCTGTGCCTCTGTGTTAAACATAAATCATTACCCTGCAGAGCTGGATCAGCTTCTCCCCTCTCGATGATGTAAAAATTTATTTGATGTAAAAAATTATTTGAGAAAGCTCCCAGGCAGCAGTGCCACATGGTGAAATCACACTGCTCACTTGTGTTTTGCAGATGATTATAAATGAGTTGATAAAGAAGCTGGACATGGATTTGAGTGAAGATTTTGCAAAGCTCTCTCCAGAGGAGCTGCGGCAGCGGGTGGATGCTGCCATAGCACAGATTGTGAATCCAGCCAGGGTGAAGGAGCAGCTGGTGGAGCAGCTGAAGACCCAGATAAGGGACCTCGAAATGTTCATCAACTTCATTCAGGGTCAGTGATGAGTTTTTGAATGAGCAGACTGAATTCCTTTGTAGTTCCCTGATGTAGTCATGAGGAGGAAAGTCACAGATGTTGGGAGATGTAAGAACAGCTTCTGGGTCACAGGAAATTACAAATCTCTCTAAACTGATGGTGAGGAAAAGTATTGATAGAGTGACAAAAGAGGTTTAGAGGGGTCTGAGGAATGTTGACCTTAATACTTGGGATATGCAGCTGAAATTCACAAATGTGAAATAATGATGTGAAATCCTTTTTGTAGATGAAGGTGGAAGCTCTGGCAAGGCAGAAGATGCCCACTGTGACTGTGGAGGCTCCTACAAACCCAGCACCCGGCCTCCTGGGAACAGAGGTGGGCACTGCTGGGCTCAGCACTGTCAGCAAAGCTCCAGCTCCTCCCTGGAGCTTTGATGAGCATGAACCAGTCACTGTCTGCTTTTTCCTGGCAGCTGCTTTCTGTGCTTTGGCATTCCCTCTGCTGAAGGCCTGTGTCCTGTTCCTTTACCCTCCTTTCATGGGATTCCCAGAGTAGTCACAGAGCCTAAGCAAGTGCCATGGAGGGTGGGCTCAGTCCTCAGTGGGGATCAGGAAGAGACTGCAGATACTTGGTGCAAAACACACTGTAATTTGTGCTTTTCAGGCTCTGAGCTCTGTGAGCTGGGGGGGATCCAGTGTTCTTTAGAATTTGAGACCTCCCTACTTATCCCTTGAACCTGCTGGAAGTACAGTAATATAACATAAGGCATCTGCTGCTACTCAGAATACTAACCTGGGGGGATTTTCAGATATTTGCTCTCCCTTTGTGTGTATGAACAAGCAGAGTTGTTGACTCCCTAATGAGATTATGTTTTTCTCTTTTCTAACCTGGTCAGTGAACCCAGAAGATGCCAGAAGGAGGCAAGAAACGGGCCTGCAGCTCATGCGCCGCGTGCTGGCCGTGCTGCAGATCTTTGCTGTCAGCCAGTTTGGCTGTGCCACGGGTCAGATCCCTCGCACCCTCTGGCAGAAGGACCAGGACAACCAGGACTTCTCCCCCTTAATAGAGAAACTGGAGTTGTCGGTGGAGCGGGTGAGGCAGCTAGCCCTGAAACACCAGCAGGCAGAGCACGTTATCTGCTCCTCTGAGCTGCAGGACGTTCCCCTGGGCGGCAGAGACGAGCTGACCCTGGCTGTGCGCAGGGATCTGACCCTGGCCCTGCGGGACCTGCTGGCCCATGGGCTCTACTCCTCCTCCCCAGGCATGAGCCTGGTGCTGGCCCCCATCGCCTGCTTGATTCCCGCCTTCACCCCCTCACCGCAGACCATGCACCCCTGGGAACTCTTTGTCAAGTACTACAAGGCCAAGAACGGACGAGCCTTCGCGGAATCCCCGGCTCGCAAGCTGTCCCAGTCCTTCGCCCTGCCCGTGACGGGAGCAGTGGTGGCCACCCCCAAGCAGAGCCTGCTGGCAGCCATCCACACGGTGCTCACGGAGCACGGCCCCTTCAAGCGCAGCGCAGACTCGGAGCTCAAGGCGCTGGTGAGCATGGCGCTCAACGAGCAGCGCCTGGTCTCGTGGCTCAACCTCATCTCCAAGTCTGGAGCTCTGGTTCAGTCTCACTACCAGCCCTGGAGCTACATGGCCAACACCGGCTTCGAAGGCGCCCTCACCCTCCTCAGCCGCCTGAGCAACCTGAAGTTCAACCTCCCGGTTGACCTGGCTGTTCGGCAGCTGAAAAACATCAAAGATGCGTTTTGATGTGTTTTTATTGCCGTTCACCCATTTTTCCATTAGTAGGCAGCTGTTGGGCTCAAGAAGCCTGGCTTTTGTAAGACCAAGTTTGTCTCTTTGGTATTTGCTTTTAGGGAAATCTTAGGGTCTCGTGTTGTTGGCAGTGTGTTGTCTGTCTGCTGGAGGCTGCAGGTTGGGCAGCAGCACCTCACCCTGCCCACTCCCTCCTGCTCTGGGGCCAAACTGCCCTGCCCGGTGGCCAGTGACAGTTCAGGGCTGGGGGACAGAGGCCTGGCGACGGGGACCGCCCATGGGATGTGCAGTGAGCTCCTTTGTGGTTGTTTCTCGCAGTTTGTGCTCTACACCTTGCACACACACGGTCCCTCATGGAGGAGGGAGCTGGCAGGGTTTGAGGCACCTTGGGGGCTGTCTGACCTACCTCGGTAGGAGAAGATGAGGGCCAGGCCAGAGGTGCCTGGGGGCTCCTCCAGCGGCTCTGCACTCTGTGTCCCTTGGGCCGCCGGGGCGCTTTGTCCAACGGACCCAGCTCCTTGTTCCGGGCTTTTGTGGGGCGTCAGCGCCGCCCGCTGTCCCGCGGGGTGTATTAAATACCGCTGTACTACCTGTGGGCCGAACTCGCCGCTGTCCCGTGTGCTCTGTCCGTTACCGGGGCTGGGAGGGGGCGGGCGAGGTGGACACCCGGCGCCGCCGTGCGCGTGGGGACAGGGGGAGGCGGACACCGGCACCGCCGGGGCGGGGATGGCTGAGGAGGACGCTGGGACCGCTGTGCCCGGGGCGGGGGTGGCTGAGGCGGACACGGCACCGCCGTGCCTCGGGGTACGGGGGAAGCGGACACCGGCACCGCCTGCCTAGGGGAACGGGAGAAGCGGACACAGTACCGCCGGGGCGGGGGTGGCTGAGGCGGACCCGGCACCGCCACCGGGGCCGGCAGCTGCTCCCGGCGGCGCGGCGGAAGTGACGCAGGGTGTCCGGGTAAAACCCGGGCGCTGCCTTCTATTTGCCTTCCGGCCCAGCGCCATCGCAGCGGAGCCTCGGTGAGAGCGGGCGGGCGCGGCATCCGCCGCCATCCGCGGGGGTGGCGGCCGGGGCGAGGGTGGCGGGCACGGGCTGACTGCCGGCTGCTGTCTCCGCAGAGATGGGGAAGTTCATGAAGCCGGGGAAGGTGGTGCTGGTGCTGGCCGGCCGCTACTCGGGGCGCAAGGCCGTCATCGTGAAGGTGAGAGGGGGGCTGGGCCGGGGGGCCGGGGCGAGCGGGAGACCGGGGGTCGGCACGGGCGCGGGTCCTGCGGGGCCCACGGGGCCGCGGCTCCTCGGTGCCATCGCCGCCGCCGCTCTTCGGTGCGATCGCCGCCGCCGCGGCCTGTTTGTTTCAGAACATCGACGATGGCACCTCGGACCGGCCGTACAGCCATGCCTTGGTGGCCGGCATCGACCGCTACCCGCGTAAGGTGACTGCTGCCATGGGCAAGAAAAAGATCGCTAAAAGGTCCAAGATCAAGTCGTTCGTGAAGGTTTACAACTACAACCACCTGATGCCCACCCGGTGAGTGCTGCTGCCGGCAGGGGTCTTGGCCGCTTTTTGTGATTCTTGTGTTCTTCACTGGACACCGAGAGTTACCAAAGCTGAGTGAATGTGAGGCTCAGGCTCTGCAAAAATGGAGTTGGGGTCTGAGGCTGAGTGGAAATATTAATGAGCTTTTGGGATGAGGCAGCTGGCTCTTATATCAGCCACACTGATGTTCCTTTTGCTCAGGGGGTGTCAGTAGGTGAGCAGTTTGAGACAGCTATGAGGGTGTGGAGCTGACAGAGCCATTTCTTACTGTGCTTCAGAGCTCTCAGAGCAGCTCCCAGGCACCAAATGGAACAGAGCTGCATATCCCTCAGAAAGGGTATGGCTCCTTTATAGGCTGAACTGAGACTGCTTTAGTGGTTTGGTGATTCCTGAGCTGAGGAAACTTAAGGAGCTGTAACTCCTTGACAGGAATTAGAATGAGTGTTTGACCAGTCCTGGCTGTGCTTGGTTTTCAGCCCTGTGCCAGGTACCATGCTCCTTTTGAACTGTTCTGCTCTCTGCCAGGTATTCTGTGGACATTCCCCTGGACAAAACAGTGGTCAACAAGGACGTGTTCAGGGATCCTGCTCTGAAACGCAAAGCAAGGCGTGAAGCCAAGGTGAAATTTGAGGAGAGGTGAGTTGGGAGTTCATCTTCTCAGTGGTGTTTGTGCTGTTACTGGTGTGAGGGGTCAGTGTTGCTGTGCAGCAGTCTGTGCATTTCCAAGTTGGCACTTCCATCCTGGCTTCTTTGCAGGAGTGTTTGTTGAGCGTGTTCTTCTCACCTGTGTGTGTGTGCACCATCGTGCCAGCACCTGTGGGGCCTTTCAGGTGCCACAGGATGATCTGACAAGGTGCTGCCAGTTCATCCTCTCTTTTATCACTGGGCTGGGCAGGCCACGGCAGTGCTGATGCTTTGCTGGGGTTTCTGCTCTTTCTTGATGGGTTTCTGTTCAGAAGCTCCTTCAGGGGAAGGAGCTGTGTGGCCTCAGTGGGACACAGTGTCTCAGACAGCCCCTGAGCTGTTCTCCAAGGGCGTCTCCCCCTGCCACACACGGTGTCCAGTGGGATGGCTGTGTCCTGTGCTTGTACCCGTTGGGGTGGAAGCTGCCACAGTGCAGGTGTCCTTCATGAGAAATGTGGACCCTGGCACTTCCTTCCCTTGGAGTTTCAGTATTTAAAGTGCGTTTAGTTGTAGCCCAGGCCATACAGACCAGGAGAATTACCTCTGGGTGAATTAGGTGCTACGTCCTGTCTGTCTGGGACAGCTCAGGTACAGGTTTGGTGCTGTTACCTGCTGGTACACATCCTTTAACCTGTGTGTTCTCTTTCAGGTACAAAACTGGCAAGAATAAGTGGTTCTTCCAGAAGCTGCGATTCTAAGGGTGTAACGAGGTTGCATCAATAAATGTTTATTAAAAACCATGCCTTTTTTGTTATTTAACTAACAAACAGTGGCCTTTGTGGTGTGGTCATGCTTGCTCTGTGTCTCTAAGAATTGGGGAGGGAGGCATTGCAGTCCAGGGGAGCAGGGGCTGGGTCGAGTTGTAAATCCAAGAGTGGGGCAGGAATGGACCAGTTAATCTTTAGTAGCTGGTCCATTCAGAGTAGTTTATTTCTATATTTAGTAGCTGGTCCATTTGAAAGAGTTTATATTTAGTAGCTGGTCCGTTTAGAAGAGTTAATTTGTATATTTGGTAGCTGGTCCGTTCCTGGCAGGCCAGGTGGGCGCTCGGAAGGCGAGTCAGGCGGGGTGGGGATGGAGGAAGAGGAGGAGGTGATGGTACCGGACGGCGCTGGGCGGGCCCGGCGTTCCACCGGCCCCGGGCCGCGGCAGGGGCTGCGCTCGGAGGGGCCGGGGCGGGGCGAGTTCGCGAAAACGAAAGCGAAAGGCGAGAACGGACACGGGGTCCCCGGTAGCCCGGACCGAGTAGGGAGAGCGGTCCCGGTGGGCAGGGCAGGGCTCCCCGCGGGACCGGGGATGGATTCGGACGAGGTGAGGAAGAGCCGAGCCACGGGGAGCGGCGGGCGGGGGGCGGCGCAGCGCGGCTCAGACCCCTCCTGTCTTTAGGAATCCTTCGTCCGGCTGCAGGAAGAGAGCCTGCAGAGCCCCGAGCAGCTCCGGCAGGAGATCGAGCGCTGCAAGGTGGGTCCGGCTGCTCCGAGAGGGGTCGGGCGGCCGCGCCCCAACTGTGCGGGGTCCGACCTGGCCAGGAGCCCGAGTCTTCTCTAGGAGTCAGGGGCGGCAGAGAGGAGCAATCCCATGGAGGGGAGAGCCTGTTCTAGGGCACAGCCTGTGCCGGGGCTGGGGGCTGGTGGGGGTGATGCAGTGTCGTCAGGGTGTTGCTGTCTGACGGTGCTTCTCACAGGAGCTTTACAGTGCTCTGGAGAAGGACTGTGCAGAGCTACGAACGGCCAAGGAAGCTGCAGAGCAAAGGACACAAGAGCTGAAGAAAGAAGGAGAACTTAATAAAATTTTAGAGCAACAGCTGTCTTTAAATGGAGATGAAGAAAGAGCACACCAGGTCAGTGTTCAGTGGATGGCCTAGGTTTGGAAGGGTGGTGGGGGCTGCATGGTGCAGGTCACTGCTCTGAGATCACTTGCCTGGGATCTGGTGGAGGTTTCTTGGGAAACACAAGGCCTGTGCTGAGAAGTGAGGCAGTGCTGCAGTGAGGGGAGGGCTGTCCTCAAAGGGGAGGAACCAGGACAGAGCTGCAGGCAGTCAAGAGCAGAACAGTGCCCAGGAACAGTGCTGTGCTCAGAACAGAAGTGTACTGCAGCCCTTTGTGTCCTGGTGTTCCCTACTTCCCATTCTGTCCTTACTTCCTTCTTTCCCTCCTTCCGTCTAGATTTTTGCAATAAGGGAGGAGAACAGCAGACTGAGGCTGGAGAAGCAGGGTCTGAAAAATAAACTGGAAGAATTGAAGAAGAGGGTCCTCTGGAATGATCCTGGCATGGTAACAGCGTGTGTGTGGGCACTTGGGTCTGCTGGCAAGGGCACAAGCCTGGCTGGAGAAGCTGCAGGTGAATGCAGCTGGGCACTGTGTGATGACTGGAACAGCTCCTCTGCCAGGGCCAGGAGCTCTGGTCATGGCTTTGGGATTCCAGGCACAGCCAGACACTAGAAGAGACTCTGCTGAGGTTCTCCAGCAGTTTATTTGAGCCATGAGTTTATTTCTAGTCCATGGATTGGCAGAGACATGCCCTATGCAGGGTCCAGTCTCTTCCACGTGCTGTCTTTACTTGTACCTAGATACTGTCTGCCCTGCCAGAAAAGAAAATGATCTTTAAGGGACTCCCAGCAAACAAGGAGGACATGAACAAGCTGATGCTCACCCCACTGATCCACTCCCCTCTGCCAGGGGGCTCAGCTCTCATCACCTTTGAGGAGGCAGAGGGTAAGTGTGAGAAGAGCACTGCTCTGGCCAGGTGTCCTCGGTCATTTTGGAGCCTGCCCTGTGTCCCCTCCCTGTGCCAGAGTTTGGTGCTCCCCCTCTCCCTGCCTTGTGTGGGGCTGTGCCCCCTCCCCAGCACCTTTGCTGTGCCGTGTCCTGTCCTGGAGAGCACTGGGCAGTCACTCCCCTGTGCTGGGGGCTCTCCCTGCCCACAGTGGCCCAGAGGATCATAGAGAAGAGGGAGCACACGGTGGAGCTGAGCTGTGGGCAGCTGGAGGAGCTCGACCAGTGCAGAGTGCGAGTGCAGGCAGTGCCCGTGGACATCCTGCTGCCATCTGCCCTGGAGGTAGGGCCCGTGGGTCCCCATGCCATGGGGGTGCCCTGGGCACGCTGCTCCCCTTGTCTGAGCCTGCCTGGACCAGGGCACTGCTCCCCTGAGCTCTGGGCAGTCCTGCCCTGGCACTGACTGGCCTGTGCCACCCACAGATCAGGCTGACTCAGTGCAGCCGGAGCATCATTGTGTCTGACTTGCCCAGCCTGGACATCCCCAAGGAGGCACTGCTGGACAAGCTGGAGCTCTTCTTCAGCAAGACAAAGAATGGGGGCAGCGAGGTGGAGAGCAGGGAGTTCCTGGAGGACTCTGAGCAGGTGGTGCTGACCTTCACACGGGATGGAGGTGCGTGGGGTGTGCTGAGCTTGGGTAGCTGGCAAGGGTGGAGCAGCCTGACCTGCTCTGGGGGGAAATCTCCTGAGAGCACATGAAGCTGTGTTTGAGGAACAGGGAATGCAGAGTGAGCCCCAGGCTGTCCTGCCTTCCCCAAAACTGTGCTGGTGTGGGTGTGCTGGGCAGTGTCAGCCTTGGTGCCTATGCCAGACACAGAACCTCCCCTGGGGCTGACCTGGGTAGCTCAGGGCTTTCCTCTTCACATGCAGTGGCAGAGCCGCTAATTGAAAGAGGACATATCCAAGTGCCCATTGGGAAAGGGAAATACAAAATCAAAATATCACCATGTATGAATGGAGACATCTCTAACCTGCAGGTAAGGGCTTGAACCCTGTGCAAACAGCACCTCCCAGCCTGGGTGGAGGCAGCACAGCTTGGGGGGCTCCTGAAGCCCCTCTCCCTGCGCTGCCCTACACTCACCCCCTGCTCTGCCCAGCTCCAGCCCTCCCGCTGCCCCAGGACCGTCCTGCTCCTGGACATCCCCGATGTGCTGAGCGTGGAGTCCATGAGGGACGCCCTGGAGATCCACTTCCAGAAGGCCAGCCGCGGCGGCGGCGAGGTGGATGCGCTCGCCTACGTCCCAGCGGGGCGGACAGGGCTGGCCGTGTTCGTGGAGGACACTGCGGGCTAGTCCTGGCTCAGCCCGAGGCTGACGAGCTCCGTGCGTCCGTTGACCCGCGGGCACGGGAGAAATTAAAAGTGTCTGTTGGGAGCACCCACCGTGTCTGTTGTGTTGGGGCCGCGCTGGGCGTTGCCTGCAGGGGCCGGGGCGAAGCTGAGCCCTTCCCGGCCGTGCTCTGAGGGGCCGGGGTGAGGCTGAGCCCTTCCCGGCCGTGCTCTGAGGGACCAGGACGAAGCTGAGCCCTTCCCGGCCGTGCTCTGAGGGGCCGGGGTGAGGCTGAGCCCTTCCCGGCCGTGCTCTGAGGGGCCGGGCGCTGCCTGCAGGGGCTAGGGAGAGGGTCAGCCCTTCCCGGCCGTGTTCTGAGGGACTAGGACGAAGCTGAGCCCTTCCCGGCCGTGCTCTGAGGGGCCGGGCCGGGCTTTGCCTGCAGGGGCCGGGGGGAGGCTGAGCCCTTCCCGGCCGTGCTCTGAGGGGCCAAGCCGCGCCCTCCCCCGGGCCCAGGGCGGAGCGGCCCCGCTTTCGCTTTCGTTTCCTCGCGGCGGCGGGGTCGGGGCGGTGGTCGGAGCGGGCGGCGAGGCCCCGGTGTGGTGGGGCCCGGGCAGCCGCCGCCGCCGGCATGGCGGGCCGCACGGTGCGGGTGCAGGGCTTCCCCGCCGAGCTGCCCCCCGACAGGGCGGCCGACAAGCTGACCATTCACTTCCTGCGCTCCCGCAACGGCGGCGGCGACATCGCCAACGTCCGGGTGCTGCCCGGCTCCCTGCCCTGCGCCCTCATCACCTTCGAGGCGGCGGAAGGTAACGCCCGCGGGACCCTCGGGGGCCTGGGCTGTCCCACCATCCCCAGCCCCTCTGTGCCCTCTCCCACCATCCCCAGCTTCTCTGTGCCCCCTCCCACCATCCCCAGCTTCTCTGTGCCCTGCCCCACGATCCCCAGCCCCCCTCTGCCCTGTCCTACCATCCCCAGCCCCTCTCATCCCTGTCCCACCATCCCCAACCCTGACATTGCCTCACCCACCCTCTCCTGTCCCACCATCCTCTGTCCTGCCCCTGTCCTGCTGTCCCCAGCCCCACTGCTGTCCTTTGGCTGGGCTGACACAGCTCTGGGTGGCTTTTCCCACCAGTGGCCCAGAGGATCCTGCAGGTGAAGAACCACGTGCTGGCGATTGGGAAGACACAGTACCCGCTGGAGGTGACGCCCCACGCTTCAGAGCTGAGCCCCAATGAGGTACTGAGGGGAGGTGGCAGCCCCAGCTGCTCTCACACAGACTCTGTGCCTGGCAGACAGCTTGAGAAGGGAGACCTCACTCTCTCCTTTCATTTTAATTACACTTAAATCCATTCTCATTCATATTCAAATGAAGATTTTTTCTCCCTGTGCTAATAGCACGGGGACAGGCAGGCAGGCTGTGCTCTCAGTCATCTGGCATTTGTGCCTGTCAAATGGAGGGTAGTCAGGCTGGAAGAGAACAGGCACTTTTCCCCAGTCCATCTGGTGCCACACAGGGGATCCTGTTAATGCCTCTGCCGTGTCATCAGCTGGATTCACAGTGTATTGTTCCTCTTTCCTTCTCAGGAAAGCTTAGCACACAGACATGCTGGTGTCTAGAAGCACTGGAGAGTTCTTGCCTCTTCCTCCATTCTCAAGAGACCATGGCTGTAGCCATGTCTCATGTTTTCATGTCTGAGCCCCAAAAACAGGGGCATGGGAATTAACCTGACCTTGCAGACCCTTTTGCAAGCCTGTGGTGCCAAAACTGCTTCAAGATCTGAAGCTCTGCAAAGGCAAGAGAGCAACTGCATTTCAGATGCAGAAACAATAGTGGATTTCTTGGGTTTGGGCTTTTTGAAGAGCTCCCAGTGTGTAGAAATGTGACCCTATCTCTGTGCAGTTTCCCCCTCTGATTCCTTGTTTGCAGAAAGCTTTTGACACGTGCACAAGGTCAAGGAGTTGCTTTTAGTCCTGTCTGTGTCAGGGTCCATCTCTTGAAAGCAGGATGCTGAGGGAGAGAGCTAGAAGAGTGTGTCACAGTTATTCAGGGGCCACTTGCCTTCTGTGCCTTTGAAAGGAGTTGGTTTTGGTCCTTGCTTTCTCACTCCCTTGCTATCTACTTGCAGATCTTCATACACGTGAGCATGACAATTGACTATGGCAAGCTGCCCACGGGCAAAACCCTCCTGAAGGACTTGCACAAAGAGTACAGCAATATACACTTCAGCTTCGACTCCAAGCATATGCAGTGCATAGTCCAGGGGCCATTCACTGAGCTGCAGACCTTCAGCAGAGCCCTGCTGGGCAGCCTGAACCTCAAGAACCAAGCCACTGGCCAGATCCTCCTGCCAGCTTCCAGCTGTGGGGCCAAAGAGATGGGAATGCCTGCTCAGCAGCAAGTGCCTGACTCCACTGAGTCAGCACAAGAGGCAGCAAAGCTGCCAGATTGTGACCAGGTGCAGGAAATGGCAGCTAAAGTCCCATCACCTCAGAGCCCAGTGGATGAGAAAGCTGTGGAACTTTTGGGGGAGCTGGAGGACTTTTCCCTTGCCATGGACTCGGACATTTACTTGTACATGCAGAGGTTCTGTGCTGCTGAGTACCAGGGTGTGCTGCACCAGCATCACGTGGACGTGGTGGATGTCAGTGGCGATGGCATTGCTGTGTTGTACCTCCAGCCATCTGGAGCTGTGTCTGGGGACACAGATGCCTTGAGACAGGCCCAGCTGGCCCTGCAGCAGCTCTACCAGCAGCTGGAGGCGAGCCTGGGCAAGGAGAAGATTGCTAAGAAAGGGCTGGGGATGGACAGCCAGGCACTCAGGGCTCTGACACGTGAGCTGCAGGAGCTGTATCCCCAGCTGCTCTGCCATGAGGATGTGAAGCAGCTTTATCTCGTTGGAAACCTTGTTGATGTGTGCAAGGCCAAGCAGTTCCTTGAGGATTCTGTCACCAGGAGAAGTGCTGCACGCACGGTTGACACGCTGAGCAGCTCCCAGCCCTCTGGCACCACAGAGGCTGCACTGCTGGCCAAACCTCCTGTGTATCCTTCAGCCACAAGACTTAGCCCAAGCAAGCAGGAGCAGAAAGGTGAGTTCAAGCTAGCTGCCAACTTCAGCACCCTGAAAGCTGACAGGTGTCAGGCTGGCCAGGACCTCTTGGTGAATCAGGACTCTCCACCAGTGGAACACGTGCAGCTTTCTGGGAAACATTCATCAGAGACAGATGCTCGTGGTCAGAGTGACCCAAGGGCACTGAGCCAGCAGTATCAGCCTCCCACCCCCATGGCAGATAAAGCTGTGGGGTCAGCACAGCCTCCCACCCCTATGGCAGATAAAGCTGTGGGGTCAGCACAGCCTCCCACCCCTATGGCAGATAAAGCTGTGGGGTCAGCAGCAGAGCCTCAGCAGAATGACCCCACAGAAGGGGGCCATGTGGAAGGAGGTGCCAGACTCACAGGAGAAAAGGTGCTGGTGCCTGTTGCAGGCAAAGAAAACAGCAATTTTCAGCATCCTGAGGACTCTAAAGGCTCAGGTCCCTTTGGGTACCACTCCCTTGCTGGCATCTACAGCAACTGTGATGTGACATGGAGCCCTTTTGCTCTAGGCTGCAAACCCTCAGCATCCAGCCCTGCGCTGAGACGGTCCAACAGCTTCTCCCTGTCGAGGTCAAAGGAAAGCAGCAGCTCTGAAGACATCAGCAGGGTGAGTGAGGAGATGAGCGTGGACACTCTGCAGTGGTTTTACCTGAAAGATGTCTGCCATGCTGCTATTGATGAGCTGTGCAGGGCTGGAGGGGTGCACATCTCGGAGCGCCACGCCGGGGACTGCACGGTGCTGATGCTGCAGGCAGCAGACAGGAGAAGGCTGCTCCAGGCTAAATGGAAGGTGGAAGATCTTGTGCAGAAGTGCCCTGACTTGGTGTGTCAGAGTGTGAGCTACTCAGAGCTTGCTGTCAGTGGTCCAGATGACAGTGACCTGAGTGAACTGTGCAGCCTCTTGCGAGGAAAATCCTTCCAGGTTGGACTCAGCAAAGACAAGTACAAGCTCTACCTTGCCTGCCCCAAGGAGATGCTGCCAGGAGTGAGTGAGGCCTTCCACATGTTTTCCTCCAGGAGGCTCTGTGCCATGAAATCTCCATCACTGTCTCCTGTACCAGAGAGTACAGGGAAATTCAGTGTCATCCAGCCAAGCAGAAGCCAGCACCCAGTGCTGGATGTAGCCCTTCCTGACAGCCTGAATTCCCCAGATCACCTGAACATCATCAATAGAATAGACTCTCCACATGTGCTCAGGGCTTCCTGGCTGCCAGAGGCTGAGGAAAGGGGGTCCCCCAGTCCTTGGAGGTACCAGCAGGCTTGGGGGCAGGAGGAGGCCAGGGGCTATGTTGATTCTGGGGCTGGCAGACAAGGAAGCAGCATTCTGAGCCTTGGGATAGGGGATAAGCCAGGCTCTCCTGGCCTCAGGGAGTTCCAGGAACAGCGCAGGACAAAGCTGACCCTGGGGGAGCCTGACAGCACCCGGCTGAAACAAGTCTTGCCAGACAGATTCCAGTTTGCAAGAGACAAGAGCAGAGGAGGCCACAATGAAGCAATGGGACAGCAGCACTGTGCAGTCCCTGCAGCTGATGAAGCTCCTCACTCTCTGCCCACATGGCTATCCAGGCCTGTGGCTGCTGAGCCACCAGCTGTGGCCCAACCTGCAGCAGAGCCCACAGATCAGGGAAGGGCCCAGCTCCCCGGGGGCAGGAGCAATGAGCAGGAGGAGCCTGAGCTCCTATCACAGCAGAGAAGAGACCCCAGCCTTGGACACGAAAGCAGCACCATCCTTCTGGAGCAGTGTGATGCTTGCCAGGGCTCAGGGGTGACCTGCCAGGGCTCCTGTGGTCACACCTTGTGCAGGGCATGTTTTGCAGCAGACAGTATGCAGCCAGCTTGCTGTGACTCCTCCTCAGATATCCCAAGCTGCAATATCCTGGGGACACTGAAGATCTCTGCCCTGTCTCAGAGCCTGCCTGGATTCTTTGGAGAGTCAACACTTCAGCTTGCTTACAACATCCCTGATGGAGTGCAGGGGGTAGGTACCACCACAGAGCTTCCCCATCCCACTGCAGCCCACACAGGGAGGGGCTGTCAGGGTGGTTGAGGGGGGGAAAGAGCAGCCACAGCTCCCTGCCCCACAGAAAAATCAGCAGAGGTATTAACCTGTGAAAGGCAAAAAGCTCCACAGCAGGTTTTGGAGCAGCTTGCTGCTTCTCAAGAGCATGTGTGACCTCTGGTTTTAGTTGACAGTGACTGTCAGCCCATGGGGGTCACAGTCATGAGTGTAGTTTTCAAGCTAGACAAACCTTAGAAATCCCCTCAGAGGCAAAGCACTGCAGCCATTGTTTAAAATGTCTTATTCCTGTTCTAAGGTTGGGGACCCTCGCCCAGGACACCCTTACAAAGGGGGGAATTTTTGTGCCTTCCTGCCTGAAAACCCGGAAGGGCTGAAGATAGCAAAGCTGCTGAAGAGAGCATTTGAATGTGGGCTGACATTCCAGATCAAGTCCTGCAATGGAGAGGAAAGAGTAACATGGGGTCCTATCCCCCACAAAACCTCCTGGGATGGAGGCAAAGCCAGGTATGGCCCAGCTCATCCTAAGCTTCTGGGTATGGTTGTGGGTTTTTTGGCAATGGGAGGAGGAGAACCAGGGGTTCCAGCTCAACAAATCCTGGCAGGGATGGCACAGTGGCAGAGTTGGTGCTTCCCTTTGCTTCAGCTTGCAGGGCAGCTATGGCATGGCAGACCAGCCCTGGCACTCTCCAGCTGGAGCAAAAGCCCTTACCCATCCCACATCCATAAGTGGTGTGGAAACCTCTAATTCCCCATGGACAAGAAGTGTGGGCCCTGGTCATTTGCAGCCTTTCCCATGCCTGTGCTGGGTACAAGCTGTGCCTGCAGGCTGCAGGACATCCCAGGAGCAGGACTTCCCCTCTGAGCCCCTCTGAAAGGTGGGGCAAAAACAAAGGGCTGCTTCCCACTGTGGTTTTGGCACATCAGGATTTACAGTGCTTCCTCTCTGCCCCACAGGAATGGCTACCCAGATGCCCGGTACCTCCAGGAGGTTGGCACAATCCTCAATAAACTGGGCCTTGTGTGATTCTCCCACAGCCACAGCCTGTGCCTCCCCTTCACCTTCTTTTCCTGCTGAGAACACTGCAGCTTCACAGAGACAGCTCAGGAAGAAGCAGGTGTTTGTTGAAAGAGCTCCTGCTTTCCCCACACGTAGCCAGAACTCTGCACATTAGCAAAGAGCAGCACCTCTGTCCCTGCCCCATGCAGCCTCAGCATGGATCAGTGCTTCCCAGAAACTGCAGCTCCTCTTGGATGCATGTCCTGAAATCACAGAGCTGATTGCAGCCTGAGCCCTGTTTGGCTTCCAGCAGCAGACACAAACCTGGGCAGGAGTTTGCATCTCATCCAGCCCCAGCTTCTGGAAGTCTCTTCCCACCTCCTGCCACTAGAGAGAGGTTCCAGCTCAGCTGCTGCCAGAGCTGGGGTTGGAGATGAGCTGTCCTTAGGTCAGCTCTCAGGCCCCAGCCCCTGCTCTGAGGCCAGCAGCTGACCTGGGGCTCTCTTGAGGACATTTAACAGCTTTTAGCACCCACAGCAGCTGCCTCCTCCCAGGGAACAGTCTCCATGCTGACAAATAAACAGGATTTATTCTCATGTTTGATAGTGCTGTTCATGCCTTGTTTTACCCTCAACCCAGGCACCCACTTCAGTCCCACCTGGCTACTGACACACCCAGATATGAAGTGCAGAGCCCAGGTAAAGGCTTCACAAACAAAAATCACCATGGCTGCCCTCAGGATGAGTGTCAGGAACAACACTCAAGCCAGCAATTAACAGTCCCTGAGAGCAGAGGCTTCTCCTCCTGCTGGGAGCATTACACTTTGTCAATTGAATCTGCTGTGGGCAGAAGGTTCACGACAACAGAAACCTGAGCAGCACACTGTGGAAGGTTTTGTTATGCTTTTAATTACCATTTGAAACACATAAGGCATATGGTAACGTTTGACAGAGGAGCAGTACACATTGTAGTCATGTAAACAGCAGTGGCACAGTTGTCTTCTGTCCAACTTGGTTACACAAAAAAGCAAAATATATTTTTTAAACAAAAGATTTGCTATGTGTCTGTAGGATGAGCAGCACTCGTATCACAAATCTGCAAATCAACACAATTCAGACAGTACAGACCAGACCATATGCTGCAAGAGGCTCACTCAGAGTCTAACACATTTCACATCATGCTCATGTACTACTTGCCAATAACACTTTGCCATCATGAGGGCTCAGCACACCACAGGCTTCAGGCAACTTGAGTGGTTTCACACCTATGATAGCAGCTGTCAGCAGGCCAGGATCCTGCACCAGCTGAAGCCTCACACACACAGTGCTTCTTACTCCTCCCTGGTTAATCCATTCTAGTTTAATACAGAGGTCTGAAACAAATCCTAGAGCTGAACTCCTTCCCAGAGCACTGGGCAGGGCCACCTCTGCTCCCTTCCCCTCCTGCAGTCAGCTTGCAACACAAGTGAGCTTCAGAGAGTCAAAAATGTGGCAACTGCTGCCTGGTGATAGCAGAGGAGTTGCATTTTGTCCAAGACCAGCAGCACCAGGCTGGGAGGCCACTACAGCAATGACAGGAGAGGCACTGGCACTGAGCTCCCTGCAGCAGGCAGGGCTGGGGGTGCCTCCTCCACTCACCAGCTCCTTACACTTCCACTTGGACTCCTCATGGCACAACCTTTGAGTCAAGACAATCAGTAAAATAAACATTAAATTGCACTTCTGGAATGGCACACATGATTAAGTACAGGAATCTCCCAGTTCCTCAGTAGCACAACTTTGCCCTAAACAAGCAACATTGAATGGAATGATTTTTATCCTAGGGTTTCATTTTGGTTTTTTTTTTTTTGCTTTGGTCCTTAGTACACAAACTGGCTGGTAACTGGATTAAGACACTTGAAGTTGTTTTACACAGGTTCTATACTTACTGGCCCACAAAAAAGAAAAGTAAAAAACCAAAACACAACCAACCACACCCACCAGGAGCAGAACTTTGAGCAGAGGATTGCAAGGTTACATTTAATCTTGGTCTTCCTGTAGAAAACACTGTTGCTACCAAGAGACACAAAATAGTGCTGACCTCGAACAGGCAGTAACTGCTTGGCATTCCTGCCTTGATAAGGGCTTCAGGAATTTCTGCTTAGAAAGACATGTGAGCCCAAAAAGAGCCAGGAGCTAGGATTGTTTCTAAAGAGCCAAGGCTGGAGCAGCTGATAAAGCCTCACCATGGAGCCAAACAGCTGCCCTGGGAAAGACAAGGGCTTTACAACAGGTCTTATGGACTGGGGGGTACAGAAGCACCAGGTCAGCCCCAGAAAGGCTGGAACACCTGGGCAGAGAACAGCTAACTCATGGAAAGTCCAACAACATCACCAGAGTTCACAAAACAGAGCTAATAAGAGTCAAAACAGTGTTTTGGCAATACTTTGAAAGGCCAGAATGGAAAAGGCCCCAGTGACTTCCTAGTCATGTAGCAGAAGGCACTGAGATGCTGTTTGCTGTGGCACACAGGAGGCAGCAGGGCAGAGGGGAGCTCTGAGAGCCCTGCCACACTGCCTGACCCAAGGCCATCCACGTAAGGCACTGAGCACGAGACTGGCTCAGGATAAAGCAGGGAGAGAGAGGGTGTTGCTATCAAACACACCATAACAGCTTTGCCTTTTACAATCTGAAGATGTGCAGGGTTGTGTGCCTTTTGAGCATGCTGCCCTGGCATCAAGGTGAAGTCCAGTTTCTCAGAGGAACAGGTCCAGACTTTCCATTTCAGCAATTTAGACAGTCCTTCTGTTTTCACACTTGGTAAAGCAGCATTAGACAGTGTTGGATTCAATCTAAATCAGCACAACAGGGCAGGCTGAAAGAAGCAGCAAGATTTTGGATTCAGAAAGGTAAAAAGTTGTGCTTGAGAGTTCCATCAGCCTGTGTTTATGAAATTCAAGAGATGAACTGACAAGGATCTGCGAGAGGACTCCAGCACTCCTCTGAGGTTGTAGGGAACAGGATTGCTGCAATATTTAAAGTTAGCCAGGGGAAAACCCCTGAAAGCTGTGCCAGTGCATTTCTGAAGAACTCTGGACTGAGCCCAAGCACCTGAACCCCAAGCTGCACTGGCAGAGTCCCCCTGGAGCAGGCTGAGGGAGAATTCAGAGAGGAACTCCAGGCCTGTGTGCCCAGCGGGTACCTGCCCTCCTTGGGCCCTGGGCCCTCCCTGTGGGCTAATTAAGCAGGATTCTAATCTCAAGGTTTTGCTTCTGAAGCACAAGTTCTTCCATAACAGGCAGCTCTTCTTAGTGCTCTTAGGTTTACCATTTAAAATCCAAAATGAAGCCCAAAAACCCACAACACGTACAATCAATACCAAATAAGCACTGACAGCACCAGAGTGGCCCAGAGCTGCAAGCAGGGTCCAGGACAGCATCACCCAGGGCTCAAGGTGCTCACAGAGCTGGGCTTGGGTCTCTGCACAGCTCTGTTTCCAAATGCACACAAGGAAAGAAAAGTAGAAGAGGAAACAGTTCTGGTATAGGGAGGAGCATCCCAAGCAGCTCCTAAACCCTCAGTGCCAGAGCCCCAGGACAGATTCAGGGGGAGAAGGGCCAGGTCCTGCTGCAGCAGATGAGCTGGGAGACAATGGAAAACTGCTCAGAATGTGCAGGTGAAGAGGCACGTTGACACACAGCTGGGCTGTTTGTCATCTGACTGCTACCCTGGCAACAGCTTTAGCAACCAGTGTGCCACAGGGAGAGCCAGCCCAGGCTGCTGGGCAGCCAGCCCACAGGAGTGGCTCTTGAAAGTTCCTTCCCAAACTGCAACAGCTCCTCAGTGCACAGGGCACTGCACCAAGCATTAACAGGGGATTATTTTGTTTCCATCTCAGTGAAGTCCAATTCAATACTGCAGCCCTTGGAAATACAAAGACAGGGGTGAAGCCCTAACAACACCAACTTGGAGCCCAACGTAATAAAACACAGAGCCAACATCAATTGTTCCAGTTGTTTGAGACACAGTTGAGTCCTTATGGTCTCTAAGGATCAGACACTGCTCAGATCTCTCTATACAATTTGGAAATAGAAAATGGACAGGATCAGGTTATCTAATTGAAACTTTTCTTCTGTAGTCAGACATAGCCCAGCCCAGCCTGTCAGGGGATTTACAGACTGCATAGAAAAGTGACTGCAAATGGAGTGTGATCTGTCATAGACTCCAAATTGCCAGGATGGTCAAGGCAAAAACAACATGAGCTGTTAATATCTGGCTGTGTTAAAGGCCTACAAAAAGCAGAGGGAATAGAGCTGGGTTAGTGTGAACAGAAGAGAAACCCCTGCTTGAATTTAACTAGGCCAGCTGTGGTTTTCCTTTGGCTGTGGAGGAAACATCCTACATTTGGCCAATCCTCTGCTGAACAGGCTTCCCCAAGCTGAGAGTGCAAATGCTTCAGCAGGGCTCAGTTTCTGCAGAGACACTTGGCAGTTGTTACAGTACATTGTGCCTTGACTGTACAGTGACAGGCTGTGCAGTTGTTAGACACCAACTGCTTGGAACTTCAGCCTCACTGCCAGAGAAAAAGGAGGTTAGTCTGGAAATTCAGTGGAGAAACAAGTGGTTAGAAAGCAGTATGAAATAAACAGGCTTCAAAAGAGAGAGCAGGAGGCATATCTGGCAAAGGGTCAGTCACAACAAGAGCATGCAAACCTCGTCTGAATGATAACCATGATGTTCTTGTACTGGTGAAAGATGGGAGATACTGATCTGTCCATTTCCAGGTCTCAAAGAGATCAGGGAGTTAAACCACGAATTCATAATCTGCATTCATCTCTTCTCCTTAGTTCTCTGCTTTTTTAGATTCTTCCTTGGGTGCTTCAGGAACCAGGATGACTTTTCCAACATTCTTCTTTTCTTGCATCTGCTTCATAGCCTCTGCCACCTGGAGGCACAAGGAGTCTGGTAAGACCCCCACCCACTGCAGAGAGCATTCTGCCCCTCCTGGGCCCCTCAGCACCCCCAGAGCACTCTGATAACTGGGAGGTAGCTTTCCTGGAGTTCAAGCATGTCCCAACATTCAGGTGCCTCTGCACAGGTGTGTTTTGGACAGACCTGGGCAACTACCCCAGCAGGCCTATAGGAAATTATCAAGAATTCACACAGTGCAATGTAAACACACACACGGAGGCTCTGCTCACACCAATGTGGAAGTGCAGTGTGTGTCACTCTCCAAAGGGAGGAATCCAGCCACCTGCCAGCAGGACAAAGCCTCCACCAGCTACACAAAACAATATGTGCACAGAATTGTATTATTTTTATCATTATTTTCAAGCACCTGGGCCAGGCCTGGAATCAAAGCTTTCCTTAAGCCTTTGCATCAGACTAGTTCTCAGGTATGAACACTGACTATCATCACTCATTTCTCTGCTCCCCTGTAGCAGGTCCTGCCCCAGCATTCCCAAGGGAAGAGCCTGACTCTACCTGGACACATCAATGCAATAACCCTGAGCAGAGCAGAGCTGCTGGAAAACCTGCTGCTCCCTTCATTCTGCTTCACTGCCTGGGCTCTTTTGCACTCTTGGAAGGGCAGCAACAACCTCCCCATCTGTCTGCTTAATTACAGGCTACAGAGCACTCAGGGCATGCTGCAGTCTGATGTACAACCCAGCCCCCTCCTGCTGCTGCTGCCCGTGGAGCTCAGCTGAGCACCTGCCCTGCTCCCCAGGGACCCTGTCTAGCATTGCCCAGCCCTGTGCACTGGAGCAGAACAGCCCAGCCACTTCACTCAGCCTTAATATTTTAAAAGGAATAAAACTGAGAATGTCTGAGAACAGATGGTTATTAGACATTTTCAACAGTTCAGGCCCCATGGACAAGGTGCCCACTCTGTACCACTGGATGTCAGCTCACACTCACCTGATCAAAGGGCCATACAGAATCTATTTTGGGCTTGATTTTGCCTTGGCTGTACAGGTTAACCAGCTTGGCCACAACACTTCTGAGAAGCTCAACTTCTTCATCCATATATCCCAGATGGTAGCCACACACAGCCTTGTTCTGGTGCAGGAGCTGCAAGGCAGTGATGCTGAACTGGTTCCACCAGGTTTTAGCCATAGCCATGAGGTTCTTCTTCTGCCCAGTGAGCAGGTTTGCTACACCTGAAAAGAAGGCAAGCCACAGGTGAGCTGGAACACAACACAGGAGGCAATGGGCACCCCATGGAACAGCTCAGACCAGGCACAGAGCTGGGAACTGACCACAGCAGGACCTGCCCAGTTGACCTTCAATATAAACAGGCACCTGCCTCAGCCTCAAGATAAGCACAATTTGGATTATCAGCACTCACGTGGCAAACATGCACATGAGAAATGCAGAAATGCAGAACAACTCCTCTCTTTGCCCCTCCTAAGGCAGCAGCAGTGCAGCTAGGAGGGCTGGCAGGGGTAAGAAAGGGTTACAAGTGCCACCCAGCCAGGCTGGCAGGACAGTTTTCCCCTTTTCCAGCCCTGCTTCTCCAGGGGAATCACAAGCTGCAGTGGCTGGGACAACCAAAGCAGCACACTGCTGCAAGTGTCTGGAATCCCTCTGGGGGCTGTGTGAGGGCTTTGTCTGTGGGACAAAATCACAGTGTTCCAGGGCTGGGGAATGGAGAGATAAGTATTCAGTAGCCTCAAACCTCATCTCCCACACATCCTCTGAAAGAAAAGCAAGGCTGTGCATTAACTCAGCCTAGACAAAGCAGCTATGCCAGTATTCCTCCCTGAGGACATTCCAGCTTCCCCTGCAGGCACCAGCTTTTACTCCAAGAGAGATTTCACCGTAGAGGGAAGAGCCTTGCAGCCTGTGAACACAGCTCTGGGGACAAGGCACAAATCTCACTCCCCCTCAGTGCCTCACCAATCCAAAGCATCCTAAAGACCTTAATGAAATAAGAGAACTACAGCACAGTGAGGAGTAGTGTCCCTGACAGCCATGCACCATTTCTGTGTGGATCCCATTCCTCCACCACATAGTCCCTGGGTTTTTTGGGCACTTTGCCCACCCCACACTCACCATAAGTGATGAGTTTGCCCATCGGCTTCAAGAGGTTAAAAGCTTTGGACGTATCAGATCCTCCCAGAGGGTCCAGGACAATGTCAACACCTAGAGAGGGAATTGGAAGTAAATAAAAGCTTCTTTGCAATTGAAAGAAAGGCAAGAGAGCTGCACAAGTCCTCCACCATATCTCACCTTTGGGAGAGATTTTCCGGACCTCCTCTGCATAATCCATGGTTCTGTAGTCAATGGGGTGAGCAACTCCACTCTCCTTGAGGGACTCGTGCTTGGAGGCAGATGCTGTGCCAAAAATGGTGACATTTTCTACAGTCTTGCACAGCTGGATGGCAGCAGTTCCCACACCACCTGAAAATCAGCAGTACGAAAGGTTTAGAAGCAAACAGCCCCAGCAGTCAGAAAAACCTCATGTAAATTTAAAAACTTCATGTAAATTATCTGTGTCTGTACCAATCACACAGCACAGCAGCCTGGGGAATAGAGGCTCTGCCTGGTGAGGTTGGTGCCTGGGACACACTGGGAGACACTGACCCCAGCTGCTGGGAAATGGGGTCAGCACAAAGCCTGCATCTCTGCCAGGTGACATTTTGTCAGTCCAGCCCCATTCTGATCATTTCCTCACCCATGTCACCTATTCAGAAGCTGCACGGTGAAACCAAGAGGCTCAGCACGGTCTGGCAAGAATTATTTACCTGCAGCCATGTGGATGAGGACACTCTGGTTGGGTCTCAGGTTTCCAAAGTCAAACAGAATCATGTAGGCAGTGATGTAGTTAACAAGAAGAGCAGCAGCTTCCTCGAAGCTCATCCCCTCAGGCATTGGGAAGGTGTGACTGGCTGGCACATTCACCACTTCTTGCCAGAGCCCTGACCTGGCCAGGACCATTACCTTATCACCGACCTAAAATCAGAGGACAAGGTGGTCTGAAACAAGCTCCAAGGCCAGCAGAAGCCATCAGACCCTTGCCCTTGGTATGTCAGAGCTTCTGCATCCACACAGTTCTCTGTGCAGAGGTCTGCAGGGACTGCAGCACCGCTGGACTCAGGCAGGAGAGCACAGCTGGGTTAACTCCCTCCTCATGGGGAGGCTGCAGCACAGAACCTCTCACCACAGACCTGGGAACCTCAGAGACCACAGTCACCCAGGCTCTGGTTTTGTAGTGGAAACCAAACCCAAACTGTGGTTGCCCAAACCAACTACTGGATTCATGCTGGATCCCCCACAACACGAGAGGGATGAGGATCACGTCCTGCCCTCCTTGCCCAAGCTGGGAGCAGGAATCTAAACACCAAAAAAACATTACTGCTGCTCCTTGCCATCATCCTGCCCAGAGGCAGAGCCTTTGGGAAACGTTTAGTAGCATGAATCATGGAAAATGCACCTCCAAGCTTAGGAAAACCTCCTGAATCTAAGGCACACGGCCTCCCCAGCTCCTCCCCGCCCGTTCTCCCTGGAGACCACAGGCACTCCAGGCTCTGGCTTTGTAGTGGAACCCAAACCCAAACTGTGGTTGCCCAAACCAACCACTGGATCCATGACAGATCCTGAACAACACAAGAGGGATGAGGACCATGTCCTGCCCTCCTTGCCCAAGCTAAACACCAAAAAACATTACTGCTGCTCCTTGCCATCATCCTGCCCAGAGGCAGGACCCTTTGAGAATCGCTTAGTAGCATTAATCATGGAAAATGCACCTCCAAGCTTAGGAAAACCTCCGGAACCTAAGGCACACGGCCTCCCCGGCTCCTCCCCGCCCGTTCTCCCGGAGCGGTAGGGCCGGCCCGGGGATGCTCGCCCGCCCTGCCCCTTTGTCCCTGGCCTTTGTCCGCCGCCGAATCCCCGGCGGGTGGGATCGGTGGGGTCCCTGCCGGGGGCTCAGCGCTGCCGGGGCCCACCGGGACTGCCGGGGCCGGGGCCGGGGCTCGGCCGGGGCCGCACCTGGGGGCGGTTCGGGGCCAGCGGGCCGGGGCCCACCGAGACTCCCGGGGCCAACGGGCCGGGGCGGTTCGGGGCCAGCGGGACGGGGCCAGCGGGACGGGGCCGCAGCCCGGGGCTCTTCGGGGCTGGCGGGCCGGGCCGCCCTCACCTGTCGGTCGCGGACGCCGTCGCCGAGGGCGCGGACGGTGCCGGCGCACTCCATGCCGGGGCACACGGGCGGCGGCGGCAGGCGGTCGTACAGGCCCTGCCGCGCCATCAGGTCGGCGAAGTTGAGCCCGCAGGCGCGGACGGTGACCGAGACCTCCCCGGGCCGCGGCTCCGCGCCGCGCCGCGCCTGCACCTTCACCTTGTCGTAGCCGCCGAACCCGGTCAGCACCAGCGCCCGGTGCTCCGCCGGCGGCTCCCCGCCTCCCGCCGGCGGCTCGGGGCCGGGGACCGGCTCGGGGGCGGCGGGGGCCGGGGCCGGCTCGGCGGACATGGCGGTGCGGAGCGGCGGGAGCG
>JAWWEY010000114.1:2663567-2674874 GCA_035582745.1 Loriotus luctuosus
TCATATTGTCCTAATTCAAATTGTCCACATTTCCATTACTCTAATTATATTACTATTTTTATAACCATTTTATTACTGCTAATAATAAACTACATTTTAAATAACAATTTATTATATTTAATAATTTATTATGTTTAAATACGAATATATGATATTATATAAAATTGATATGTGGTATTTATAATTTATAATAGTAATGATAAATTAAATTTTAAAATTCTAAAAACAAGTGATTGGCATTTTTCACGCTGGCATCTCCAGGGGCCTTTGCTGGCTGCGGGAGGCCCAGTGTGAGCTGCTGGGCTGGGCTGCAGGAGCTCTGCATGGCTGTGTCCTGCAGGATGCTCCAGGCTGGGCTGCCCTGACCCTGGCACTGCCTGGGACTGCTCAGGAAGAGGAGCACAAAGGCAGGAAAGGAGGCAGGAGGACAGAGCCTGGGGCAGGCTGCTCGTGCTGTGTGGCAGATTTATGGGTGTTGGGGTGGCTGCAGTGGGGACAAGGAGGAAATCATGTCCAGTTGCACAGTACAGCTTCACCCTTTGTTTGCTGTTGGTCAGCTCTGAGAAATACAGATGTTCCTTCCTGATGTGTGGGCATGTCCCACAGCCCAGATTAGAAAGAAGCAGTCAAAACAATCCCCTATCTTCTGCTGCTCTTCCTAGGAGCTTTCCTAGCCTTCCTTCTTTCAGTGATTTATATTCACAGCTGTCAGGGCTCCTGTGGTGGGTGAAACCAAAGGTGGATGCTGGCCCAAAGGGAGCCTCTGTCCACCCCAGAGCTCAGGGATGATCCCCAGAGACTGAGTGGTCAGTGAAGACAGGGGATTTGGGAAGTCAGATTCTTCTTCTGTGAGACTGCTCCAGCTGTGTGAAGCTCTGGAGCAGATTGGACAGGACAGGGACATTTCTGCACGTGGCAGGTCCCTGTGGAAGGGCAGGGTGCTCCTTCTGCCTTAGTCTCTGGTGTTTCTGAGTCAGTATTTCCTAATCAGCTCAGTCAGTAACATTGTCTCTGTACATCCTCACCCACGGTTGTTTTCTCACTGTGCTGGAGCAGCAGGGTTAAGGTCAGTCCTGGCTCTGGCATTGGTGTGAAGGAGGCTGTTTTGGGGAGCAGGCAGGGAGCTGCTGGCGTGCAGGGCATGGGCTGGGCATGTGCAGCTGGCACACCCTGAGCTGGCACCCCCAGCACATCAGGGGGGACATCAGCTGCTGGAAATGGGGTCAGCATGGGGCTGCATCTCTGGGACATCAGCTGCTGGCACCCCCAGCACATCAGGGCACTGCCCACAGGACATTGGGAGCATTAGCTAGACAGAACTATTTTTCCCAGTGGAATTGCTGCTCTAGACCATTTTCCAGCAAGTTCTCCAAATGTGAGCTCTTGCTGCTGCTCTGAATGGTGCTGACTTGTGATTTACAGCCAGAGGTGGGCACAGGCCACCGAGGTAGCTGTTCTCATTCTCCCTCTGCCAGACACTCAGCTTTCCAGCAGCCCTGCACCTCCCTGTAAGCTGCTGTCCTGCTTTTTCCTGCTGTCCTGCTTTTCCCAGCCTCCTGCAGTCCCCCCTGATCCCCTGGAAGGGTTTGAGGAGGATGTGCACAGTAGGAGCAGTGCCAGCTCCCCTGCCTGGCCCTTTGTTCCTTGTCCTTTTATTCCTACGGAGGGCTCTAGCACTCCCTCTGCTCTGCTCCCAAGGACGTTTGAACAATGACCAGGCAAAAGATAAAAAAGCCCAACTGGCAGCAGTTTCCTCGTCAGCAAGCAGCTGCCTGTGCCAGCTCCCAGGGCTGTCTCAGGACACAAGCCCAGAGGCTCAGGCCCACAAAATCCTCACCCTGCAGGGCAGGGCTCCCTGAGACCCCACTGGCGGCCAGGGGGTGGCTGCTGGACATGGGCTGGCTCCACCCCACAGGTGAGGTGCTCAAATTTGGGGTTCCCCATTCCAGCTCTGGCCCTGACCTGGTGCCACCATCCCTCTGTCCTGCTCTGCTGGAGCTGCCCATGCTCCTTTCATCCTGCCCCATCTGCAGGCCAGGGCAAGGGCTGGGCTTGGGAAGCAGCTCTGGGGCTGCTGGGACCCTTTCAGGGCTCTGCAGTTTGGTGTCCTGGCTCTACAGCAAGTGTTGACCTCCATCCATCTACCTGGGTTTGTTGGGAATTCCAGAGAAAGATTCCTCCTGCCTCTGCTCTGCCTTTTCTTCTTTCTAACCCTTGCATGCAGCGTGTTAGGATGCACAGAGAGGGACACACAGACAAGATCCCACCTGCCTCACACGTACCAGGAGTGCTGTGCCTCGTGGTGACACTTTCTGTGCCTGTATCACAGTGAGTGACATTTAGATTTGACAGCTAGAGCAGCAGGTGGAAGAGATCTGACAGAAGCCCTCAGACACAGCTGCCACTCACAGCTGCAGCTCCCTGCGCTGCTGTTTTGATCACAGACAAATTGAGGCACTTGTCAAGTGCTAAAGAAGCTCAGTGGATGGCAGCTCTCTGAAATCCTCCCAGCACAGAGCATCATTCACACAAAGGCTGTGGGAATTCTCCATTTTTGCCCAGCAGCAGAGGCTGGGGATGTGCAGAGGCAGTGAATGGCACGGGACCAGATTCCAGGGGTGCACAGAGCAGCATCCTCCTCTGGAAGGAGGCATTTTCTCCACTGCAGTCCTCGGAGAAGTCGTGTGAAATGAGAATCAGTCTCCTTAACTTCAACCTTATGCCACAGCATCAATAATTTACTGACAATTATAGTCCCAAAATCACAGGCTTAGCACATCCACATGCTGTGCATCCACGAGAACCCCATTATCTATCAGTGGGTTTTACCACACTGAAAATGCACAGAATTGCCTCTGTGTGCTGAGGCTTTCTGGGGTACAGCAGGCAGGACTGGGCAGTGTGGCTGAGCCTTGGATCAAGACCTGGTGTGAAAAATGCGTATTTTCTGATTGGCTTTTTGCAAATATTAAAATAAACATTATATGTGTTGTGTTAGAAAGTGATGATGTATTAATTCTCTTAAGTTAGGTGTTAAATACAGTTTTAGGTTATAACATAACGTTAAAATAGAAACTGTGCTATGTAGGATACTTTTTTTTAAAGAGAGGAATGAGGTACTCACACTTAGATAACAGCACAGGACACCTGAATCTTTCAGAGAAAGAGAATTTATTGCTCCATTATCAGGAGAAATTAACTTCCTGCCTCTCTCAGCCCTGAAGACACCATTAGGATTCAGAGAAAGAAGCTGACACTGACCAGACAGAATCCTGTGTTTGAATGGAATTCATGCATCATGTATGAGGTGTATGAATATGCAACAGGCTGTTGCTTTTAAGGGTTAATCCTTTGTTAACGTGGGTCCTTTTTCGGGTTTATTTTGCCCAGAAAGAGGTACCTGGATTGTCTGTAACTCTTTGTTCTTATTGTCTCATATTGTCCTAATTCGAATTGTCTAAATTTTTATTACTCTAATTATATTACTATTTTTATAACCATTTTATTACTATTAAACTTAAAAAATTTTAAAAACAAGTGATTGGCGTTTTTCACACCTGGGTTTCTCTGCAGCACCACCACCTCTGCTGCTGTCCGAGGGTCCTTTTTTGTGATTTTCAATCATAAAATACACATTTTTTCACACCTCCAGAGGTGTGCTTCAGAGGCTCAGCTCACTGTCTCCCCACAGAGAAACCTGCAGCAGTAATTGAGGCATTGTGCCTCCTCAGCCTCCAGCACACTGCAGCCTTTCCAGCAGAAGCCTTGGCACTTGAATGCTGCCTTGCTTTAATCCCTGAGGTTGCTGAAGGATGCTGCTTCAATTTGATAGCATTTATGGACTGTTATAATGAGCTTTGGCTTGCTGAGATAAATTAAATTGCTCACCCAGAGGTGCAAACTTCATTAATGCCAGCAGTGAGTCAGATCAGCATTATTCTAGCCCAGAATGTAAACAGGCTGGACACATGAAAGGGGATTTGGCTGGGATTTCTTTTTTCCTCTTTCTTTTTTTAACCTTCCTAATTGCTGCTGACTTGTATTTGCTGCATCTCTACTGTTGGAATAAATCAGCCCAGACTCCATTTTCTTCATGCAGAAAGCCAATTTTTTATTCACCAAGCACATATTTGTAGGAAATATCAGAAGGCACTGTGTTAAACCTAATTGGTCAGCAATACAGTGAAATTCAGTTCATTCATATTGTATATTTCTATCAAATTTTCTCTCTCTAGATATGTTTACATTGTTCCTTTGTGGGCTCTCATGGGACAAATTTCATTGTTTACACAGGTGCATTTGTTTTCCACCCTCAGAATAGATTGATGTGCTAAATGAACTTCTCATTTGCATGAAGAAACATCAAGGCAAAAAAATACATGTAGTGAACAAGAAACTGACAGTAATCAAGAATAATTCAGGTACAACAATTAAGAATATTTCAGATAATACCATCATTAATAATACATGTGAAATTAGGTAATTAGGAATCTCTGAAATACTGTACCATCATCCCAGAGTCTGCAAACAGCTGACAAACCTCAATTTAGTGAGGACTTGGATAATTATTTCCAGATAATAATTCCCAAGCTTACTCTAAAAATAGGTTCAGCTATCATATAGAAAGGGTCAAATTGTAAAGTCAAAGTGACCTGAACCTGGTTTTGATGCAGAAAACATTTGGGTTTGTTGGCAAATTCTCCATCCAGGTAGAGCCAAGGCCTGGCCACCACTCAGGCTGCAACTGGGAGGGAATTCCCTAAAGACATTTCAGAACAAGGCTCTTAAGAATAGCAGTTATGAGTAAAGGCTTGGGGTTAAAGACTGATCAAACCATCCAGTAGCTGGATTCCTCTGAAGTTTCCTTCAGGATTGAGATGCTTCAAAGACAGCAAACTGCTGGAGTGCTTCTGTAATAATAACTGGGCAAAACCACCAGACTAGCACTTTGGAGGAGGGTTTCTATGAAGTTCAGGTACCTTTTCTTGGAACTCTGAAAAATACTTAAAATTCTGAGACAGAATTGGGTCAAATCATAGAACCACTGCAGGGCTAGCCAGAGAGCTGAGCTGGTCTAAGAGATGCATAAGTGGCTAGAGAAGAAAAAAGAATCCTGAAATGATACATGTCTTTTAGATAATTACACAAAAAGATGATAAAGCATATAAGAAGCCAGCTATAAATACAGTAATATTAATCTGAACAGTAATATGAATATGAACATCTGAATATGAACAGTAATACAGTAATATGAATATGAACATCTCATGAATGATGCCTATTATAAAATCAGTAAATTCACATCATGTAATCAATACATCAGCAATAACCATCTTAGGAAGTTGAGATAAGACCTTTCTAAGCAGTCATGTACCCATGACAGCAAAATGAAACAGAGGAAAACAGTGAAACAGCTCACAATCAATAGCAGCCAGAATGTAGAATCATCACCGACTCTTCTGTGTTATCTGTGGAAGATAAAACAGCAGAGAATATAACAAGCAATAAAATCTTTGACAAAATCAAGGGAGAACACGCTGTACCTTCTTTATTCACAAACAGGTGCTTGGCAGTGTTTCATCACAGCTGTTTTAGTCAGAGTCATCTCTAAAAAGAAAACAACTGTACATTTTACAGTGCAGAAAAGCGATATTTAACTGTCTTAGATTGCAATGCAAGATGTAACCAGGAGCACGTGTTCCATCACCAGCTGTTAAAACCAGGTGGGGCAGTTTTCTTTATCTCTTCCAGTCCTCCCTCCAGGAGATATCTTCTGTTAATGAATGGGCCGTTAATTGTTAATTATCTTCCTGTTAATGGGCCATTGAGCGTCCCTGCATAGCTGATAAAATTCCTCCATCCCATTGGGAGATGCTCTGCCCAGGGGGAGGAGCCAAGCATTCCTACCTGGATATAATCTGAGGTTTGGATCGCCACAGCAGCCTTTGCTCACTGCATTCCCAGAGGAGGACCAGACCTTTCTAGGCCTCTACTGGACCTTCAGAGGAAAACTCCACCCTTCTCCAGGATCCCTGCTCCAGCAGAACCACAGCTGGCACTGCAGGAGGGCTGAGCCACCATTGAAGGGGACTGTGCCACCACCCTGACCCACAGGGTTTCAGGTCCTGTTCTGACTTTGCTTCAGCAGTAAAGCTTTTTTACTGTGGCCTAATTATTTCTAAACTATAAAGAACTGCTGCAGATAAAATTCAAGGTTATAGGATGTAGTTAAGAACTTAAAATTAATTGCTGTAAATAATCTTGGGAGAAGAGCCGCAGGGCCACAGCGGAGAGGGGTGTTGTTGGGTGGTGCTGTGGCCTGGCAGGAAAAAACCCAAAATGGCTTCAGGTGCTGGAGTGGCAAATGGTGTGAGCCTGGAAGAACCAAAGATGACAAGGGAAGATTGGAGGAAAAAGAAAGAATTGAAGAGCAGAGAAAACTTGGAAATGTGCCTGCTGAAGTGGATGAAGAAGGAAAAGATATCAACCCTCATATTCCTCAGTATATCTCCTCAGTACCATGGTACATAGATCCTTCCAAGAGACCCACACTAAAGCACCAGAGACCTCAGGCAGAGAAGCAGAAGCAGTGTAATTCCTCTGGAGATTGGTACAAACGAGGAGTTCAGGAGCACACTGTGGCCACGAGGTACCACAGAGGAGCCTGTGAGAACTGCGGGGCACTGACACACAAAAGGAAAAACTGCACAGAGAGACCCAGGAAAGCTGGAGCAAAATACACAGGCATGAATATTGCCCCAGATGAACATGTGCAGCCTCAGCTGGTGTTTGGCTACGATGGGAAGAGAGACAGGTGGAATGGTTACAACCCAGAGGAGCACATGAAAATTGTTGAGGAATATTCCAAGGCTGATTTGGCCAAATGTGCACTGAAAGCACAGAAGCTTCAGGAGGAGTTGGCATCAGGGAAGCTGGAGCAAGTGAACTCCTCAAGATACCAGGGGGGAGAAGAGGAATCAAATTCACAGGCAGAAAGAGATCCCAGCAGTGAAGATGAGGACAAATATGCAGATGACATTGATATGCCTGGGCAGAACTTTGACTCCAAAAGACGCATCACAGTCCGAAATTTACGTATCCGGGAGGATATCGCTAAATACTTGAGGAACCTAGACCCAAACTCTGCTTATTGTGACCCCAAAACAAGAGCCATGAGGGACAATCCTTATGCCAATACAGGCAGGAATCCAGATGAAGTTGGTTATGCTGGTGACAACTTTGTTCGGCACACAGGCGATGCCATTTCAATGGCACAGATTCAGCTCTTTGCCTGGGAGGCTTATGACAAAGGCTCTGAAGTTCATCTTCAAGCAGACCCTACCAAATTAGAGCTCCTTTATAAATCTTTCAAAGCAAAAAAAGAAGATTTCAAGGCTCAGCAGAAAGAAAGCATCCTGGAGAAGTATGGAGGACAGGAACATTTAGATGCCCCCCCAGCTGAACTGCTGCTAGCTCAAACAGAATCAAACAGAAGATTACATGGAGTATTCCAGGCATGGAACAGTCATCAAAGGACAGCAGAAAGCTATTGCTTGTTCCAAGTATGAAGAGGATGTGAAGATCAACAACCATACATGCATTTGGGGATTGTACTGGAAGGAAGGGAAGTGGGGTTACAAGTGCTGTCGCTCCTTTGTCAAGTTCTCCTACTGTACAGGGGAAACTGGGAAAGAAATTGCTAATACAGAGGCAAGTTTAATGGAAAAGCAGCCTGAGGAGGAAGAACACATGACAAAACCCAAGACACTGATGGAGATCCACCAAGAGAAACAGAAAGAGAAGAAAAAGAAGCAGCACAAGAGGAGCTCAAATTCCGACAGTGAGGGTGAAGAGAAAAAGAAGCAGGAAAAACTAAAAACGCCCTGAATGCTGAAGAGGCTCGACTTCTCCACATCAACGAAATAATGCAGTTAGATGAGAGGAGGAGACCATACAACAGCCAGCATGAAGCCAGGGAGCCAACAGAAGAGGAGATGGAGGCCTACAGAATGAAAAGGCAGAGACCTGATGACCCCATGGCATCTTTTCTTGGCCAGTAATCACAGGAAGCACCATCCCAGTACACAAAGCTTTTCCCACTGTTGTTTACAACTCTCTAGAAACTTAATTTTACACGTGTCTAAAATGGCAGAAATCTCTTATGCTCTGAAGAAATTTGTGAAAGCTTCTTTCAGCAGACATGAGCAGCCTAGTAGTTACTGGAGTTTTATAAATGTGTGTGTATATACACATATACACACACATATATATAACATATGTGTAGATAAAATACATACACCTACTCTGTAAGTTCTTGAAGGAGATCTGACTGAAATCCTGAAATTTGGCCAATTAATACATAAATATATTTGACCAACTAATGCATAAATTTGTAATAGAATAAAACTGACTAGTCAGGAGAAATGGTCAGCAGGTGTCAATATACAACAAAAATGCTTGACAAAAAATTGACACAACTACTACTAGAGCCTCTCACTTGTTAAGCCTGTCTCATGACTGTAAAAGAAGACCTAGTTTCTTGATCACTTTGCAGTGGACTATCCCTGTCAGAGCTGGAAAATGAACTTTCACAAATCAAGGAGCAGCATGGGGAAGCAAACAAAGAGAATATCCAGCAAGACTTTCAGTGACTTAATCCTGACTTGTCTGGATTAAGACATTCTTGTGCAGCATGTATTGAAAACTACAAACCAGACACTTTGGAGATGCTGTGTCTAGGCACCTCTAGTTGCAGTTGTGTGAGGTGGTAAAAGGGTATTTCTGTCATTTCTTTTCCTTGTTTTAAATCCTAGGAGGAGGTAGGGTGGACTTAAAACATCCTGTTCAAATGTATCACAGGCACCATTAAATGTACTCTGAATTGTTTCACTTTTTATATACTTAAACCAGGAGCTGTCATGTTGTTGTTTTCCCCTATGCCTTTAATAAATCATGTCCTGCTTAAAAAAAAAAAAATAAAAGGAACAGAGCTGCAGCAGCCAAGCCATATTTACAACAGAGCAATTAAATAAATGAAATACAGGTGCCACCCCAAAAAGGGAAGGGAAAACTCCACGGCTCTGCCCTCTGTTCTTCCCCCTAAAACACTTGCATAGAAAAAGAGGAGGGGAAAAGGCAATAAAAACCAAACCCTAAAAACCACACGTTGTAAGGGGGAAAATACTAAAAAAAAGTAGAAAACGCATTTTCCCAGCATATTTTGCCTTTTCCAACTCACAGTTTGACTCATACATTTCCAAGTGCCATTTCCACGTCCCGGTTCTATCCTGCCATTTGTTTCCCACCACCTTAGCAGTTGTGGAAAGTGCATATTATATGACTCTACACAGATATTTACCATATGTATTATGTTGTATTGATTAGTAGTGCTGTATTAACATTTTAATAGTATTGTAAAGGTAGTTTTGTAGGTACAATGTAACTTTTGTAGTTAAAATATAAACCATGTATGTGGGATATTTTTTTAAAGAGAGGAATGAGGTACTCACACTGAGATAGCAGCCGCAGGACACCTGAATCTTTCAGAGAAAGAGAATTTATTGCTCCATTAGCAGAAGAAGCAAACTTCTTCGTGCCTTGCTCATCCCTGAAGACACCTTAGGATTAAGAGGAAGAAGCTGACACTGACCAGACAGAATCCTGTGTTTGAATGGAATTTATGCATCATGTATGAGGTGTATGAATATGCAACAGGCTGTTGCTTTTAAGGGTTAATCCTCTGTTAACGTGGGTCCTTTTTCGGGCTTATTTTGCCCAGAAAGAGGTACCTGGACTGCCCATAACTCTTTGTTTCTATTGTCTCATATCATCCTATATCCTAATTGTCCAAAATTTTTATTGCTGTAATCACATTGCTATTTTTATAACTATTTAATTACTAATAAACTTTTAAAATTTTAAAAACAAGTGATTGGTGTTTTTCACAGGCTGGTTTCTGAGAGATGATTTTTCCACCCTCCTTGGGTTCCCCAGGTGCCTGTGGCAGCATCTGGACACCCAACCTGTGCCCAGGGGGCACCTCAGCATGGCTGGAGACACCAGAGCTGCTTTGGGGCCAAGGAGTTGGTGCCAGGGTTAAGGACAAGGAGGTGGCACCTCCTGCCCCAGTCATGCCCTGCCCTGGGGACTTCAGTGGGGAGATATTCCATAAATGCCTTATCCCTGAGCAGCTGCTGCCTGTGGCATTCCATGGAATGGGCACTGCAGGGTCTCACTGCTGAGCCAGGAGACTGCTGGGGAGATGTGACTGTGGAGGTGGGATCACCAGAACCCTCCCAGATTCCACTGCATGGTGGAAAAGAACCTTTTTTGACACATGAATTCCAGATTCTTTTCAGGCCCTCCCCTTCTGAGCCGAGTTGTAGCCAAAATTCCTGCTTGGTTCAGAGGAGACAGGAACATCCCACAGCCTCTGTCCCAACCTCTGCCTCATCTGTATTTACTTATTCCCTCTCTGGACTGAAAGGGAAAGGCAATTCCTCCCAGGGCAGCTGTTGGAACCCAGCTCTTTGTGGGGCTGAGGGGATGGAGATCACAGAATGAGGTATTTCCACGGAGCTTTTCATGATGGGTAACTGGATTTTTTGTTCTAACCCAAGGTGAAACCTGGAGATACAAAAATCCTCCAAGAAAATAGCTCCCCTCAGCCTGCCAATTCACTTTGATCACTGAGGATGTTTGACTCCAGGTCTGTTTGAATCCAATAAATACAAAATACCATCAAAACCAGGAAGCCATTTGAAAGGAAAATTGAAGTAGGATGCTTCTACGCTGTTACACTCTCCCTCTTCAATTTTTTCCCCCTCCTTAGATGCAACTCAAATGAAATTGCTGCAATTTTGTAATATTTTCAATCCTGACAGGCTCTGGTGAAGTGCTTCTGGCTCTCTCCAGCAGAGCCAGTGTTGTCCCCAGTGCCAGGCAAGAGGAGCCAGTGGGATCTCCCTGTGGCTCCAGGGCTCCCAGTGGGATGAAGCAGAGCCTTCATGCACAGCACAAACTCCCTCTGATACCTTGGGGTTTAAGTTTTTTGTTCTTTTTTGGTGTGCAGCTTTTAGCTTTATATTGCTACCTGGATCTTTTCACAGGATGGTGGAGACAAAACAATCCTATAGGAATGGGATGGGGATAAACTGATACCTTTGGTTTTAAGTTTTTCTGTTCTGTTTTGGTGTGCAGCTTTTACCTTTATATTAATGTTACTGGGATCTTTTCACAAACAATCCTGTCCTAGCTGGAGACTCAAGGACAATCTCTGCAAACTTCAGGCCCAAAGCATCAACAATG
>JAWWEY010000114.1:2678798-2692287 GCA_035582745.1 Loriotus luctuosus
CACACACACCTGGCCCTGACAGGCCAAGGAAACAAAACACCATCACTGTGGGTAAACAATCTCCATTATTGCATTCTACTTTGGCACAAACACAGGCATAGCAAATTATAAGAATTGTTTTTCCTTTCTCTGAGGTTCAGAAAATGCGAAACCCAGAAATATTCTTGGGAAGAATCGTGCCTTGCTTTTCTGTGTGAAGAGAAATGTGGGGCTACACCCGCTTCTGCCGAATTCCTCAGGGAGCAGCTCCCGTTCCCTGGGCAGCCCCGGTGAGAAGTGCATCTCCCGGGCAGGGAGAGCAGCAAGGGGCCAGGGCTGTGGGGCCATCCCGGGGCTGTGAGCCCATCCCGGGGATGTGAGCCCAACCCGGGGGTCTGGGCCCAGCCCGGGCAGCGCGGGCCCGGGGATGTGTGTCCATGCCGGGGGTTGTGAGCCCATCCCGGGGGTGTGAGCCCACCCCGGGGTTTGTGAGGCCATCCCGGGGTTTGTGAGGCCATCCCGGGGGTGCGGGTCCACCCCGGGGCTGTGGGTCCATCCTGGGGATGTCAGCCCATCCCGGGGCTGTGGATCCATCCCGGTGGTGTGGGCCCATCCCGGGGCTGTGTGTCCAGGCTGGGGGTGTCACCCCATCCCGGGGGTGTGGGCCCATCCCGGACACCCCGGACCCTCCACCCGCCGTGGCCCGGGGCCGGCGACAAGCGGCAGCAGCACCGAGGGGACGCCCCGAGGGGCGGCGGGGCCGGCGGGGGGCGGCTCCCGGGGCCGCGGCCGTGGCGGCTCGGCCCTGCCCAGCGCCGGCTCCGCTCCGCGCCTGGTTGGTGCCGTCGGGGCCGGGGGCGCGGCCAGGCCGGGGCCGGCCCGGTAAAGCGGCGGCGGAGCGGGCGCGGCGGCCCCGCACCATGGAGGGGCACCTGGCGCGCTGCAAGATCGTGGTGGTGGGGGACACGCAGTGCGGCAAGACCGCGCTGCTGCACGTCTTCGCCAAGGACTGCTACCCCGAGGTGCGGGAGGGCTGCGGGAGGGCGGGCCGGGCTCCCCTCAGCTCCCCTGGGCTCACCTGTGCTCTCCCCTCCGTCCCCCAGAGCTACGTGCCCACCGTCTTCGAGAACTACACGGCCAGCTTCGAGATCGACAAGCAGCGCACCGAGCTCAACATGTGGGACACCTCAGGTGGGCCGGGGGATGCGCGGGGGTGGTGCTGGTCCTTCCCACCGGTGGGTTCCCCGTTCCCGGAGCCGCCGGGCCGGGCTGGGGCAGGGGCAGCGGCTCCGAGCCCTGCCAGCCTCCCGGGGCACCGGGCAGCGCCGGTAGCGCCGGGCGGGCGGGCGCTCCCTTGTCCCTGCAGCGGGGACAGCGAGCTGAACCGGCTGCGGCTGCAGCCCTGAGGCCGGAGGGAGCGGGGAGGAGGGAGAGTGCTGCTGGAGGAGGGAGCCCGCGCCTCGGGAGGGATGCCTTGGTGCTGCCACAGAGCCTCCGCGGCTCTCTGGCGTCTTTTTGGCTCGGTTTGGTTTTGCCTCTTTGTGTCCTCGGTCGTGGTTCTGCTCAAAGCGCCGGGCACGGCTGTCCCAGCCCACCGAGACCCGTCCCAAACTTTGTGCCTGCTCCTGCCCCAGGGGAGGCACGAGTTGCAGGAGGAGTGCCTGATGCAGAGCTAATAGAAATATTGCCATCCCGCAAAGTTCACATGCACTTTCTAATTTATCTTTGGGTCCTTTTGTACGGGCAGTGCAGCTGAATGCTGTGCTCTGCTAATGAATATACATCGTGTGCTTGCTGGTGCTCTTTCCCCATAGTCTCTTAATTTTTGGAATCCTGATGATCAATGAAGTGCTCTGTGTCCAAGAGCAGTAGTAAATGAAAACATGACCTAGGACTTTCTTTTCCTGTTGTTCATTCAGATTCCTTGCTGTAATTTTGCATTCATTAAATGACAGCTAAAAGATTAGCATAGCTCTACCCAGAGTAGTGGCTTTACTGAGTCTTGGGCTAGCCCAAACATGTAAAATATATTTGACTCTTCTTCTGGAGTAGCTTCCTGACCCAGGAGACCTTGCTTTGCTGATTTTTATTCCCTGAGACAAAAAGAGAATTAGATTCAGCTTTGCTGGCAAGCTGTGTGCTGTGATGTGAGCCATGAGGACGCTGGCTCCTGGGGATGAAGTGTTGGCTCTTGGTGTTTGCCCAGGAGCTGTGCTTGAAGCACAGAGTGGTGGTTGCATGGAAGCCCTTGCAGGGTGGCTGCTGCTGGGCTGGTGTGTGTTTGGAGTCTCTCAGATGTGGCCACAGTGAAACCATCCTGGCTGGTCCTGGGCTGCAGAGGACTCCTTGAAGCTGCTCAGGGTGGTCCCTGGGGTGCACATGAGTGTTCACCCCCAGCTTGTTCACCCCCATGGCTGGGAGAGTTCAAAACTTGGGCTTCTGCAGCCTTGGAGGGGGATGTGGTGGGTTATCTTTGCCAGGCACTGAATGGCTTTACTCTTGAGAATCTGTGTTTGATATAAGAAACTTCATCTTTGCAGGGTGTAGAAGCATGTTTGAAGTGTTGTTTGCTTTTTAGGAATCCTCCAGAATGATTTGCTTTGGTCTTACAAATGTTTAAAGAAAAGGACATGATAAAAAGTCCTTAAAGGATGTATCTGGCACCTGCATCTGATGCTGTCACACGTTCATTTTTCCCCTTGTGACAAAAGATGTTTTTCCAATATTTGTCTCTGCAGCCAAAAACAAATGGACTTTGATTCTTTCTCTTTTCTCCTCTGAAAAATGTCAGACCTTTTTAACAGCTTTGCTGTAGATAGAGTTCATCAGGTAGTTTTCTAGATAAATTCCCTTTGATTTGAAATACACAGGAGCTAGTTCTTAATAAACAATCCTGCAAAGCACTAGACAGCAGTTTTCCCTGGTAATCAAACTGAAATTTTTAGCTGTAGACTGCAAACTGCTGTTGAGTTTTCACTAGCCTTCAGAGGTTCTTATAAATGAGAGTTTTGGCAAAAGAAGTTTTGCACAATAGTGAGTTGAACCAGCTGAGCTGAAGGGATCAGGAGAAGCTCGTTGCCCACCCCAAGGAGAATGACAGACATTGGTGGGCACTTCCCCTTCTCTCTGGACTACCTGCTCTTTCTTTTAAGCTGCTTTTCATATTATTCATGATAAATTCCATATCAGCAAGAGTGAAAAAGGGTGATCTTGACATAAGGAGGGGAATACTTTCTATTTTAAATACTCTCCTTCTCTTAGATAAGTGATTTGAACTGAAATTCCCTGAGAAATCAGCAGAGACCTGAAGAGAGGAGGTGAATTTTGTTGGTTTTTTTTTACTTTTAAATTAATTTCCATCATGCCATACTTAGTTGAGGAAGCAGCTGGAGACTCTGGAAGCTGCACAAGGTGAGCTGAGCATCTCTTAGCAGTGGGTGATGGGGAAAGTGCAGTCTGGCTGGAAAACTCCCTTTATGATGGCTGAGTGTGCCTGCAGTCTGCCTGGCCACTCAGCCATCCCACTGGTAAGCCCTGCACAGCCCAGGCTGTTGCCTGCTCCCTGTGTCCTGTCATCCTGTTGGAAAATGCAGCCTTTTGAGCTGAATTGACCCCTCCTAAGTGGCAAACAGAGGCTGTGACATTGGCAGCTGGCAGGCAGGAGCTCCCGTTAGAGGAATATTGACACAGAGTGGATGGGAGTGATGGAGAACTGAATGGCTCCCAGATTGTATTGAGACCTCTGATTTTCTTTAAATGTCTTTTAACTATTTGTCCATTGTTTTCTGGGGCTGTGGGGTGACTCTGGAGAGTTTCCAGCACTGAGAATCCTTCAAAAGGGTGAAACCTATGGTGGTCTGCTGGGACTCAAATGGGACTTAGTTCTGGGAATGCACCAGGGAGAAAATCCCCTTGTCCAACATCTGCAGCTGCTAGTTATGTTTTATGTTTGTTTCAATTCAGACTATGGGAGTAAAATTGCTTCATTTGCTGTGTCACAGCATGTCAGGAATGTCCCATGCCTGCTGTCCCCAGGTGCTACATGCTGTTTGCTAAAGCCTCCACTGAAAAACAGTTTGACATCCTTGTCTGTGAGGGAAGGGGTGCAGAGCATGGATGGGGCAGGCATGGCTGCAGCTCCAGGGAGTGGCAGAGCATGGATGGGGCAGGAATGGCAGAGCATGGGTGGGGCAGGAATGGCAGAGCATGGATGGGGCAGGAATGGCTGCAGCTCCAGGGAGTGGCCATGCCCTGGCACCTCTGCTCCTGAGCCTTTTGGAGGGCACAGTGCTTTGCTGCTCTTCTTGTTCCTGTTCCTGTTCTGGCAAATTCTTTTGTTGGTTGAACACGCTCAGCACAGAAACAACTCCTCTGCACAGGGCTGGGATCTTGTGGTGGGGGAAACTCCTGTTGGGTGGGATGTCTGATGGCTTGGGAGTGCTGTTCCCAAAGGGCTGGGTGCCTCCCTGTGCTCCGGCCCGTCAGGAAGAGCTTTGTTCCCGGGGCAGGAGGAGGAGGGTGCGCGGCTGGTGATCATTAGCGATGCTCCGCAAGGAGTGGGCGAGTTTCGAGTTTCGTTTGAGTGCGTCAGGTCTGGGAGGGAGCATTGTTCCCCCCAGGGCGTGCAGGGGCAGGGAGCTTCTCCTCAGCAAGGTAATACTTTCCCCGTGGGATCAGGGAGTGTCCCTGGGTCGGCAAGTGGAACCACTGAGGTGCTCAGCAGGTCTCTGGCAGAGAGATCCTTCAATGAGCAGCCTGCCCAGGGACTTGTGCTTGGAGTGTTTCCCACCGTGAGCTGCCATTACCAGTGCACCCACTGCCCGCTGGTGCACTGGCAATGCCAGGTCATGGTGGCAATGACCAATGCCCAACAGACTGGCCCAGTGCCCTGTTCTGCAGAGCTTCCCTGGCACTGGGTGCAAGCAAGGGGAGAGAGGAGCTCATGCCATGCTGCTGCCTGGGTTGGCAGCGCTGCTGCTGGCAGCTCTGAGGCTTTACCCTGTATCTAGGTGGATTTTTTTGTTCTGTTTTCAATAATAATGGTGAGGAAACTACACTGTGCTGAGTTCTTTGCTTTTGGCTCACCCCCTGTGTAGGCAGGCAGAGCAGGAGTGATCTGAGGGCACTGAGCTGCTTGATGCATCTTTAGCTGATGCAGACTCAGCTGCAGAGCAGAGCTGCCTGCTTCTGGTAGGGACATCTTTGCCAGTGCTCAGTGGGAGAGCCAGCCTGGCACTGTGCCTTGCACAAGGTCACTGCTGCCTTGGGAAGCTGCTGGAGGGGACTGTCCTTTGTGGCCCGTGAGAGTGGCAGTGCCTGCTGCAGCCTGCAGCCTTGCAAAGGTCAGTGCTCGCAGGTTCAGCAGTGCCCTGCTCGGCTCAGAGCAGAGCTGTGTGCCTGCCAGCTCTCCACAGCCACTGTCTCTTCAGCAGATGTGCTTTCGAGACAAGAATAACACTGTGAATTGCAAATCCCCCTCCGCCTTCCTCTTTGCCTGTGCGCAGCAAACAGTCTGCCTTGGAATGGCCTGTGTGGGAACCCACAGGCTGTGATAACAGATCCTTCTTTTAAGGGAACTACTGAGGAATGTTGATGAGATTAGAGAGCTGAAAGGGGCTGAGTTTAGCAATGGCATCTCCATGGATGCTGGGGCTGTCTGTGCCTGGATTCCCAGCGAGCAGCTCCAGGATTGCCATGGCTGCCTCTTCCCAAGTGTAAGAACAAGTTCTGTCTCAGAAACACTTCACTCTGAGGCAGACAGAAAGTGTGGAGCTGCCCTTTCCATACCAAAAGAGCTCCTCCCATGCTTCCTGTTCAGACTGAGAACCTAAAAGCAGCATGCTTGTGTTGTGCCTCAGCACAAATATGTAGTTAATCCTAAAAATACAGCTGGGTCACATTCCCATGCAGGTCAGCAACCAGTCAGACAGAACTTTAAAGGGTTGCAGCAGAAATGCTGGTACTGAAGTGGGTGGAGGATGGACCTTGACAAGACATGACAGGGCAGGGCAGTGCCCAGGAGGATCAGCTCTCTGGGCTGGGCACAGTGTGGGCCATGCTGCAGTGCTCTGTGGCTCAGGGATGGAGGCTGGTTCTGCTCTGATGATCCCTGTGGCATCATCCATCCTTTGTCCCCTCCAGATTTGAGAGTCTCAAGCCTCTGTGGGGCCATGGGATGTCCTGGGAGTTGTGATGGTGCTAAAGAACATTGCCTTTAGTGACAACTGGCTGATCCTGCTGGCTGCTGTGACCTCGTGGACAGGGAAGGATGTTCTGTGGGGTGGGTTTGTTCCCAGCTCAGGTGCAGAGCCCTTTCCCACAGCCCAGAGGTGATCTGCTCTCTGCTGTGCTCTGCTCTCCCTGCTCCTCTTGCCCCAGATTCTGAAGATAAAAATCTCCACTCCATTAAACTTTGCAAGTGTACAGGCCCAGCCTTCCCTGTGGGAAGAAACCTTATCTGGCAGCCACATGCTTGGGGAGGGATCTGATGCCTGTGAACAGTGAATCTGAAATGTGCAGCCCTGCTCCATGAGAACTGTGTCCATCCAGCCCTCAGCCCTGCTCCCTGTGTGTGCTGCCTGTGCTGCAGGAAGCTGTTGCCCCTCTGGGTCCCTGTTGTACCCTGCAGAAAGGATGACAGGCAGGTTGTGGCAGTGCCAGCTGCCCTTGTGACAAGGCAGGAGTGCCAGGAGGGGACCTGTGACCCCCATTTGTCTCCCTGCTCAGCTGCTGCAGGCATGAAAAGGCTGGGAGGGCAGTCCTGCCACTCCTGCCATGCCAGGTACCCTCTGATGTGTCACTGACATATTTTATGAAAATCCTTTAGCTAGGATTTTTCTGCTGAGAAGCCTCAGAAAAGAAATATAAACAATAACTCTCTGATGGCTTAGAATGTGCTCTGGAGATGGTTTACCAACAGGCACATCTCTGCTTGGTCTCATGTGAATTGTTTTTACTTGATGACCAATCACAGCCAGCTGTGTCGAGGCTGTGAGCAGTCACAAGATGATGATTTTATTATCATTCCTTGCTAGCCTTCTGATGTCTCCTTTCTCTTTCTTTAGTGTAGTTTAACTATATAATTTTCTTTTAATATAATATATATAATAAAACAATATATATATAATAATATATAAATCAGCCTTCTGAAGCCTGGAGTCAGGATTCTCATCTCTTCCCTCAAACACCACCACAGTGATGCTCCCCCAGGAGCTTTCAGGGGCTCCTCACAGTTGCTGCAGGGAGGTTTGCAGCTGAGCAAGCTTCTCTGACCACAGGTGAGGCAGGACACAGGACTGGGATGAGGCAGAAGAGCTCAGTGCCTGCCTGAGCTGAGGATTCCTCCACTGGTAAATCCAGCAGAACAGCCTCCTCCTGAGGGGCAGGCTTCCAGTAATAAGATCTGGAGAAGGGCCCAGAAATGCCACCTCAGCCTATGCAAATACCATTGCCTTCATCCTGAGGGTGTGCCAGCTGGGCTCTTTAGTAATTCACTCATTTCTGTGCGTGCATTGGAAGAATTAGGAGCAGAGGTTAATTGTCCAAACTGATGAGCTGGGGTTTTTTTCAGTTGTGCATTTCCCAGAAGAGTGTTTATTCTATGTCACAGAGCAGTTTCCTCCTTTCCTACACTTCAGGGGTTTGCAGTGATGTTGCACAAGCAAGACAAATGTCAAAGTTCAGCCAGGACAGAAGGTTCTGGAAGGTCCTAGGGCTGTTGACTTGCTCCTGCTTTGGCAGCTTTGTCCTCTTACCCAGAGCTTGGGTGGGATCTGTCTGGCAGAGTGGACATCCTCTGTCATCTCTAAAGGCTGCTGCTCATCTGGCACCTCTGTGTGAGGAGGTGACCCAAAGCTCTGTTTTGTCAGTGTAGCCCTGCAGAAAGCTGGGATGAATTTGTGTTTCATCCCACAAGGGCTGCTCTTGGCAGTTCCTGCAGAAAGCAGCACGTGCCTCAGCACTGCTGCCTCTTTGGGGAGAGCTTACAGTGAGCCCCCCAAGGGTGATGCTGAGAAATTGAGCTCTTGGCAGTGCTCATCTCTGCTTTAGCCAGAGCTGGGCTCTGGGAGCCCCTTGCAGAGCAGATCATGGCTCTGCAAACACTCTGGCTTTCCCTATTGTTGGATGGAGGGTACCTGTGTGAGGAGGCTCATCATCTCCTGAACAGCTAATGAGGAACAAATGAAGATTAACACCACGTTGGTGGAGATGAAACAGCACATTTCAGTCCCCTGCCCAAGAGTGGCATCTCTGAGCTGCAGTGCCAGGCACTCCAGGATCTACCAGGCAAGGGCAAAGAGGAGCCCTCATGCTTGTATTGTAGACAACAATGTGGATTTTATTTTTAAGCTGGTTGTAGGCTTGCTCCAGTTTTCTCTTTAATCATGAACAGATGCACTTAGGTCCTGTTTCTTGCAGACCTGGATGCCAAGTGGGAGAATGACTCATGCAGTGGAGGAAGGCTGAATCTGCAGACACACCAGCCTTGGGCTCTTGTGTGTGGAATTGCCAGACTGTGATCTCTGCAGTGTCTTGCTGGAGGATCTGTAAGGTGTCAAGTGCTCATAATCCATAAAACTGGAGAGCTGGAGTTGAAGCTCTGGCTTTTTTTTGGGTTGTTTAGGTGGGGTTTTGGGGGGTGTTTTGTTGGTTCGGTTTTATTTTTTTCTAATTGTAAAATGCAATGAAAAAGTAATAGATGCAAAACAGAATTTCCTGATTCGGTAGAGAGGTCTCCAGAGCAAACTGGGGATACCTTGGCTGGGAGCAATGCAGCATCCCTGCCCCACAGGGCAGCACTGAGGTGGGCAGAGGCTGCTGCTGGCTGGGGGCTGAATGCCAGCTGAGGTGCCAGGGGTGACTCCTGCTCTTTGGAGGTGATGAATGTGAAGCAAATTCTGATCTCATTAAAAAAAATCAGGTTCTTTACCTCCTGCTTCCCTTCCCTCAGCACGGGAGTCTCTCCTGTGGTCCCAGGTGATGAGAGCAGGATTCCTGGCAGGATTCCTGGCACTGGGATGATCCCATGGGGGTCCTGGGGGGGGATGCTGGGGGGCTGCAGCAGCACCGAGGAGCTGGCTGGCTGCTGAGGAGCAGCAGGTTGCTATGATACAGTTTGCTGTGGCAATGTCTGTGCTGAATGAGCCAAAGCTGCCCCTACAAAAGGAGCATTCCTTGGCTGGGAGGGGGTCGATTTATCTCAAGTGTTTATGTAAAACTGAGAAGCTGCAGGGAGAGGATGTGCGTGGGAACGTTTCCTCCAGCACCAGGGCCCCTGTCTGGAGGCAGAGAGCTCTGTGTGCACGGGGGAGAGGGCAGGGCTCAGATAAAGGGCTGGGCTAATTCAGGCGTGCAGATCAGCCCTGCATCTCCTGCCCTGTGCTCTCAGCTCATGGCAAACAGAAGAGCCTGTTCAAAGGGGAGCTCGGCACTGCTTGGTGCTGCCTGTGAGAGCAGCCCTGGGCTGGGCAGGGCTGGCTCATGTGGCTGTGACCCTGCCAGGTGTGAGCTGCAGCAGTGTGAGCCTGAGGAGAGCTCAGAAACCTCTGCACCTGGCTCACCCTGCCTGCCTGCCTGGCATCCCTGTCCCCAGAGCTGCCCAAGATGCCACAGGGACTGGCTCCTTTCCATTAGGGAGCTTGATTTTCCCTCTAGGAGGAGGGCTGGGCTCTGCAGAGATCAGGATGTTTCTTCTGTGCTGATCCCAGCCCCTTCCCTTCCCAGTGACTTTGCAGGGACAGAGCCCCATCTGTCCCCAGCAGGAGCAGGGGCTGCAGGTGCCTTTGCTCCTCTGGGCTGGCTGTAAGAGCTGGAGACACCTGAAGGCAATTTTTCTGGGAATCCAATTGCACATCAAATGCAGGGCACCTTGCCCTGGCTGTGTGGAGCTCCAGGGCTGGGTGGTCACAGCCCTGGAGCTCTGCTGTTGTTGGTGCCATGCTCTGAGCAGGATGGCCGGTCCCTGGCACTGGGCAGGGTTTGGGAAGGCTCCACAAAGCCCTCAGCCTGCCCCATGTGGGCTCTGGGCAGAGAGAGGAGCATCAGGTTCTGCTGCCCAGGTGTTTGCAGAGCTCCTGCTGTGCTGGGGGGCTGAGCCCCTGTGCACACAGGACCTGCAGAGAATCAGCCCATTCTCCTCTGGTGCCCAGCCCAGGCAGATTCCCATCCTTCCAGAAACATAACCCACCATCATCCATAATTGATCAGGTGCTGAACTTCACGGAGGAACCACCTGACACCAGGGCTGCTCCTTCCTCCTGGGGTGGGAAAGTGCCAGGTCCTGACATCCCAAGGAGCTGCAGCAGGAAGCAGGTCTGGCTCCATCAGCCTAGGATGGCAATCTTGCTTTTGGAGGAGGCAGATTCAACAAGGGCTCTGCTGTCTCTGTTTCCTCTTCCCATAAATAAAATCTGCTTCTCATCCTTCCAGGAAATTTATTTGTCTTTGCAATATAAAACCAAAGCAGTGTTTTTAAGTAGCAGTGGGGCTGATTGTTCCATGAGTGTTTGCTGAGGTGTCAGCACTCACCAGGGCAAATAAAAATGCTATGGCACAGTGACTTTCCTGCCTGAAATTTGCATTGAAGGGGTGTGTGTGCACATGTGTGTGGTAGAAGCTGTGCATGATTCAGGCTGGGCTCTTTGCCTGCTCACAGAGTTCCTGTGGAATGCAGAATCATCCCCTTCCATTTATAGCTCATTCACCAAATCCTGTCACTTCTTTTGTATACCCAAAAGAATCTGTCTGACTTTTCCCCAGCACAAATCCAGAAAGAAGGCAATCCATTTTTTACCTGTCACAAAATTCTCACAACCTTTGTGAGCGAGCTCTCCTGTATAAAGATAGCAAGGGAGGATACAAACCAGCAGCATTTGCTCTCTTCTCTAAGCCACACCTTTCTGCTGTTAGGGGTGAATCCAGGCATGAGGGGTGAGCCAGGCTGAACCCTCCTGCATCAGCAGCACTCACCAGATGCTCACTAGGCAGGGAGAGGGATCCAAAACTTACCCTTTCACTCTGCCGAGGGCTAAATATAAAAAAACAAGGACAAAACATCTGACTTCCACGCCTTAACAAAGGAACTAAAATCCTCTGCCAATCCAGCTCTGCTGAACCTTATGGCATGTGGTTTCTTTCAAACCAGAACTTTATTTATAAACTGACCCCCTCCTCTCCACAGGCTCGGCCTACTACGACAACGTGCGGCCCTTGGCCTACCCCGACTCGGACGCCGTGCTCATCTGCTTTGACATCAGCCGCCCTGAAACCCTGGACAGTGTGCTCAAAAAGGTGAGTGCCAGCAGCCAGAGGGGTTCTCTGCCTCACCACACCCTAAGAACCTGGACAGTGTGCTCAAAAAGGTGAGTGCCAGCAGCCAGAGGGGTGCCCTGCCCCACCATGGTGTCCCTGTGCCCCGAGGCTCTCATCAGGGTCACAGCTCTGGCCCCTGTAGTCATAAAGATATGAAAAGGTCTAATCCTGTCCTTTGAAGCACTGTGTTTTAAAAAGTTGACAGTGATGTTGTTCTTTTAAAAGACTGCATTTTCAGACAGCAATAATAACAGTAACAATAATATGTGGTGGTGTTGGCAGGGGTCTCAGGATGAGGGAAGAGATGAGAATCTTGACTCTGTTTCAGAAGGCTGATTTATTATTTTATGATATATATTATATTAAAAGAAAATTATATACTAAAACTATACTAAAAGAACAGAGGAAAGGATTTTATCAGAAGGCTAGCATGGAAAGGAATAGAATTGGAATGATAATAAAATCTTGTGACTGACCAGACAGCCCAAGACAGCTGGACTGTGATTGGCCATTAATTAGAAATAATCACATGAGACCAATCAAAGATGCACCTTTTGCATTCCACAGCAGCAGATAATTATTGTTTCTCTTTTCCTCTGAGGCCTCTCAGCTTCTCAGGAGAAAAATCCTGGCAAAGGGATTTTTCAGAAAATATCATGGCTGCACCCTGGCTATTTTTGCCTGCCCATAGAGATCCAATTCCACCAAAAGAGGGACACCTGAGCTCTCCCCACCTGGCCATGATCACGTTCACCACAGCCAGGGCTTGGGGGAATGGAGAACACCACATTGCCCTCAGAGCTCCTCCAGACGAGCCTGGATTTGAGTGGGAGCACAAAAATCAATATCCAGCCAGGAGAGGTGTTCAGCTCTCCTGGATCACAGCACTTCTCCCCTGGATAACCTCATTTCTCCCTCAATGCCTGCTGAGCTGCCCCATCCCTCCCCTGCTCTGGAAGCTCTGCAGGTTTTTTCTTACAGCAGCACTTGAAAAGGTCTTTTGTTTGTGCTGCTTTTGAGCCTCAGAAGTGAGAAAATTGATGGGAGCAGCGCGGTTGTCCGACCTTTCCAGACCTCCTGACATCCCTGGCATGAACACGTGTTTGGGATGCTGGGAGCCAGCATGGGTCAGAAGACACCAACCCGTGTCTGGACCTGAAATGTGAGAGAGGAAAAAAACCAGCCAGTTTAAGAAACACAGTAAACATAAGTCCCAAAAAAATGGAAATTGTGAAGATCTGGAGAGGAGCAGAGAATATTGCTCAGCTGGATGCAGGGAGACCAAGTGTGTCCAAATCAGGATGTCACCACAGAGCAATTTATCCCTCCAGCCCTCCCTGACCCACAGGATGGAGGTGTGGGGAGTGCCAGACTGATAGCTGTGTCTTTAGGCTGATGGATAGGATGTGGAGCATGGATTTTTCGTGTTTAATTAAGCTGAGGGGGTGACAGGCACCACAGGATACCTCCAGAAAATTGATTTTTCCTCACATATCCACCCACGCAGGAGCTGTGCTGTGTGCAGATGCCTGGAGAGTGTATTTTGGGGGATCTGCCTGTGTTTTCTTTGTCTGCTGAACTTAAAACCAGGCAAGGTTTGTGGAAATACCTAATGGCTCTTTGAAAATTAATGTGGCACCTATATTTAAATTGTATTTTGGGTCTATTTTAGGTTTTCCAGGAATGCTCCACCCCTCAAAGTGTTCTGGGAGCAATGTGGTCTAGTGGAAGGTTCCCTGTCCATGAGAGGGTGGAACAAAATGAACTTTCAGGTCCTTTCCAATCCAAACCATTCTGTGATTTCTATGATTTCATAGTAAATTTTATATTAAATATGAATATTCCTACACCCAACCTTCACTCCCTCTTGAGACCATTCCTAATAACCAATCCCAGTTTGACCAGCATGCACTGCTGGAAAAGGCAAAAAATGGGGAAAAAAGGGAAGTTTCACCTGCCTGGAAAATATCAGCTGCCAGAAGTGCATATTAAATATGAAGATTCAGACTCCTCCACAGAAAACAGAGTGCTCAGAGACCTCAATTAATGGTATGCAAGTCCAGAGTGAGTGGATTTAAGGAAAAGGGTGGCTTTTTTGAGGAAATAGGGTGTCAGAGACATTCCTTTTATGAAAAATCCTCTCTCAGGATTTTTCCTGCTGAAGCTGAGAAGTTCAGCAACAAGATGTAAACAATAGGTT
>JAWWEY010000114.1:2692387-2717065 GCA_035582745.1 Loriotus luctuosus
ATGGATGGATGATGGATGGATGATGGATGGATGAAGGATGGATGAGGGATGGATGGATGGATGGATGATGGATGGATGAGGGATGGATGGATGGATGGATGATGGATGGATGATGGATGGATGATGGATGGATGAGGGATGGATGGATGGATGGATGATGGAGGGATGATGGATGGATGGATGGATGGAGGGATGGATGGATGGATGGATGATGGAGGGATGATGGATGGATGGAGGGATGGATGGATGGATGATGGAGGGATGATGGATGGATGGATGATGGGTGGATGGATGATGGATGGATGGATGGATGGACGGACTGACTGCATCCCGCACAAAGGACTCTGCTCTTTCTGGAAGGAGGGAAAAGATGCCACCATGGCTTCCTTGGCAGTCTGTGAGCAAGAAGAAGCAGAATTTGGCTTGAAACAAGATCCTGGGTGCAGAGCACAGGGCTGATGGCTGTGTATGAAAGGCTTCATCTGCTCCTGCAAGGGATCCCTGCTCAGGGAGGAGGCCTCCTGGCAAGACCTGGTTTGAAGAGCAGGAGATGTGAGGTGGTTGGAGGCTTTCTTGGAGGAATGGTCACTTTTCCTGCCTGTCCCTGCTGCTCCAGTGGGAGTTTCACCCTCTGCAGCACTGCAGTTTTCACAGGACCAGGTGAGGGGTACAAAGCTGGGCACAGAGAAACCAGGACAGGAGACATCATCAGAAAAGTGTTGCTGCTGAATTGTGAAAATCACCACAGCCTCACACTGGGAAGTGAATCTGCTGGCACAGTGTTAGCAGGGGAATTTGTCCTCCGTTTGCCCATACCCTGGGTTCCTGCATGCTGCCCCCTCCTTTCATGCCTTGCATCTTGGCTTTTGCTGGGTCATGCTTTCTCCTCTCCTGGTGCTCCCAGTTCTGATGGATTGGTTTTTACCTTTGGAAAGATATGTGCTCTGCTAGCAGCAGAGTTAATACACTCCTATGGCCCCATTACTCACAGATGGCTGCTCTTCCCTGTCAGGGAGCTGGAAAAAACTTCCTTCCCTGGCAACAAGATCAAGATTTAAACCATTCCTTGTATTCCTGACAAGCCATGAGGAAAAAAAGTCCTCAGTCCCCCATTCCTTTTATTGTGATGATCTGTTCATCAGGAGCATTAGGAATGTTTTCTGGTTGGTGATGGAGAAGACTCAAAATTATCATCTCCCACTCCTGTGCTGGCTCTGAGGGGCAGAGGAGTGTTGCTGGTGGTGGGAATGCTGCTGGGGCAGGGACTGTCCATCTCTGTTCTTACAAAAGGACTGAAGGCACCTGGCACTGTTTTTATGTTGTGGTGCTGCTTCTGTAGAGGGCAGAGCTATTTTGAGGTTTATGGGAAGGCTAATCTACCTGTCTGCATGGGTTGTCAAAAAGAAAAAACAACCAAAACCAAACACCAAAAACCAAAAAAGCAGTGCTTATAGTGTAACATACACCAGTGTAAGTGAGATTAAATCTTTAATTATTTAGCACTCTGCCACTACTTGAACCTGATTCAAACTCAGTCATTTCCTTTACCAATACTCTAATTATGTTCTCCTTTTGATCTGCAGGACTGTGTGCAATTAAACCAGTACAAGCTGCAGAGTGAAATAGGCAAGGTGAGTACTGGGGTTCATGTTGGTCACACCAGCCTGTGTCACACATCTGAGCAGGGCTGGAAAGGCTGTGCCAGCCCAAGGGACCTCACTGGCCAAGGCTCCTTGCAAGTTGTGTTTGGTTTGGGGGCTTTTTTGATTATTTTTGAGTGTTTTTTCCATATTAGTTTGAGCAAGTTGTGTTCAAGGTCACAGTGAGTTACTTCCTTTGAAATCTAGATTTATTTTTCCTCCCTCAGAAGGTGCTTAAGCTGGCTCCTTTTCAGGGGTGTTTGCTTGCCAAATGTAACACTAAGAACCTTTGATATATTAATACAACACAACAAGGAAACAAAAACCCAAAAATATGATCAGGGCAGATGCTTGGTCCCCATCAGGACTAGTTAAAGTTTTTACATCATATGAAATGTTTATTTAATTCTAGTGCACGTTTAAAAGCTGTAGAATGATTCAAAAGTGACTGCTGTGCAGTTATTTGGAGGTCTGGGCTGGTGAGCAGCTCAGACACCTGCACCTCTGGCCATGTGCCACTGCTGCAGATGGCTCCACAGGCAGTGCTGTGTCTGGGAGCTGTGGCTGCCTCTGCAGCTGCACTGCAGCCACAGGAGGCTGCACCCTGAGCTGCACACACCTCCAGCACCAGTTCAATTTCATTAAATGCCTCCAAAATGAGAGGCCCCAGGCTGTGGGGTGCACCCCCACCCTCTGTGCCATGGGCTGTGCATTTGGGTTGAGGGTGCAGGAAGCCCTGCTGGCACAGCAGGTGCCATCCCAAACTCACACACAGCTTCAGACCCACCTAGGGCTTCTGTGGGATTAAGGAGAGTGTGAAACCTTCTCTGAGGTGGATTTGTCCCTGCCTCCCTCCTTCCCTGTGGGTCACAGCAAGCAAGTGGGCACTGTGAGGCTGAGAGAGGACCTGCTGTGCTTCTGGATCAGCCAGATGGCTTGTGAGTCTCCTCTGAGACCTGAACCTTATTTCAACTCTCAGTGAAGTCAAGAGAAATATTTTGAAGGCGCTGGTGTTCATCCCACTCATTTATTCAATAGACATATGTCAGGGATAATACCTGATCATGTCCTACTTGCATAAAATGAGTGTTTATTGGGACTTTGTAAACATAGAATTTTGGGGACTTCACTTCAAACTTAAGGATAGCCAATTGGACAGGAGCCAAAAGTCTCACTTAAGCAATTTACTAAAAAAAAAGAGAATAAAGAAACTAATTGCTTTGTGAAGTGTTTCACTAGGAGCAAGAACTTCTTGCACCTGGCTCAGTTTTTCTCTGTAAAGAGTTTTGTTATTTTGCCTTTTATTAACACTTTTCTGTTTCCAGCACTACTACAGAAACCATCTCGCTAATTTTATGCTTTCTGAAGTAGCTGAGCTATCTTGAGTGTGATACAGATCTCTAAAAGCTTGTAAGACTTGTCTAGAAGAAGCCATCTATCACCCCAGCCTCCAGCAGCAGGAGGATGAGGTGGAGCTGCTGAGCTGACCCTGCAATTCCTGTTCATTTTCAGGGCTCCTACGGCGTGGTGAAGCTGGCCTACAACGAGAATGATGACAAATATTATGTGAGTGTGCCTCTGCTCTGCTCCTCCCTGCGCTGCTGTCCCCCCTGGCAGCTGGCTGCTCTCTGCCTGGCTGCTCTCAGCAGTGTCCCTGTGATTTTTGGGGGGCTTTGCAGGAGCTGAGGCTCCCGCTGGGCACGGAGCTGCTGCGAGGGAGGGACGGGTGGGTGCCTTATGTAACAGGCAGAACATGCTGCTGATCTGCCTTGGCATTTTCTAGCTATGAAGCAGGTCACCTGAAATTAGAGGCATGTGGGTGGTGGTATTCAGCACCTGCTGTGCATTGGAAGCCTGGCCTGGAAGGAGCAGGATGGAGAAAATCAGGGCATCCCCGACGATGGGGAGAAAATGGTGCATCTGACTCCATGGATATCAGAAGGCTAATTAATTACTTTATTATACTGTATTATTCTACACTATATTACACTACATCTAAAATGAATCTGCACAAGCACACAACTGCTCAGAATCTCATGACTGTCAGCCGACAGTCCCAACACACACACACACCTGGCCCTGACAGGCCAAGGAAACAAAACTCCATCACTCTGGGTAAACAATCTCCACATTGCATTCTACTTTTGCACAAACACAGGCACAGCAAATGAGATAAGAACTGTTTTGACCATTCTCTGAGGTTCAGAGAATGTGAATCTCAGAAATATTCTTGGGGAAGATGTACCTTGCTTTTCTCTGTGAAGGTGAATTTCGCTGCGAATGATGAGGAGGACTCCATGGATATCAGAAGGCTAATTAATTACTTTATTACACTATACTATTTTCTACTATATTGCACTGTATTACACTACATCTAAACTGAATCTGCCAAGCACACAACTGCTCAGAATCTCATGACTGTCAGTCCACAGTCCTGACACACACACACACCTGGCCCTGACAGGCCAAGGAACCAAAACACCATCACTGTGGGTGGACAATCTCCACATTGCATTCTACTTTTGCACAAAAAGAGTGCCAATGACATAAGAATTGTTTTGATCATTCTTTTCTCTGCTTCTCTCACTGCTTCTCTCAGGTTCAGAGAATGGGAATCCCACAGCAAGGAGTGTTTTGGAAGGAAATGGGGGAGTTTGTCAGGAAAAGGCTGAGCAGCGTGGTGTGGCTGGGCAATGCCTTTTTCTCCCTGCATCTCACCCCCGTGGGGATGCCTGGGGGACACTGAACCAGGCTCACTGCCAGGGCCTGAGGTGTAGGGTGCAAGACTGAAGGCAAATCTTGGGGTTTAACAAAGCCAGAGTTGGAGAGTTTCCCATTCCAGAGGCTCCTGCTCTGGTCCTCTCCTTTCAGAGGCAGCTGAATCCCAACCATCCCAGCTGGAATTCAAATCTGCCTGCAGATATGCTCATGTCCCTGGGCTTGCCCTGTGGCTTGTTTTGTTCAGGCTGAGAGCAGGAGCTGGAAGGAAGGAAAACTTCCTTGCTAGGTGTGGCTGTGCCTGGAGGCTTCTGGAAAGAGCTTCCAGCAGTTTCTGATGGATGCCAGGGCAGGGATCTGCTGAGCTGTGAGGTTGCAGTGCTGTTGAACCTCAACCAACACAGCCCTGCTGCTCCACACTGCATTTGGTGAGAGTGGGATGAAAATGGGCCCCAGAGCAGGCAGGCAGGCTGGTGTGCTGCCTTGGGACAAAGGGGAGCAAGAATGTGCTGTGGAACATAAACCATGCTCATTCCCCACTGCTCCCCAGGTAGTTTTTCCTCCCTGACTCTTTATTACAAGTGACACACCAGGTTGAAGTGGTCAGATGGGAATTGTGTGCCTGTGGGTATTCCTCAGCCTTCCTGGGCTTCCAGCAGGGATGGAACTGCAGCAGGAATGTCTTGAAATGAAGGATGGAAGAGATGAGACTAAAATCTGGACAAGGTGCCCTGGAGCTGGCCAAGGAAAGGAGCCACAATTCTTTCCATCTGCCATCCCTTCCAAGCTGAGTCACAGCTGCACCAGAGCTTTTTCCAGTGGCTCCTTTTCTCTGCTGCCCTCCAAATTCTCCCTGCCATGCCCTGCAGCAGGATGGTTTGTTCTGCAGAGTGGATGGTGCCAGCCCTGGCTTCCCTGATCCATCTGTCCCAGCAGCACAGGCGTGCCAGCACCAGTAGCACAGGGTGGGAATGCATCACATCCATAAATCATGTTTATTTCCAACTGAAAGTAGTTTTTCCTTTGAAAATTGTAATCCTTACATTTTGGCACTGCCTTTTTGTTCAGGAAATGCCATTGAGGTGCCCAGTGGTGGGCAGGGCATCTGTTACAGCTCAGCCAGGAGAGCTGGGTGTAGGATAGCACTGCCTGCTGCACTCCTGTCCCTGTTCTGGATGCAGATTAACCCCATGCATGTAGATTTAGCTGGTCACATCCAAACCAAAAGTGAAAGCCTGTGTGCAGGTTAGCCTGGTGTGTGTCAGTTAATCCCCACTTAATCTCTGATTCTAATCTAAGCAAACACTTTAAAGGTGCTGCAGCCCGGGAGGGGCACCGTGCCTGGGGCTGTTTGAGCCTCACCTGGGGGCAGGCAGGGCACAAAGAGCCCCTTAGTGCCAGCCCTGCAGGGATGTGCTCTTGGTTCACCCCATCCTCCTTTTGGGGTTGAGCTGATCCTGGGCTGGGAAGGTGATGCTGGAGGTCTGTGGAGGGATGGGCCTCTCTGAACTCTGTGTCCCTTGTCCTTGTTCCCCTCTTGGCAGGGCAGGGGGAGCTGATCCCCTCCCCAGTGCAGCCACTGCCTCCATCCTCATCCTCCCAGCCCCCTGTGCTTGTTTTCTGGAGGGCAGGCTGTGCTGGAGACACCTCTGCTTTCCCAGGACATTAATCCAGCTCAGGAGCTGGCAGGCTTTTCCAAGCTGCAGAGAAAGAGCTGATTGCATAACTGGCTAAGGGTTGCTTAGCTCTCCACCTGCCTGCTGTGCCTGACCCTGGGGCTCTCCCAGAGCTCAGACAGCTTCCATGCTGCCCTGCCTGTCCTTCCCAGCCCTGCTCCTCAGCACAGCACCCCAGGGGTGCCTCGTGGCTCTTACCAGCAGTTAGGAGAAGCAATTGGGGTTCTAATAGTTGGGAAGGGCCTTTCCTGTATGTTTGTTTTCCCCCAGATTTAGCTCTGGAGGGTGTTTTTTGTCTCAGTGGTGAAAAGCAGCCCTTGGTGATTTCCTTTAGTGAGCAAGGCCAGGTTGGATGGGCTTGGGGCACTCTGGTCTGGTGGAAGGGATTCTTGCCCATGGCAGGGAGATGGAACTGATGATTTTTAAGGTCCCTTCCAACCCAAATAATTATATGATATTCTGCTTCTATAACTGATTTTCATTTGCAGAGGTTCAGCATGAGGCCAGGGTGTTGCTGCCTTTATTGTCTTTAAGCTAGTGTGCTGCAATAACAAGGACCAAAATTGTAAAAAAATAAGAAAAAAAATTATTTAGGGGTATAATTCAGAGTGTGGCTCCTGATTCTTGCTGAGGTGTGGGACCCTTTGCTGTCTCCCTTCAAAAAAGGCAGAGTTTATAAGTAGCAAGGACTGAATAGAGCTCCTGTCAAAGCCAAAGGAAAGATTGCTGCTGCTTTAATGAGTTTTGGATCTGGCCTAGAATTAGGAAAAACTATCAAGAAAAAAATTCAACCACCACATTTGGGAAAAAATGTAGATGGGTTGTGTTTACTTTGTGGGTTTTTTACCTTCCATTAAAGGTGAGAGAATCCTTCTAAGAGCTTTGCCCTTGGTTGCTGTGAGCACCACGGTGCCTGGCAGGGCTGTGAAGTGTCCTGGCTCACATCCCTGGATGCAGGGAATGTGTTAGGCCATGGAAACTGGAATTTCTGCAGCAGGTTTGTGAGCCAGTGCTGCCTCCAAGGAGGAGACCCCACTGGAAAGCAGAGCTGGCTGCCAGAGCAGCTTCATGAGCCTGGGGCACATGAAGCTGTCACAGCTGTGGGGCTCTGCCAAGGAACCCTTCACACTGGAAAGGTTTCAGTGTCTCAGTTTGAAGGAGATGCTTTGACAGTGACTAAGGGAAAAATCAAAGGCAAACTTCTGTGAAAAAGCAGCAAATAAAAAGCAAAGGCAGATGTGTCCAAGGAGAGATCTAGATTGGAATCATTGTGCTGATGGAATTTGATTCTTTGATGCCTCAGGTCATGTCTTCCTCCTATTTTCAATCTCTAAATCAGCTTGCAAAGAAAAGTGGTTATGATGGGCATTTGTTATGCTGCTGCTGGAATAAGGCAACAGCATTTAGGTTGTCAGTGGATTTTTCTTTTTTTCATCCTTTTTTAATCTTGTTTCCTAAGAAACAAGATTTGTGTGATTGTGCTCTCTGCCTCTGTTTGTACCTAACAATCCACAGAGGGCTGTTTCCTACCAAGTGTCAGTGATGGGGAGAAATTCCTCCCAAGTTTCTGAAAGGAGTGGCTGAACAAAGGAGGCCAGAGCAGCAAGCCTTGAACTCTCCAGCCCCTGGAGAACCCACTTTGGTTGCCATCCAGGAGGAAGAGGAAGGCACAGCTCCTGCATTTCCCATCCCCTGGCTCACATAAGAGCTGCTGAAGCACTGCCAGAGCAGTGGGGAGCAGGGAGGGGATCTCTGGCTCAGTCCAACACCTCTGGTGTTCAGCTGAGGGCTTTGAGGGGCTGGCTCACCCAGGTGACAGCTGGGGACAGGGGAGCTCCAGGACTCATCCCTGCTGGGGTGGCACAGTGTGGTGGGACACAGCCTGATGATGGAATTCTGCTGGTGGGACAAAACTCAGGACAGGATTTTAAGGCCATGGCAGCTCAGCCTGTCAGGTTTAGAATTTTCTTTCAGTTCTAACACTCCTCTTTGCCAGCAGAGCTTCCCTCTCAGCTGCTTTGTCTGAGGGATGTTGTTGTTAGGCAGGACAGGTGAAGAAGGGCCGGAAACACTCTCTGCTCTGTTCAGCATTCCCAAAGAGTGCCCTCATGCACTAGCAGAGGATTTAGGTGTTGGTAGGGCCCTTTGAGCAGCATCCCACTGCCCTGGGAGCTGTAGCTGGGACTGTGCACAGCCTTCTGCCCTTGCAGCACAAGGGCAAATAAAATGACATTCTGAGCACTGTGAGAGCATCACCAAGGACAGGTGATAAGTTCCCTTGGCTCAGTCATTTTGTCACCCTTCCCTCCCAAAACCAGTGGCCTTTTTGCCCCTGTCATTACCCACAGCTTGTGGTCCTGCTGCTGTGTCACAGGCATTCCTCCTGGGGTCTCCTTTCCCTTAGGCAGCTTCCCTGTGGCTTCCAGCTGCAGGGTTGATAGGAAGAGAGCAGTAACCTTAGAAAATAAACATGCATCAGAGAAAAGCACACAGTTCCTGCTGTTCCTCCAAGGGACCCGTGTCCATGCTCAGGAGGAGGATGTGTGGAGGAAATCTCCAGGCTCCCTCTTTTCCTGAGAATACTGAAGCAACACTTGCCTGTGCAAAGGGAAAATCCCTCAGCTTGGCTCTGAGCTGGTTCTTTATCAGAAGGGCATTATCTGGGTAATTAGCTCTGCCTGTGAGTACAAATGTCTTTGGCTCTGTCAGGCACTGAGCCTGGAGGGAGAGGTTTGCTGAAGCATCCCTGAGATGCTCCCAGTGCAGCAGCCACCATTCAGGAGGGAGCCTGGTCCTGCCAGCTCACTGTAATTACAGTGAGGCTTCACTGCCACGTGCCCTCCTCTCTGCTCTTGTGATAATGAAGTGGTTCTGGCCTGTTGCATGATGAACTTTGGTGTTTGTCAGCACAGTGGGACAGGTCCTCTCTTCTGACCCAGCCCTGCCTGTGCAGTAGCAGATGCTGGTGCTCCAAAGCTGGTATAAGCATCTCCTGGTGCTTCTTTCCCAGCCATAGTGGTGCTTTGCAGTCAACTCTCCTGCAATGCAGTCACCCCCCACTGCCCCTCAAATGCCCTTCAAGGAGTTTGGGTGACAGCAGGAGCTCCTGTTCCCTCTATTTCTGCCTCCAAGAGCAAGTCCTGTCTTAGCTATGGCTTCTCTCTGTGCCTTCCTGCTCCCTCCAGCTTCTCCTGGGAAGGACTATCCTGATGTGGGCATGGCAGCTGGTGATGGTTCAGTTCCTTAGACTGAGCCCCCCAAGCTCCCAAACTCAGGAACTTTCAGCAGCAAATTGCATCTTCTGTTTTGCCCTTTTTCTGAAGCTCCTTGCCAGAAGGCAGCAAGGACTCAAGATGGGATTGGAACAAGAGGAGAGTTCTCCTCCTGGGTTGGCAGTGGTTGAAAGAGATATGGATGTACTAATTCCTTTGATTTTTCTCATAAATTTTCATTATGGAGAGATAAAATGGGAAGCGTAGGAAGTCCTCCAGGCTTGGTCCTGGCCGTATTTGGAGGTGGTTGTGCACATCTTGGATCCTCTTCCAGCAGACCATGAGTCATTTGGCTGCCTGTATTGGACACAGAGCTGTGCTAAGTCACAGATAAGCACTTCTGAGTCTGTCTCTCAACACCATCATTTCTAACAGTTGGTTTGGAGCTGTCAGGCAGGATTGAAACACTGCTCAGTGTCTCCTCTCAATTACACGGGTGCAAATCCAGAGGATTTCACTGGATCAGTACCAAAAATAACAATCCTTTCAGCAAGCCATGAACCTGGAGCACTGATGGGAGGTGGGGATGTTTGGGCATGTGGTGCCATCATTGCCAGGAACAACAGCTTGGGAAGGAGCTCACTGGAGTGGGTTTGGTGACCTGTTCCTGGTATGGCTCTTAAAAACAGATAACAGTGGGCAGTGACCCTGCCTCTGTGCTACTGATGCAAAATTCCTGGGAGTTTGACTGTCCTGCAGGGCTCCTTGGTTAGTTAGATTGTGTAGGAATCACTCCAGTGGGAATTACATGTGGGATGCTATATTAATAGGAATAACCCCTTAGGGAGGGGAGGGAGTGAGTGACCATCCCAGCTCCTGGAAGCACTGACTGTTTTCCCAAGCAAATTGTGCCATGAGCTGGTTTCTCATTAAATATTCATCTGCTGGGCCACTTGGGGGGTTTGAGTGGCCCTCCAAAAGGTTATTAACGCACAGAGCAGATGGAGGCACAAAGACTGTTTATTAAATTCAGATTGCCTTTTGCCACTATGCTGATGCCAGCTGCATGGCATGAGGGATTACCCTGACTGTGGTGGTGTTCACAGGGGTCCCAGGATGAGGGGAGAGATGAGAATCTTGACTCCAGGTTTCAGAAAGCTGATTTATTATTTTATTATAAATATTATATTAAAAGAAAATTATATACTAAAACTATACTAAAAGAATAGAAGAAAGGATTTCATCAGAAGGCTAGCAAAGGAAAGGAATGGAATGATAATAAAATCTTGTGACTGACCAGAGAATACGAGACTGGGATTGGCCATTAATTAAAAACAACAACATGAGACCAATCAAAGATGCACCTGTTGCATTCCACAGCAGCAGATAATTATTTTTTACATTTCATTTCTGAGGTCTCTCAGCTTCTCAGGAGAAAAAATCCTAACAAAAGGATTTTTGAGAAAATATGTCCGTGATAATAATAATATCATTTCTTAGTAGGTTTTGACTACTAAGAAAAAATGAAAGAAATTTCTATAAAAAATAGAAAAATGTATAAACTGATACTGTGAAAGAAATTGTAGACTTTAAAATTAAACACTTGACAACATCTTTTTAGGATTTGTGTTTCACAGCTGGGACCTGATCCTGCAAAAAAACCAATTTCTGTTATGCAAGTGGACTTCTAAACTGTAAGCCTAGCCTGTAAAATTAAAATTGTGCTATCTATTTTGCAAGGGTTTGGCCTCAAATGGTAGAACCTTGCTAGAGATTTCTTCTTTAAATAGATTTTTGAGAATGTCTGGCCCTGTGGCCTTACCTGGAGTTCCTGTGCTCAGAGGAGAATGGTCAGGTGCTCTGCTTGGTCTGTGCAGAATGCAAGATATTTCCATTTGGAAGGGAACCTAGCGGGTGGTGGCAGCTTGCAGCATGAGTGTGGGGTCTGTGTTCACACCTACAAATGTGGGGCAGAGGGAAATGTTGGGCATTTGCTCTGTTTTCCATCAAAACCTTGGAAGGTCTCTGTCAGCAGAGCCAGCAGTGGCTGTGGATGGCCTGCAGCAGCTGGGAAGGAGCCTCTGGTGCCTGTTTCCAAGCAAGCAGAGTGCTCAGTTTTTTGGCTCTCCCCTCAGTTCAGCATCTGCATAGTGAAAAAGACAGCAATCAGTTCTCTAGAGCTCGTCAACAGAAATGATGAGCTGTGGTGCTGAATTTGAAGTGAATTATTGAGATGAGATGGCACAATGCCACTGGCCTGGAGAGCAGGCAGGGCCCTAAGCCTGCCCTGGCCCAGCTGAGTGGCTGTGCTCTGTGGGAACAGCTGAGAGTTTTCTACCTGCTCCTTAGTACCTTTCAGCAGAGCTGATACTCCAGCTGGCAGGTCCCAGAGAGCCTCACAGGGCTGGGGATCTGTTGTGGAGCCCCCCTGGCTGGTCTCCAGTGGGTCACTTCTGGGAGAAGGTCCCACACAAGGCTTTTCTCTGAGGTGGAGTGAAGTCCAGCAGCCCCAAATGCTGCTCAGAGGAGGAAGGGTGGGTGGTTTTCCAGGACTGCATCCCTTGGTGCTGGCTGTGCCCTGCTTCCTCCCATGCATTCAGGGAGCTGTGGTTCTGCTGTGCAGCTGCATCCTGTCCTGGGGGGCTGGCATCTCGTTTGTGACACTCTCTGAGACACCAAGGCATGAAAAGCACCACAGAGCAGCAGCTCCCATGGCTGTTCTCCTCAGAGAGCCCCAGGGCTGGGATGGCCACGGCCTGAACGTGGCACATTGTGCTGCCTGGCCTCTTGGCCTCTCCACATTTGGCCAAATGTTGTGCTGAAGCAAGTGCCTCTCACTCAGCTGCTGGGAGGGCTGAGAAGTGGGTCTTTGTCTCAGGAGTGTCCTGCTGAGGGGACAAAGACCCTTCAGATAAATTGGTCAATGGCTCAGTGTTGGCTTCCAGAGCAGGTCCTGGGTACCAAGCAGGCTGGGTGGAGGGAGGCTGTTTCATGTGGACTCAAAGAATTCACTGCTCAGCTTGGGAGTCAGCAGAATAATAATGCAAGTGAATCACTTGTACCTTAATGAAATACAAACCTCTCAATAATTAGGTGGGGCTGGGAGTTATTTGTCTCCCTGCACAATCTTCGTGTGAGTCCACCCTGCTCAATGCAGGACTTTCCCTGTACAGCCTCACAGATGTTTTGAGTGCTGCTAGGCAATGTTTTTTTGATATGGTAACTTAAAATAAACCCTAAATCCCAGGGGATTTCTTAAGTGCCTCTGAGTAGATGCCTTGTTTCCTTTGGTGCAGGCTCACAGCCTTATGGCAGTGAGGAAAATTCCTAAGACACCATGAAGCTGAAATGGGTTTTAGCTTGTGATATCAGGCAAATAAGGAAAATAACATTTCCTGTTCGAGCCTCAGGCGAAAATCCAGCAGAGGAAATCTTTATTAATGCCTCCCCTCTGATGCCTGGGCTGCTGTACAGCATGTACAGTTGAAGGGGCAGAGGCATCTGAGGGAGTGCAAGCAAGCAGCTCTGCCTTTCATGCAGAACAAGATTTCATGGAGTGGGGCTTTGCTTCTGACAAGTCTTGATAGCACAACAGGTTTTGGGCTCCCAGAGGTGTCAGTCATGCAGGAAGAGGGTCACAGCTCTCTCCACAGAACAGGGAGCCCTGTGTCACTGCAGAGACCTCTGCCAGGTGTGAACAGACCTTGTAGCTCAGATCCTTCACATAAGTTAGGGTGAAAGCTCCAAAAGAAGTGGATCTGTTCTTTGTGAGGTTGTGTAGGTCTGTGGCTGCAGCACCATGACCTCCAGCACAATGCCCAGGGGCTGGGGGTGCCTGAGTCCTTGGCAAACAGGTACCTGGAGATATCTAAGACAATCTCCTGATAGAAAATAAGATTTTTCATATTTTGCAGTTGCTTTGGTCTGATACTGGTTGAATGACATTTGGGTGGCTTTTAGCCCTCCCTTCCCCACGAGGTTGTGGACACTGGGCTTGGTGGCTTGGTTTTCTAATTGCCCAGGGTGTACCTTAACCCTGAGTTATTGTAGCAGGAAATTGCTAATTCCAAGTGACACTTCAGCTGGGGGTAATCTCTATTTATTATCTGCTTTCTACTTCAGCACCACTAGATAAGTAACTGGGGCATTGACATGCTGATGGAGCTGTGCAGGTCTGCCCCCGGGGGAGGTCACAGGTGATGGATTTATTTACTGCTGCAGACACAGCTGACATCAGGCATTCACTTTGGGAGCTCTGAAAGGAGTTATTTATATGAAGGACATGGATGTTTGCCCTGGCCTTCTCTTTCCATTGCTTCAATTCTTAATTTCCCTGGCTATAGCTATGCTCTGAACATCATAATGCCTTTAACAGGTGGCTCCCATTAATGAACAGTGTGTGAGTGTGCAAAGAGCTCTCCACTGGCCCTGTTGACCCTTGGGGTCCCAGATTTGAGCAATAATCTGGAACAGGCAGGCATGAAAGGTACTCTGGCCATTCCCATCCTTGCCCTTGGCAGTCATTAAAGAGCCCTGATATGCTAATCAGTGTTTGACCAGTTATGTGGGAAAGCCACACCCACCAGAAGCTGTTCTTTCCTCCACAGTGGCAAGGGGAGACACAGGAATTCTGCCCCAACGCCAAGATCGTGCTGGTGGGCTGCAAGCTGGACATGAGGACAGACCTCAACACCCTGAGGGAGCTCTCCAAGCAGCGCCTCATCCCTGTGACACACGAGCAGGTGGGTTTGGGCAGTGCCCAGGGAGGGGACAGCTGTGCCCTGGCACCCACTGCCCCCAGGCAGCTGCTTTGGTCGTGGCTTGGAGCTGCTCGTGTTTCCACCACTCTTGTCCCCAGCTCTGGCAAACTCTGACTTATTCCTGATGCTCTGCTGAGCAGCCAGCCAGTTAGTAGCCAAAAAAGTAATTCCTCAAAGCAGGTGGATTTGACAAGTTGGGCTGGCTAAAGGGGAGTGTTGTCCATCTGCATCTCCAGTTCAGTGCAGCTCTTTCTGCTCCCAGTGACTCCTGCTTGGGTTCTGCATTGGGGCAAAACTGCAGGGGGTAAGAAACCACAGCTGGGGGCTGAGGGGCTGCTGCCAGTGGCCTCCAGAGTGGGTTTGGGCAGTGCCCAGGGAGGGGACAGCTGTGCTCTGTCACCCACTGCACCCAAGCCTTGGTCTGCAGCTGCTTTGGTCGTGGCTTGGAGCTGCTCGTGTTTCCACCACTCTTGTCCCCAGCTCTGGAAAACCCTGACTTATTCCTGATGTTCTGCTGAGCAGCCAGCCAGTTAGTAGCCAAAAAAGTCATTCCTCAAAGCAGGTGGAAGTGCCTGATTTGAAGGCTGGGCTGGCTAAAGGGGAGTGTTGTCCTTCTGCATCTCCAGTTCAGTGCAGCTCTTTCTGCTCCCAGTGACTCCCAGTGACTTCAGCTTTGCTGATAAATGAAATTAGACATTGAAAGAAACAATGGGGAAGAAAAACCCCTAAATTCCATAAGAACTAAAAATTAAAAGGGAGGGTTATACATTAGAGGGAAATCTTCAGTATCAGGCGTATCGGGAAGTCTGTACCTCAGCCAGTGGGGAAAGAGAGAGGGAAACGTGGGAAATTGGGATAAAAAGGGACACTGAGTCCTCCAAAAATTGGGGAGATCCCAGGGGAATGCCCCATGGCCTCTCCTTTTATTTGAATTAAGTAAAATGACTCTTCTGCCTCCTTTTTGGACGTAAACCTCTGGTGTTTGTGGATTAATTTCCTAACAATATTCATTTTAATGAACATTTTAATGCGAAAAGCCAATTATAAAATACGCATTTAGTGCATTAATTTTCCTAACAATATTCGTTTTAATGAACATTTTAATGCGAAAAAGCCAATAAAATACATATTTTTACACATAAAATACATATTTTAACACTTGCTCCTTGGTGTCCTAACCCTGCTGCTCTCTCTGGCTGCAGGGCAGCGCGCTGGCACGGCAGATTGGGGCAGTGGCCTATGCAGAGTGCTCCTCCAAGGTGTCAGAGAACAGCGTGAGGGACGTGTTCCACCTGACCACGCTGGCCTCGGTGAACAGGGTGCACAAGAACCTGAAACGCAGCAACTCCAAACGGGGACTGAAGCGGGCGTCACAGATGCCTGGCAGGACAGACTTCCTGAGTGACACAGAGATGAGGAAAGACCGAGCCAAGAGCTGCTCCATCATGTGAGGAACGGGCTGTAAATAACGCGTGTGTGTTGTCCATTTGTACAGTAAGTGGCTGAGACAAGGGCGTGGTGCTGGCTGCAGGAGCTGGCCTGCCTTTCCAAAGCCTTTCTCTCAGTCTCTAGGGCTGAGCAAAGGTGCCAGCTGCAAGCAGGGCTGCACGAGTTGCCCTGCACTGTGGAGACTTCTGCTGCTGTGCAGATTGCTTGGGATGAAGGAACCACTTGGCAGAGGAGGATTCGGGTGCTGGAAGGTCTGTGGCTGGGTGAAACAAAGTCAAAGGGAGCAATGTGTGTGTGTGTGCCACCCTCCTGGACCCACAGCCCAGGCCCTGCCCTGTGCAGCTGTACAGCACACACAGCGTGGGCTGGGGGCTGTGTGGGACCTGGGCTGGAGGGAGGAGGGGGATTGGGAGCAGCAGAGTGTGGTCAGGAGAAGGTATTCCTCCCATCTTCCTTCAGAAGGGAAATGATGTTTGAGGTGATGCTGTTGGACAGCAAGTGCCATGGAAGGTGCAGGTCTGGGCCAGAGCTGGGAGGGAGGGCTGGGAAGGAACCTCAACCTGATGAGACACCACAGCAGCCCACCTCCTGCAAAGACAGACAGATCTCTCTTCCCACAGCATTTCAGATACTCAGACTGTATCTGAAACGTGGATCTGGCTTGTTCAGAGAGGTGTGTCCCACTGGATGCACCCTGAGAATGGTGGTTCCCTCCAGCAAGCAAATTCCCCTGGGGAGCTTTGCTGACCCCTGGGCTCTCCCCCTGCCCTGCACACATGGCTCCCAACAAGAACTGCAATAACAATCCAGATCCTGCTCCCCACCCACTTCCAGCTGCAGGTTGTGTTGCATGGTGCTGTGTTTGTCTGGTATTGATGAGGAAAATGCCTTTATGCATATCTGCACCCTGTCTCTGCTGTGGCAGTGGGAGAGGAGGTGCTCCCTGCCCTTGTGCCTTGCTGTCTGGCCTCCTCCCAGCATCTCCCATTGCTTCTGCTGCTGCCCCCTCTGAATGCCTTTGATGACAGTATTAGCCTGGGCTTCATGTCACATGGACACTTTATGGAAAAATAGAATCTGCTCTGTTGCCAGATCCAGCTGTGTCTGTGGGCTACAGGAAAAATAAACATGATTGGAAAATCTGTGGTGCTTGGCTGTGTTCATTTTTAACTCAAACCACACGTCCTCTCAAAAGCTCTTACTGCCCAACTTACCTTTGTGTCCTGATGTCTCTCTCCAGCTCTTGAAATACACTTGTGCACCCTCTTCAGTGAAAAACCCAGAGGATTTATCTGCATGTATTCATTTTGGAGCTGAAACACCTGCCTTGAACAGCCTCTCCCTCTCTCCTGACTCCTGCAATGTTGTGCAGCATTTGCAGGTTGTCTCTGCCTGATTCAGCAGCCTGAGCTGCCAGGAGCTGTCTCTGTCCTTTTAGCTTTTGACTCAGTATTTTGTGTCTGCTCTCACAGCCAGGTCTGAGGCTGCAGCTGCACAGTGAAGGCATTTTGGGGAATTTTGGAGCTGCTGATTTACCAGCACCAGAAAAGCTCCAGCAGTGACTGGACACTTGTGCTGTGAGCAGGCTGCAAGAGCTTGAAAACCTCATCTGCAGTCTGGGAGGAGGAAGAACTGAGCAATGCAGTGTGTGGAGAGCAACTCAGCATCTTGATGCTTTTCTTGCACTCTCTGGATTCCTTAGAGCCTTTGCAAACCTTGTTGGACAGAACTAGATCCCAAATCTTGGACTGTAGCATCAGAGGCACACTGGAGTCATTGCCCACTCCCCAGAACCTGTGTGCAGGTGTTCTCACCACCCCCATGTCCCACAGCCACTGGGGCTTCCTTCTTTCCCCATCACACAGCAATGCAGTCCCTTTTACTGTGCTCTTACTTCTTTAACACTTCTGAATTTAATGTGGCAGTCCTTACAAAAGCAGTTTGAATTTAATTTGCCAGTCCCTACAGAATCAGTTTGAATTTAATTTGCCAGTCCCTACAGAATCAGTTTGAATTTAATGTGGCAATCCCTACTGTCACTATAGGACACGAAAGAACACAAGCACACACCACTCTTCTCAAGGTGAGGAAAAAGGGAAGTTTATTTTCTGACTCCATCATTTATAGTTTTCCAAAAGTGACAGTGGATTGGAGGGTGACAGTGACACCTCTCCAGTGACACTGGACAAACCAACATTCCATCAACTTTCTCCTCCTCCATAAAGGAAGACAAAACAATGGGTTATTTACAGAAAGTGTGTGATAACGTTAACTACAAGAATGTCAACATCAGAAGGCTTAGAACATCTTAAAAAACCAGGGTGACATGTCTCCCCAGCATAAACACCTTGGGTTTCTCCGGGGTGTTTCCCAGAGGTTTACAGCAAGCAAAGCAGCACAGCACAGCTGTCCACAGCCTGCAGCTGCAGGTGCATTTTGCTCTCAGAACCTCAAAGGGTTAGAGACTGAGCTCTTCTTTCCTTAGCCACAAGCCCTTTTCCCTGCAGCAGCTTTTGATGGATCATTTCCAGTGAGGAAACCTCACATGAGGAGTACCTGCTTCCCCATTGCTGTGGGAAGGCAGGAAAAGGCAGCACAGGTTGTCCCACGTGGCATCACCCATTGTCAGAAGCTGGGATGTCACTGTCCAAAACTTTCCTTAGAAAGATTCCACCCTGGGCTTCCAGGATCCACCCTGGATGCAGCCATGAGCCATTCCACACTGATGTCAGGTTCAGTGAATCATGAACCCTCCTGGCTCCCCACCACAGACACATCTCAGCCTGTGCCAGGTGACACCATCCTTGCACAGTCCCCCTGGAGCCACCTCTGCCAGCCCAGCCCTGGGGACCCTCAGCTGGGTTGTCTGAGGGGCTCTGCAAGCTGGGGGCTCTCAGGAACCAGAGGATCCCCCCCCCAGTGCCTGCTCCAGCCCCACAAGGCCAGCGTGGTGTGAGGGCACAGCCCTGGGCCATCCAGGTGGGAAGGGTTTGCAGGGGAGCAGCAGCACTCCTGCTGCTGGGGTTGAGCCTCTGGGGGCTGTTTCTCTGTCCTCTGGTCTCCAGACACTGCCTCAGGCTCTGCTCCCAGCCAGGCAGAGCCAGAACACCTCAGACACCTCCAAAGAGCACTTTAGCCGTGGATCAGTGAGCACTGCCACGCTCCTTCTGTACGTGACCAGTGACACAGGGCTGTGGAGATGCTGCCTGAAAAAACCCCACACTTGGAGCCCTTCCAGGAACTATCAGCACTAAATCCCAGGGATTTCCAGAGGAGGCTGTCCTGGTCACTCCCAGGCTGAGCTGCTGGGCAGCAGGACTTGCCCAACCCAGTAAGGCAGCAGCAGTTTGATCATTAAATCCATAATCTGGCTCAGACTCACTGGCCACTGGCTGTCCCAGGGGAGCTGTGTGCTGGGAGAAGCCTCCAGAGCTGCTCAGCAAAGGGGGGACTCTTCTGGAGGAGAAATCCAGGAGGGAAAATCTTGGAGGAGAAACCCTGGAGGAGAAATCCTGGAGGAGAAATCCTGCAGGGGAAATCCTCCTCCTCTCCCAGGAGGAGAAACCCTGGAGGAGAAACCCTGGAGGAGAAATCCTGGAGGAGAAATCCAGGAGGTGAAATCCTGCAGGGGAAATCCTGGAGGTGTCTGTGCTTGTGTGTACCCACAGATACAGAGGCTTCTCCTCTGCAGAGTGAGATCCTCAGGGGTTTGTTTCCCATCAGTGCAAGGTTGGGCTGTTCCTGCTGTTCCTGCTGTAAACCTGGCCCTAAATGCTGCTGGCAGCTGGGCTCCTGGTGCAGGTGCACAGGTGGGGCTGGGGTGAGATGGAGCCATCACACCTGTCCTTGTTTGTGCTCCAGTGACCTCTCAGCAGGGGAATTTCTGCACAGGCTGACAGCACGGCGATGGGAGAGACATTAACCTCTGAACTACAGCTGCTGACAGCTTCCAAACAAATCATCCTGGTGAAGTTCTCTTCTCCAGGCTAGGAGACTCGCTGGAGGTTTCACGGTGGTGGAAGAAGAAAAGGAAACGAGCCCAGCTCTTTTCACTCTGCCTGCTCTCTCCCTCCCACCTCTGAGCTGCGTTTTTAACTAATACCACCAATTTTTCCTTTTTCAAGAGTGAGACTCCTGCAACCCCAGGGCATGGAACCGTGAAACAGCTTTTGTCTTGGAGCTGGCGTCTCTGTTATCAAGGTGAACTCAAGGAGAACAATTGCTTTCCACACTCACTTTTCCCCTCCACAATCAGCTCTGTTTGCTCTTGCCGAGGTGCCCCACAGCAGCACTGATAGGGGTTGGCAATTCAGGGGAATTGCTCCCGTATTTGTTCAACGGTTGGAAAAACCGTAAACCCTGCGAGGAGGGAAGGGAGAGGGTTCTGGGCACAGCCAGGATGGTAATTACAGCTCTTGCTGCTAATAGCAGGGGTGAGGAGGAGTGAGCAGGGACGGCAGGAAGGGGAAAGGCAGAGCCAAGGTGTGCTCAGGGCCCCCGGATGGGTGCAGCAACAAAGGGCTGCAGAAGAATAGGCCGATTATTCTGGGTTTACTGGGATAAAGTGGGCAAGGATGGCGAGGATCATTCAGTGCTGGAGGGCTGCCAGGGGCTGTGAGTGGGACAGGGAAGTGCTGAGGGCTGCAGCTCCCCCTCTGCAGCTCTGCAGGGACAGGCACATGCACGTTTCCATCTCACAATGGCTCAGCCCCACTGAAATCTGTACCAGCTTTGAGGGACTGAGCATCAAACACTCTCCCAGCAGCTGTTCCCGGATTTTTTTCCTGGGAGAAGAGCTTGGGACAAGCTCTCAGGATCTGTTTTCCTCACTGAATCCCACACAAAGTGCTCCGGTGCTTCTTGGGAAGTGACATCTTCCCTCGGATCCCTGGGCATCACCACCAAGGTGTGCCCGCAGCCCGGGGGAGCAGCAGCACCGCCGCTGTGGGCTCACATTGCAGGGGACCCCAGACAATGGGAGCATGGTTGGTGGCTGCAGGCAGTGCCAAGGGCTGACTCACAGCTGCTGACACTTGTCACGCTGAAAGCATCTCGGTATTTATGGAGGCTGTTCCCAGCCGCAGTGCGGGCACAGCGGGGCCAAGGGCTCCTCCCGCCCTCCCCGCCCTGGCCCGGCTGCTGCAGCCTGGGAAGGGCACCTGGATCCCCCCCGGGCCTCCAGGCAAGGCCCTGTGAAGAGGCAGCTTTGTCCTGGCCAAAGCTCTTCCCTAGGAGTCCATCCATTCCTGTCCCACACGGTCCTGAATTCTCCCTTTGCCGCCTTTGCCCAGGGATGCAAAGGGCTCTGGCTGGGATGGTCAGGCCATGGCACGGGAAAATGTGGGAACAGCTGCTGGGAGAGTGTCTGATCCTCAGTCCCTCCAAGCTGGTACAGATTTCAGTGGGGCTGAGCCATTGTGAGATGGAAACGTGCATGTGCCTGTCCCTGCAGAGCTGCACAGGGGGAGCTGCAGCCCTCAGCACTTCCCTGTCCCACTCACAGCCCCTGGCAGCCCTCCAGCAGCGAGTGATCCTCACCTATCTCACCATCCTTGCCCACTTTATCAATAATAATAATAATAATAATAATAATAATAATAATAATAATAATAATAATAATAATAATAGACAACCAACCCCATATAACCTGATAGCAGGGACAGCTCACAGCCAGCAACCAGCACCCTGAAACCCCTCCACAGGACAAAAAAAAGAGGAGCTTCTTTATCAAAACGTTGCTTTGGGGAACCCATTGCTTCATCTCTTTCCAGCCTTGCCCTGCTATTGTCCGAGGCTGCAGGAAAAGGAAGGAGAGGAATTCCTTCCCCGCGTTCCTTCCTGCCCCGAGCCGGGGCCGCAGGGCTGCAGCAGCCGCCGGGAGCACCAGGATGCCCCAACTTTCACAGGAGCACACTCCGTGCCAGGCAGAGGAGAGGAAGCTGCTAATGGAGCTGTGAGGATCCTCCCGAGGGGCGGCCGAGCTGTCCTGGAGCGAGAAAAGCAGCGAGCAGCTCACTCGCACCTCCATGGATGCTCTGGCTCTCGCACATCCCTCGGGGTTACAGCTCCGACAGAGGAAGATTTGCAGCTCCAGGCAAACCACGGAGGCAGGCGGGTTGGGAAATCTGAGGCCGGTGTCATTGCTGCAGGGGATTTTGGGGATCTCACGCTGTGCCTCAGCAGCATCCCGTTTCCACCTGGTTACAGCAGCATCCTGCCCTGAGCAGCTCTCGGGTGAAGGAAATCCTGCCGAGGCTGAATTCTGAACACAGGGATGAGCCTCACCCAGTGCCAGGAGTGATACATCAACCTCTTTCCTTTTTATTCTGCCGTCAGGAATCTTCAGGACTTTTCTCAAGACAAAAACTGTGGGAAAACAGAACAAACCAAAAAAAGAATTTACAAGAACAAGGCGGTTTTGCCCCTGGTCTTGCTGCTTTCCTGCGTGTTTGTGAGTTAGCACTTTTGCTCCCTCTGAATCTGAGGCTGGTGCCGCTGCTGCAGAGGATTTTGGGGATGCTCTGCCTCAGCAGCATCCCATTTCCACATGCAGGAGTGGCACACTGGCCTCTTTCCTTTTTATTTTGCCATCAGGAATTTTCAGGATTTTTCTCAAGACAAAAACTGTGGGAAAACGGAACAAACCAAAAAAGAATCTACAAGAACAAGGCGGTTTTGCCCCTGGTTTTTGCTGCTTTCCTGCGTGCTGGTGTTCCCTCTGGCTCTCCCCGGGGATCACCCGCGGTGTCAGGGCACGGGGAAGGGATCAGCTCGCTGAGTTTCTCCCCGCAATGCCCTTCCCGTGCTCGGCGGGCGGGTCATGCTCCATTTATCGCCTCATTTCCATCCCCGAGTGCTGCAGTGCTGCTCCCTCCAGCCCTGCGAGTTCCAGCGCCAGCAAAACGGGACCGGGAGCGAGCTCCTGACATTGGGAGCGGCTGCCCAGCTCTGCTCACAGCCCGAGCATCACCTTGGGCTGGCTCCTCTCCCTCTGTGACACACGCTGGCAGCTTGGTGCCCATCTCCAAAGGGCTCTGAGACCCTCAGGAGGCAGCAGAGGGATGAACAGTGTGGTTCTCCTGCCTGGTTTCCTGCTGGGCTTTGCCTTTGTGTTGTTCAGGGTTTGGAGGAATGGGAAATGTGCTGGGTGGCACTGACAGGGACACCAGGGTTTACCTGGCGTGAGGCTGTGCAGGAAGGAGAAACTGCAGCCAGGAATATTTGTTGTGGATTTTGCTCCCTGTGGCAGTGATGAGAAGGGAAGTGGGAACAGCGTTTGCTTGGGAGGCATGAGCACATCTGAGCACCAAACTGAGCTTTCAGACCCTTAATGGAAACACTGAAGGGCACCAACTGCTCCCCTTGCCCCAGAGTGACACAGCTCTGAGACACATTCAGAAACTTTCCTGGGAGATGATACAGGGCAGAAAAAACACACAAGGTTCATTGAGGCTTGATCCTGGTGGCATCTGCAGCTCCTGCATCCTGCTGCAGCTCCCACAGTGACAACCACAAAATCACAGACCCATGGAACAGTCTGGGCTGCAAGGAACCTCAACACACACCCTGTCCCTGGGCAGGGACACCTTCCACCGCCCCAGGGTGCTCCAAGGCCTGGCCAACCTGGCCTTGGGCTCTTCCAGGAGTGGTGCTCTGGGCAGCTATGCCAGGGATGGCTCTGCTGGGGGCTCAGGGGGGTCTCTGGTGGGTCTGGGTCTCCCGGTGGGTCCGGTGGCTGAATTGGCCCGGGGGTCTCCAGTGGGTCTGGTGGATGTGGTGGTCAGGGGTCTCTGGTGGACCCAGTGGCTGTATTGGCTTGGAGGGGTCCGGTTCTCCCGGAGGCTGTGGTGGCTCAGGGGGCTCTCTGGTGGTCCTGGTTCTCCCGGTGCATCCAGAGGTCTCCGGTGGTCCCGGTTCTCCCGGTGGATCCTGTGGCTGTATTGGCTCAGAGGGTCAGAATCACAGAATCACAGAATTTCCAGGTAGGAAGAGACCTTCAAGATCATCGAGTCCAACCCATGTTCCAGCACCTCAACTACATCATGGCACCAAGTGCCGGATCCAGTCTTTTTTTAAACACATCGAGGGATGGTGACTCCACCACCTCCCTGGGTAGATGATTCCAGTATTTGACCAGTCTTCCTGTGAAAAACTTCCTCCTTAGTTCTAGCCTGTATCTCCCTTGGCGCAGTTTGAGACTGTGTCCTCTTGTTCTGTCTGTTGTTGCCCGGAGAAAGAGACCGACCCCCAGCTCACCACAGCCACCCCTCAGGAAGCAGAAGGGAGGTCTCCAGTGGTCCCGGTTCTCCCGTGGATGCTGTGGCTGTATTGACTCAGAGGGCCTCCGGTGGTCCCGGTTCTCCCGTGGATCCCGTGGCTGTGGTGGCTCGGGCGGTCTCCGGTGGTCCCGGTTCTCCCGGTGGATCCCATGGTTGTGGTGGCTCGGGCGGTCTCCGGTGGTCCCGGTTCTCCCGTGGATCCCGTGGCTGTGGTGGCTCAGAGGGTCTCCGGTGGTCCCGGTTCTCCCGGTGCATCCGGCGGTCTCCGGTTCCCCCCAGCGGCGGCGGGAGCCGCGCTGGGCTCGGGGCCGCCAGGGGGCGCTGCGGGTGCGGGCGGGGACACGCGGGGGACAGGTGGGGACAGGAGAGAGGGAAGGGGCCAGGTGAGGACAGGTGAGCACGGCGGGAACGGGCGGGGACAGCTGGGGAAAGGTGGAGATACGTGGGGACAGCTGGGGACAGTTGGGGACAGGTGGGGACAGAAGGGAGCGGGGAAGACAGGTGGGCCTGGGAGGGGCAGATGGGGACAGGAGAGAGCGGGGACAGTTGGGGACAGGTGAGGGCAGGTGGGGACAGTTGGGGACAGGTGAGCGCAGGGGGGGCAGGATGGGATAGGTGAACACAGCCGGGGGTGGGCAGGTGAGGGTTCCCTACCTGGTGCCCGTGCAGGGCAGACACACGGACAGCGTTTCGGGGGAATAAATACGGAAATGTTTTGTAAGGGGGTGTGGGAACCTTTCCTTGAAAACAGATTTGCTGTCACTGAGTGTTTATTTCCATAAGGGCTGAGGGGCTGGGCTCTGGCCCCCGCAGATAAAAGCCGGTGGCATAGGTGGGGCGAGCGGGGTTGTTTTTGTTCCTTTGTCTTCTGCAGAAGCCACAAAAAAGAACTTTTTTTTTTATTTTTCTTTTTTTTTTTTTTTTTTTTTTTGTAATCAAAAAAG
>JAWWEY010000114.1:2732251-2770650 GCA_035582745.1 Loriotus luctuosus
ATATAATATTAAATAATATCATATAACATATCATATTATATTATACAATGCTATATTATATTATATCATATTATATCATATCATATTATACAATGCTGTATTAAACTATACTAAAGAATAGAGAAAGGATACAGACAGAAGGCTACAAAGAATGACAATGAAAACTCGTGACTCCTTCCAGAGTCCTGACACAGCCTGACCATGATTGGTCATTAAATAAAAACAATTCACATGAAACTAATAAATCACTTGTTGGATAAACAATCTCCAAACCACATTCCAAAGCAGCAAAACAAAGGAGAAGCAAGCAGATAATTATTGTTTTTTTTTCTCTGAGGCTTCTCAGCTTCCCAGGAGAAGAAATCCTGGCAAAGGGATTTTTCAGAAAATGTGACAGTGACAAGTCACTTCAGTGTTTTCTATCACATTGAAGCTGACATTATTCCCTAAGTGTTTGTTCCAATTCACAAACCACCATCATTTGAAGGAGATGTGAGTAGAAAAATAATCTTTTCACTTCCAAATCTGCTAGGGAACATCAGCTTCCCACTCCCTCACCCCCCCCACAGGTCTGCACAAAACCAAACCCTGAAAAAAAATCACAATTTATTTCCTCTTATCATAAGGATGCAAGAGGTGAAATGGAAATTAAAATGAGAAGTTTGAACTGTGATTATCTCTCATTAACAAAAGTAGCCAAAGTACTTAATTTGCACCAATTTGTTGAATTGGTAGTGAAGAAGATTAAGTCTCTCAAGTACAAGAGCCAAAATTGAGGATCACTGCAGCAGGTGAAAGCACTGCATCCTTTGCAGCAATTACTGTAAATGTCAAGAAATGTGAGTATATTTCACCCAGTCAAAAATAAAGTTACATTGAACAAATCAGAAGTATCTGCTGAATAAGCCACAAAAATGGGAAGTCAGGTATAAGTATTTGAAGTAGAAAAATTATAAATTAAATTTTCAAAAATTTGTAGCATACTTAATTGAATTTTAAAAATAAAAATGAAGCTATGCTGAACAGCTTTTTCTTTATATATTAACTTCTAGCTTTGTTAAAGTTTTTCACTTTTAGCACTTGCTCCTATAGACAGGAGGCTACAATAAGGATGTGTTAACTGCTAGGAAAAGGACACTTAGGAACTGTTTACTATGACAGAAGAAAAAAAGCTCAAAATATGAGAGATCAAGAGCATCAATAACAATTACCAGACAGCATGACATGAATGCTTTTCCTAAATAATTTATCCAGACATGAGCTAGATAAAAGGCCTAGTTTGAAACGCAGCAAAATTGCCAGGGGGCTGTCTGAGGACATCCAAATAGAAGAGAACATTTCCACTCCATTTGGAGCTAGAACTGGATAAAATTATTTATCTACACCTTACCCCATGTAAGTATTTTAAAGGTTACAGAGGAAAAGAGGTAAAAAATTATCCAGAAATGTAAAATTCTGGTGAATGCAGGGTCCCTCCAAATATTTTTTATGTTAACCATTCATCCAGTGTCACACCTGTAGTCATGCCAGTGAAAGGTCCACAGCAACAGATCTCAAAGTCTTTAAAGATCTGAAAAGCAAGGAACATGTTAGAGTTCATAGGGGGTTTTTAAAGAGCAATGCTTTATATGCTGTTTTTTTTAATTTGCTGTTTTCATTGCACTTCCAGGGCTTGCTATCACATTATGACTATTCCACAAAGCTTTTGCAACCTACCAACCAAAAGAATTTAAGAATAAAACTAAAAGAATATTAAAGACCACTAACCCTCTGTTATAAAAAGACAGCATTCACTCCAAGCTTAGTGAGCCCCTACAGAATATCTGCTCTGCTGCTGACAGAGCTCACCCTTCATGGACAAAAATGATTAATTTGTACAACTCTGTGTACAGAGAGACTGGGAGAAGTTCCAGAAGCTCAGCCAGCAGAGAGCAAGACAGATTTTGAATCCCTGATGTGCTTTGTACCTTTTCTGTCAGGGCCTGTCTGGCCCTCTTGGGACCTTGATGGTTTCTCCCATTGATTACATCTCCTCTGACTTCAAAGTTCTCCTGGAACACAAAAAAAGCAAGGAATCAGCAGTGAAGAGGCTGAGAACACCTTCCTGCCAGAGTTCTGCTTCAAAACAGGAAGGTGTCAGATTTCAGAACTGAAAATCTATGAGTGTGTTCAGAAAATGAATAAAAAAGGCTTTGCAAGAGAAATGCTGGAGTATGAAACCCCAGCAGGATCAGGCAATTTTTAAATAAACAAATTTCACTCAAACTGTATGGTGATTTAGCAAACTAAATAAAAAACTGCACACTCCAAGACTATAATTGTCTTATCAGTAAAGTCTTATTTGATACAAATTATCTGTATATAACATTATTTCCTTAAGCAAAGAATAATCTTTTGCTTTATGCTATAATCTATTAATATCAGTAGGAACACTTATAAAAATATGTCTATAACCTGTTAAAAAGTAATAGGGACTCATTTTTGTTTTCAACACAATGAATGCACAGGGCTTAAGTGTGGATTTTGGTCCTAGCATTTGGTAAAACTAGAACCCCAGGTTTCAGAGCTAAAATTTCATATTAAATGTTTAGACAGTATCTGTCTGTACAATACAAATAAATTCCTAAGTCCATCATGTAACAGCATTGCTTAACCATTTGACATTTCACTCAAGATAAAAGACCTACCTCATCCAGTATTCTTCCTGCTTTAAAAGACTGAATTATCCCTAAATAAAAAGATCAGAAGAAGAAAAGTGATTTTATCCAGCAAAATGGTTCTTCCACTACCAGTACTCTGACTTCATTGCTACATTAAATTGAAGGTATTTGTACTAAAGGAATACAGTATAACACTAAATATTTAAAGAATGTTTTTACCAGTTAGAAATAATACTAATTTTACACTAATTGATGCCATGAATCACAAAGATTTAAATTAAGAGGGACAAAAGGCTTTTGCCACAGTGGGGAGCAGAAACAGTAAGTAATTCACAAGAGGAAGCAGCTTGATATTGCTGCTTGTGTTTCTTAATTTTAATTTCTTTTTAAGTATTTAGAAGAAACACTGCAAAACGTCAGATGGCAAGGCATGAAGAGATCCTTTTTCTTTAGTGCAACAAGTGAAGACTGCATTCCTGGCAGAAGGGCAAAGACCATTGATCTCCAGCAGCAGTGATACCTACACTGATAACCAACCACCCATTTTCCTCCTGCAATGCCCAGGAAATACTTCAGGGTCCGTTCACACACCAGCTCCTCATCTGCAGGCCAAACAACAACAGTAAAACCTCTTTTAGTTTTGCCATGAGCAAAAAAACCACAGCTCAGGGTAGCAAAGAATGTTTGCTTTTACATACAGATAAGTGCAGCAGCAAAATATCACAACTATACAAAGGTTCAAAACTCCACTGTGATGATGTTACTAAACTGAAGGAAATGAGCAGAAATTAATCACATGTACCAACTGTGAGCTCTTTTTTAGATTATTCAATAAAGATAAGAGGCAAGAAAAAGCATGACTTCTTTGGGAATTATCTTTGTTTCTTTTTGGTTGGTTCTGAACTACTTCACACTAGTGTGCTGTCAACACCTGAACATTATGAGCAAACAGCTGAAGAAACAAATAGCAAGTAACATTAACTTGGAATTACACAAGGGAAAACATGCCCTCACACTTTTCCTCTGAAATAAAATGAGAAAACTCACAAGTTGAAACAAAAAACTTGCAGCAGAGAAAACAATCAATACCTTTTCCTCAAACTTATTACATTTATTGCTGACCTGTCTGCTTGGTGTTTAAACTGAAGGTAAAATTCTATATTGTCTGTCAATAGAGGATTTGGTCCCCCAGCTCCTAACAAACCTGTTTTCATTATGACATGGGTTGTTCCTTCAGTAATGTGATTAGATAAAGTGCTCTGAGTTTTTTTCACAAACTTCTGGACCACCAACTGAAAAGCAGTTAAGAAAATAATAATTAGCAACAGTTTTAACCTCCCCAGTAGTCCCAGTTTTTAGGAGCATAATGTAATAGGATAGTTACTTTAAAGTAACAATTTATGTGCTGGCACACAGAAAGTACATTCAGTTTTGGAACCATTCAGCAGTAATGCAGAGCTCTTGTTGTGTGTTTTATAACCCAAAACCCAAATCCTTCTGGAAACTGAGTGCACAAACAGGTTTATTAGCAACTCAGAATTCCTACTTACAGAATGCTCCCTATGGATCAGAGTTTGGGTGAAGCAGCATCATCTGAGAACAATGACTGGACCAAACATCCACAGACCCTCCCCAGCCCCAAGGGTTTCTACAAAGCTTTGCAATCCTGTGTTTTTCCCTCCAGACATCAGGAATTATTCAAAAAGTTCAAACCTCACTAAGTTTAACAGTGCCATTCCAAGCAGCATCCTCACAGCTTTAGGAGTGCTAAAGTTTGACTGCAATTCCTGCAAGATTACTTTTATTACACTTAGAGAGCTCTCTATTGAGTATTATAGTGGTAATCAGGAATTATTTAACTAGTGATCTCCAAATTCTGAAATTTACTTACATGCTCACTGTGATTTAGACCTGAGACCACAATTGACATTTCTTTCCTCTTGGTCCCCACTGGATTTGTAGTATTTTCTTTCCCAGTTGCATTGTGCAGAACAGGTTCAGGAAAACATTCACTTCTCTTCAATTTGTGTCCTGGGCCAGAGCTTTTCTCAGTGTTCTGAGCAACAACAGACCCAGCTGTGGCTTCTGCAGTTTGAGGGGTAAAAAGTCTTAGAGAGGAGGAAGAATTATCTGGACTCTGGGTCACATTTCCAAAAAGATCTGATGAGCCAGATGCACTGTTTTGTCTGGTCCCAGATTTCTGCTCCTCTGCATTTTCTGAAGGAAACAAGAAATTACTCCTTGAGAAAACTGCATTTTTCTTGCAGTCATGGTAGAAGGTTGTTGCTCTTTCTTTTAGGTTTAAATTCTGCAGTTACTTCCTCTCCTTTTGTGTTATTACTTCTTTGTGTTTAGTACTTCATCTTTGCCTCCAACATCACTTTTTCCTGATCTATAGGCAAGACACTAAAATACCTGGTATTTTGAGTAGCACATACCTGGAACTTTGAGCAGCATATTTGTCAAAATGTCTGAACTTAGAAGTGAGACAGAAGAACTTTTATTACTGTCAAAAAGCTGTCACACCCCATTTGATGTGCAGCCATACAGCTGAGCTACCAAAGTAGCAACACCTTTTTAAAATGACTAGGAAAATAGAAATTAAAATAATGGAATTACAGGACAAAGTTGTATCTTGCTGATCTGTAAAAACATGGAAAGAACAGGAGAAAACCACCAGAAATCAAAATGCACTGGGTTTCTCTTCAATGTTACCTGCTTCAAGCTGGCACTGCCTGTGTTCCTGCACTGCCTCCTGCACAGGTTCTGTCTTTTCAGAGGGAGTTTTGTTCTGTAGAACAGTGTCACAGCCAGGGCCTTTCTCCAGATCTGATCTCTTCCTTAAAGAGGATTTAGAAGCTGAAAGCAGCAATTCTGGGGACCTTGAGAGAGGGAAATGGGTTTTAATACCATTTTCACTCTTTTAAGCATCAGAAAAATGTAGCAACAGTGAAATTACAATAATTTCCCAGAAGCTCAGGGATACTTAAGATGTTTTTTTAAATAAAAATTTAGAAATAAACATAAAAAAACCCCAAAACTCCAAACAAAACCATTGACCTGTTTTTTTCTTCTCTTGTTTGATCCATTTCAGATGCTCCTTCAGTACTGGAATGTGGCAGTTCCCTCTGGACAGGTAAAACTTCACAGTTCTGGCTCCCATTCTGCTTTAGCACTGCTTCAAGTGCAGCCATTTCTTGTTGAAGTTTTTTCAGGCTATTCTGCATAGCATTCTTTTGCTGCAAAGGAGCACAAGAATGCCAACATAAGCAAACTCAGGATTCATTTCTTTAACAAACACTTGAAAATTAGAAATAGCAAAATGGTTTTGAATTAAGTTTTTGCCACATGTTGAAAAGGTGACTGTGGTGCTTTTGCTGTAACAAATAGTGCACACCTCCAAAATCAGAAGCAAAACCACCCAAATCACACACTCATTTTGCCAGTCATGTTATTTCAGTTTGGATGCCTCAGAGTTTAATCAATCAGAAAACAACACAATTCCTGCACAAATTTATTTGAAAGTAATTTTGTCCCAACTCCATTAGCAGCTCAATCCATGATGTTCATTATTAAATTTTAAATTGAGTCTTCATTTTCCACAGTTACTAAAAGCCATAAAGATCATTTAAAGGACTAAAACATTTAATAATATTCTTCCTTATGTCCCTCCTCAAAAATTACATGATCAAAACCATGCCATGGGCAGCATAAGAATAGCTCAAAGGGTTTCAAAAGACCTTTTTAAAAATCCAAACCCTTTACATGATGAAGCAATTTCCACTGAATATTCCATTTTAGCTCCAGCACTGGCACCATGTGGAGCCTCTTTGTTACTGAACCCATAAAAATTCCCAAGCAAACAGAAAACCATCACCACACCACAAACCCAAATCCCACACCCCAATGCCATTAACCCATCCCAGCATCTCCATCCATGAAGCCACAGGAGGAGCAGCGCCCTGCCAGCTGGGCACATTTCACTGATGCTGTAAACAGGAGAAGCACCCACAAAGCACAAAAATTAAATTCACTCTTTTTGGACTTACATAAAGCCCATAGGGCTGAAAATGTTGAAGAGAGAGATGGCATAAAACTTATCTTAAAGTCACATAGGACAAAGAAAAACCCCAAAGCAAAACAAGAAACCCCAAGCCCCTAACCCTCAGCTGAACCTCCAGCCCAAATCACCCAACACACCCACAGAGCACAAAAATTAAATTCACTCTTTTTGGACATACATAAAGCCAATAGGGCTGAAAATGTTGAAGAGAGAGTTAGCATAAGTCTTATCTCAAAGTCACACAGCACAAAGGAAAACCCCAAAGCAAAACAAGAAACCCCAAACCTCTAATCCTCAATTTGATTTCTCTACTTCTCTTTATCAGAACCTCCAGCCCAAATCATAAATCACCCAATACATAAAGTCAGGCCACTGAGCAGCATTCAGGATTTTAACAGCAGACAAAAAATACACTGCCAGACACACCTTTCATCAGACACTGCCTGCTGGGACTTGTACCTATAATATTCTAATATGGGGTTATTTGATTTAATATTTACACAAGGAAGACAAGTCTCTGTGCTTTTAAATATCATATTGTAATAAATCTACTTCTTATCACCAAATTCTTATATATTCCTATCATTAAGGTTTTTAAATACAGGGAGCTGACATTTGCAGCACTGGCCAAGTGTGGAGATGCATTAATTAGCATCTCCCTTAATTAAGCTCTGCAATCAATATCATATAATAAGCTGTGGCCATTGCAGTTTAAGGTCACCAGGGGAGGAAAAGTTGGACAAATAATGGCATAGAAGCAGCTCTCCAGATCTTTATTAATTATGCTTCTGGAAGTAATTTAGTGATAAAGAATTATGATGAAAGGAATTTTCCACTGTACTGACTTCACAGCTTGCTTATCTCCTGGAATGCAGGCTGCTCCTACACTCAGTGCATAACTCACTCACCTGTGTGGTGAGGATTTCACCCTGAGAGAATGCTCCACAGGAATCTTCTACAATACTTATTTCACTGTCAGATCCAGATGCTTCACCTAGAAGAAGGTAGAAAAAAAACCCCTGAGTTAAAGAAAAAACTCCACCAAACAACAACAAAACAATCAACATTATCCATCATTTCTTAGCATGTGGAAGTTTTAGAGAACTAAAAACTGTAACACTAAAGTGATAAGTTTTGAAAATGTTGAAGTTAGAAGGACAGATTTCCTTTAAGTGAATATTTCAAAGAATACCTGTCACAGACATGGCAAAGTGAACAGAATTCAGTGTTTCAACAGAATTCTCTTTCAACAGGGATGAAAGAGCCCTAAATATTTACAAAGGCTATAAAAAAGGCAAAATATTCACTACAAAATTCTACAGCCAATTTCAACAAACATTTCATCTGGGGAAAAAGCTTGGATAGGCTGTGGAATTTTGCTGACAATGGAAGTATCCCCTTGCAGTAAGAGAACCAGCATTTCCCTCAAAAATGAACTTCCATCAGACAGTCAGTCTGTTCATTTGTGCTCTGAACAAAGAGCACTGGAAGAACATAATTTTCAGGAAACAAACCACCGAGGGGTTTTTGTTTGATTAAGACTGGTACATTCTTCTAGAAGAGTTCTGTTCTTAAATACAGAACAAAGTTCCCATGCACACACCAAAAACTTTGCTGTAAGGACATTATAAACACAGCTGCAGAGAGAAAAATCTTGGTTTGTACCTAGGTTTGCTCCCATGTCTGGGTCTTCTTGGCTTTCATCTTTGCTTTCCTTCAGCCCTCCACTAGAATTCTGAGAAGTTTCTTTACTGTCATTTACACTGCTCGTTTGTTTGGACACCTGAGCTTGTGGTAAATGTTTGTTCAGTTCTTGTGCTCCATTAAGTGATTCTTCAGACATGTTGGACTGTGAAGAAAATAAGTTGACAGAGCATTCTGACTCCTGGCTTGGTGAAGCACACACATGACTTAGGGAAGCTTCTGGCACTTTCTGCACAGCATTGCCATCGTTACTCCCACTGGGGCTCCCTGGACACTCTGCCACTGGAGACTCCACCACAGGTGCCATTTGTTTATCAGTCTGCAAAGGTGTGCTTGCTGATTTGCTGAAGATGAATGTCCTAAAGCAGGGTAACTCCTCATCCTCACAGGACTCTTCATCTGAAGATGGCAGTTTCTGCACTCGCCTTCGAGACATTCGAGGACCTCGAGGTCTTGGTTTAGAATTTGCATTTCTGCTCTGCAGTTCTGCACTGTCACTTTTTACAAACACTGCAGATTGCTCTCTCCTGTCAGTCTCACATAAGCTGGTGTTCTCAATGTCAGTATCAGAGTACAGTAAGGCATTAGGGGTTTCAGACAAACCGGTAAGGCCACAATTCTCTCCAAGAGGTTCTTCCAGAGCCTCTGCAGCTGTGCTAACAGTGTGGGCTGCTTCTTCTTCATTCCCCTTTACACATTTTCTTTCTCTTTTGCTGCTTTTTGTCCTAGTGACTTCACAGCTGAGTTCAGCAGAGCTTTGCTGACAAGTTGCAGAACAAATCATTGATGTGGATTGAAAATGTAGAATTGGTTCTGTACAATCAACAACTTCAGTCTCTCCTGCCTGATTGCTTTCAGAACTGAAGCTGCTTGCCTGGCCTGTGTTTAAATCATTTTGTCTGGAATCATGCTCCTCTGTGTTACTCTGATCACTCTGGCTTCCATCACTTTCAATGGGATTCTGTCTCAACTCACTATCTATCCCTATCTCATTTGACACTGGCGTTTCATTGCCCTGCTCTTCTTGCAGCAATCCATTTTTGTGCTCAGTCTGAGCAGTCCCTGCTCTTGCTGGTGTCAGAGTCCCTTCCTCTGCAGCCTGTGAAATGCCATCCCTGTGCTCTCCTGGGCTGACAGCAAAGCAAGGCTCAGGATCAACACGTGCAGACTCACAGGTCTCAAGCTTCTCTTTCTCTTCATCTTTCTCAGAAACCCTGCTCAAGTTTTGAGCAGCTGTTTTCTCCTCTTGCAAGCTTTCTGGTTGTAATTGTTTGCTAGCCTTATTTTCTACCTGAGCAGCACATGATAGATTGAAGGTTTCAGAAGGAGGATCTGCCACAGCACGAGCCTGAAAAAGGCTGAAGGAGGAGCGCTTGGAATGCCTGAATATATTCCTCAGATATTGTGTGTCCAAGTCACTGTCTTCAGCTTCCTTAGTCAATTCCAAAACATTTTTAGCCACTGGCAACTTCTCAGCTTTGAAATCCCCTGGAACATTTTGTGAATCATGCCCACATACTGGGGGAGCAGCAGCAGGTGATTCAGTCACCTCCTCAGCCTGGGGAGAAGCAGTTTGCCCAGCAGACACGGAAGGAAGCTGTAGGAGGAGGGGGCTACCAAGTATTCTACTGTCTTGAGAACCTGTATCAGGCACAGTGGAACCACAGTTTGAAGGCAGACATGAAGGACTGAACAGACTTTTTCCACTTTCTGCAGTGTCAGATAAATTCTTTAGATTAACCTGCACTTCATTTGCTTCCAGATCACCTCCCTCCAAATTAGTGACTGGCCTGTAACTCAACTCATCCTGAGGCTCACACAGGTCTTTGCACGCAGCAGAGCGAGTTGCCACATTCCTTTGGTCTCCAGAGACAGACCTTCCATGATCACTGTTATTTCTGGCTCCCTTTACTCTTTTCCTTGTTTCTTTTGTCATTTCTTCAGAGAGTAACTGAAGCCTTCTGCTGCGTCTGACTGGGTTTTGCTCAGGATCAGCTTTCCTGGGCTCTCCACTGCTTGGGTAGCTGTCAATCTGTGGCTCAGCTGGATCAGGGAAAACAGAGTCTCTGTCCACCACTAACTGCAGAGCACACATGGTTCTACTGGAATGCCTGCATCTTTTTGCTGCAGAACTTCTCTTTTTGGTGCTTTTCTGATCACAGTTATACACTTCTGGTTCCCCATCACAGTGCTTGGCAGGGACCTTCTCAGTATCTTTCTTCCATGTGGACTCTCCTTCCTCCTCAGGCTCTGTTAATGTATTATTTGCTCTATTCTGAGAGAGGTGACTCTCATTAACAGCAACACTTTCATCACAGCTTTTCTTTTCAGCATCTCCAAGGCCCCCATTAACACTTTGAGGGCTCCCATCTGCCTTTTCTGTATCCTTTTTCTTGATGAAATCCTCAGGTTGCAGGACACAGGCAGTCTTCCTCTTTCGTTTGAGTCTGTCTTTGCTGAAATCCTTCAGGCACTTAGCAGCAGCCACATCTTCCTTTTGCCTAGTAGGCAAAATGTCTCTCAAGGTAGAAGGGGGATTTGATTTCCTCCCTCTCTTGTATGTTTTGCCAAATATTTTGTCTTTAATGTCTTCTGCTGTTTGTTTTGACCACCTCTTTTTTCTTTCCACTGCTGCAATTCCCATGGAATCTGCCATAGGGTCAGTCCTTCCTGAAATACAGGATTCTTCATCTGATAAACACAGATCTCCTTCACCTGAAACATCAGCTGATGCAGCAGATTCATCCACTGAAGAATTGGAAGACAAAATTTCATTGCTTTTTGAAAACCATTCGTTGACTTTCTGAATGCTCTGCTTCAGTCTCTTCTTGGAGACTTTATTCAGGGTGGCAGAGTGAAGTGGATCTGCCTGAGGTAGCTCCTCCAGAGGAAGTTCTTTGTCCTGGGAAGAGTCATTCTCAGGTTCATATCCCTCTGCAGCTTCCACACTTTGTACATCAGTGTCCATTTCCCTGCTTTTATCCAGCCTGTTCTCTGAGCTATCTTCTAAATCAGACTCTTGGTGTTCACTGTTGTGCTGGCTTTGCTGTTCCCCCATTTCTTCTGTGTTCTCAAAGAATGATGTGTCCCCATTCAGGGTGGGACTGGCATCCCCTGTTCTGCCACACTGCTCTGGGAGCAGCTCTACAGCAAGAACATCCAAAGGAGAGCTCTGGCATCCAGTCACATTCACTTGGTCAGGTTTGGCACATTCAGTGATGCTCTGAGAGCTTTTCTTGCTCAAATACTCCTTTGAGAAATCACCTTCACCTGTTAGATTTATAGGGATAATAAGTTACTAACCTCTATTTTACACACACAAGCAAAAGAACAAGCTTTGTTTTAAAAGAACTGCTCTTATTTCCCCCCTAACCAGAATATTACACTGCACAAATCTCCCTCTGGAGAAAGGCAGAAAGATCATATTACATGTTCTTCTAAATTTTTACATGAATTACTAGCCAGTGCTTTTTCATCTGTAATATGACTCACAGAGAATAGATTAAGTTTAGGACTTTTTCTTCCTTTCTGTTCCTGTGCATACAACATCCAGATTCTGTATCTAGGCTACAGGAACAGTCTTAGCTGTAGGCATTAACAAAACTACATTATACAAGATTGCAAGCATATACATATATATATATACACAATCATGTGAAATAAAAATGTTGTGGTCTCTTTCAAGCATAATCACCTTTGTCACCAAAATAACAACACACCTGTGATATCTGGTAGTGTTATTTCTTTGGCACACAGCTTGTCAGGCTGTGCATTACAAGAATTTTCATTCCCTTTCTCAGCACTCTCAAATTCTTCCAGCCTTACTTGAGAAGAAATCTGAACTTCTCCTTTGTGTTCAACCCTGTTGGAAAAGGAAATTTACTTTCATTACAGATAAAACCATAATATGCAGAAAGAAGATATTATTTCTCCCTTTCTGCTCTCTGAAATAATTTCTGGAGAAGTCAAGAGGCACAATTGACACCACAAGCAGATCTCTTCAGAGTTGCAGGCCATTTCTTTAAAAGATTCTCTTGTGCAATCCTGAATTTAGTATTTACTTTCTAAAGCACAGTGCCTACTTTTCTATGGAAGATCTACATCCACAACAAAACCTTTAGAAATAAGTTTTAAAGCATGTAATATGGCAAACTGCTGGAATTCAGCTCCCCATTCTACCCTAATGCCCTCAAAGTTGAAAACCATTTATCTGCTTAAGAATTATATCAGTCCTATGCTAAGAAACCAGAACACAGGAAATGAGAATACTGAACTACTGTCTGTAGAAAATATGAATTCCTTAATCACCTTTACTTACCCAGTTTTGGTTGTCTGTTTAAAGAACTCTTCAGATGATTCAGAGCCTGAAAACAAATAATCTGTTACTCTGGTTGGAATGATTCAGAGAAGGGTGACTTGCCAGATTCAGGGGTTATCTGAATATCTCACATGTCTACTCTCTTCTAGAGCTAGATGCTTTCAACTTTTAGCAGATGAAACCAAGTTCAATTGTAAAGTATTTTACTTAATTTAATTATTTCCATGTAAAACTATCTACATGGCTTCAACATCAAACTGTGTTTAAATACAGTGACTGGTAGCTAAGAGTTAATCACCTAAAAGTTACTTTCTAATTTCTGGATTTGTACACAAAACAGCTACAAGTATTTAGAATTTTGAGCTGGAAGTCAGAGAAATATATTCAAATGTCTCTCGCAGATCCTTTGATCCTGGCAGATGCAATAAGGAAAAATGTGAGGAAACAAACTCAATTCCTTCCTTGAAGCATAAAAGATAAGCTATGCATGGCACTTGTCTTTTTTTTCATAGCAGTCAACACCAGAAAAAGTAAAATTCTGAAAAGCTAGGATAGATAGCAAAAAAAATTTAATATCTCAAATAGATTTCATCCTCATCTTAAGCACTGGTGACAAGGCTTAGTATTCCTCAGAAAGCAGGGGTTACCTTTAGCTGTAACAGCTGTAATTTTCTGCACATCTGTAAATATCTTCTCTGGATTGTGTACACCAAGGCTTAAGGGTTAACTACAGCAGCATTATTTGCCATGATATAATTATGCAAAAAACCCTTCTGATTTGCCAACTTGGAATTGTCCATAATTTGTCTCTTTGATGTAATTTTGTTAAGTAGAAATTAGTGTTTATAAAGACTTTGAACATAATCACCTTTCATTACTTTACAAGCAAGCATTGTACATAGGATCAATTAGTGTGGATTTAGAACAGATCTTACCAATCTCTATGTAAGTTCCCTTTCGAGAACCAGATTTCTGGGGTTTGTTTCTTGGGTGACACATTTTGGCATCTGTAAGCTGAATATTCACACTAGCTTCCTGCTGACAGGAAAACAGAAAGGAATAGTTATTTACAACAGTGAGGTATTAAAAAAATTCATAGCTATTTAAATTTTAACAGGGGGCTGATATAAATACTTATTTCATATGCATTGGTAGCTTCTATGCACAATAGAGGTAATTTTTAAAATTGACAGCAGTAATGAAATGTGTCAATAGAAACAATGCATCATGCATTTAACAGATAAAACCATTACCAGCTTGATCTTACATTCTGTACTGTCTAATATTCTATTCAGCATTAAGCAGATGAAAACAGAAACACCATGCCATGGACAGTCACACACACAGCAAATACCCCAAGCTGGGTAATGCCTTGTGAATCCTAAGACATAGTTGTGATCTTGCCCCTAAAAAGGTAAAAATCCTTTTACCAAAAAGGTTAAAACCCTAGACAGCCTCATGAAACAAGCAGGTGGAACAAGTTTTCAATCCTGGTTTCAGTAACAGACTGTATTATGGCAATTTTACGTATAAATTCAGGTCATTTTATGCAAACATCTTTCTCAAGTAGGTTAAGAAGACAAAAATATACAGATGTCCTTGTCCAAATTACCCAGATCAAACAACAATCTGAGATCAGCCCAAAATCTCCTACTTCATTCTTTTATGTACATGCACTTACACACATTCCAAATAAATTTTTAAACAATCCACACAAATAAAATGGGAAAAAGCAGTTACCAAGGTGAAGTTTCCTTGTCCATTTCCTTTAGCACTTTTCCTCCTGTTTCTGAAGCCCTTACTTTGGATGACAGAACTTTCTTTACACAGGGACTCAGCAGCAGTGGCTTCCGTGGATGTTTTAGGAAAGTGATGACTCTTTAAAACTAAATCATGTTATTAGGTAAAAAAAAAAAATAAATTTTTATACTGAGTGTGACTCAAGTATTATATATTAATGAAATAGATTTTTGTAGACTCTGTGCACTTAGTGCATATACAGCTAAAATATGTTTATTCAAGAAATAAATCTTATTGAATTTCTAGCCTGATTATTTTTTCTGAGCACTCTTCAAGTAATAATTAAGATCTTGATCCTCCAAACTAATTTTCTCAACCAATTTTGGTTATATGGATAATCTACCAAGATCTAATTCTAGTTATTTTCAAATGGGTTACCTTACAAATAATCACGATATGTCAAAACCTTATTTAAAAAAAACATTGGTGACATACATTCACAACACTTACACTTCACTCCAGTGTCAAGCTCAAAAGCATGGATAGTTTCCAGCAGTCCTTCAATGAGTTGCTTAAATCTGGAATTTTCTTTCAGACTTCTGAAATAACATCAGCACTTCAGTTATTTTAAGACAAAAGAACAGGCTAATAGCAATCTTTCGAGAATTTTGGCTGAACTAGAAAAGGGATAAAACTCCAAAGTGGAAAATGAGACAAGAAAAAATTGTTGCCATGGAATAACAAATTCCCACAAAGAACCATTAGTATGGGAATTAAAATTATCACAAAAGTGAGCACATCATTTTCTCATACAGGTTTAGTAGAGAGAAATCAGTTGCCAGGATGAAACACCAATCTAGCACAGACACTTGTTGAGAGAGGTGTGTTCACCTGGAAAAGGCTCACATTGAACTAAGACACTACATTTACTCCTTTAGGAATAGCCAACTTACTAAAAAACCCCTTTCCTTCTGTATTTCAGAAGAAAAATAAACATAAATAAACAAATATTAAAAATTATATTATGCTAATAATTAAATAAATGTATTATGCTAATGTATTTTAAGCCTATTGTTGATCTTTCCTCAGAGCTCCACACCTCATTCTCCAACCCCCTCACAAAGATGATTTCCTCACCTCTTGGTAACTTCAGTCTTACACAGAGGACACTCCACCACACCTTTTTTCTTTTTGTTGATAAGTTTGAACATGCAGAATCTGGAAAGAAAGAACACTTGAGATGGTTACAAGAGAAGGATATTATTTTCCCTAAAAGTGACTATGCACATTCACACTTAGTGAATCAAGGATGCATTCCTGTTTTGAGGTTACAGTGAGTTAATTGATCCCCTTTGATGCATTTTAAAGTTGCAGTTCCCTCTTCTACAGAATTGATTTTTTCTCCTCAAGTAGCTACACACAAACTTATCAAAACATAGCATACATACATGATGAGCACTGAAGAAACATAATTAAAACTGGTGTATATGGAATTAAAAGTTATAAACCCAAAACCATTATATGTGGAAATTAAAAACTGCATTGCACTTGCAAGTTTTCAAACGTACCTGCAGAAGATGTGATCGCATTTTGTTGAGACAGGCTCTTGCACCACATCCAGGCTACAAAGAGGGAAACAAAAACAAAAGCACAGAGGTTACAGACTTCAACCACAACCTTTGCTATTTCAGCATCTGTTTGCATTAAAGAAATGCAAGATATTAAATGCAACATTAAAGAATTACAGACCTCATTCCCCTTTCAGAGACAAGGGACAAAAACCCACACAGCTTTGCAAACAATCCTCTAATCCAATCAGATATATTTTCCCCCTCATTGAATAGAGGACTAACACATTCCGGTTTTAACAGAAAAGCAAAATATAGAACATAAAAGCAAAATATAAAGTTTTTCCTTGCACTTTCTCACTTGAGGCTTACAAAACATCAATATGTTTAGTTTTAAGTACAAATTTCTTTGCTTTCTGGTAAGCCATAGACCTGGCAAAGCATTTTCAAAGAAATGAGAATAAAAAACCACACCTCCAAAAAATTAACTATACTAATATTATTTTCTGACATACCATATTGGGCACTCCAAGTTCTTCTGCATAGCTGAAAGCACATTTTGTACTTGTCCAATACTAATCACTGAGAAGTCCATCCTTCACATCCAAAAATAGTCTACAGGAAAAAAAAAAACATTATCAGCTTTGTTTCTACAAAAAATTCTATTGCCTCCCACGATTATGCAGTCTTCCCCACGGCTCTGCTCTAACTGCAGAATGGTATCAAATTGTTTTTACTGAACACTTTACAGAGGGGTACAGAGAGGTTCTTACTCTGAACGTTTGCAGTTAAAACCCCTCGAGTCTTGTACCCAAAGGAGCTCCCAGAAAGTTTAGTCAGGTGAAATACATAAAAAAGCACAAAGCAGCGAGAGCGAGGGGATTGCTGGCTGGGAAAGCAGCAGAGCCGAGGGCAGGCAGGTCATGCCAAGGAGCCAGGGCGGACCCACCCGAGCCTGAGAGCCCACAGCGAACGCTGAAAACAAAGAGAAACTGCCCGGGACCGGCCCTGCAGCGAGGCCTGTCCGCAGGATGAGGGGAAGCGTACCGGGCACGGGCCGAGGGAGAGCGGGCAGGGCCGGGGCGGTGCGGTCAGTGCCAGGGCAGTACCAGTGCCGGTGCCAGGGCGGTCAGGCAGGGCTGGCGCGGTCAGTGCCAGGGCAGTACCAGTGTCGGTGCGGTCAGTGCCAGGCCGGTGCGGTCAGTGCCAGGGCAGTACCAGTGTCGGTGCGGTCAGTGCCAGGCCGGTGCCGGTGTCTGGGCGGTCAGGACAGGGCTGGCGCGGTCAGTATCAGGGCAGCACCGGTGTCGGTGCGATCAGCGCCAGGTCAGGGCTGCCGCGGTCAGGTCAGGGCCAGGCCATGGCGGTGCCGCTCCCGTCTCCCCTCAGCGTTCCTGGGTGCCGTTCCCGTCTCCCCTCAGCGCTCCCCGGTGCCGTTCCCGTCTCTCCTCAGCGTTCCTGGGTGCCGTTCCCGTCTCCCCTCAGCGCTCCCCGGTGCCGTGCCCGTCTCCCATCAGCGCTCCCCGTGTCGCCTTTCGCGCCCTTCCCGCCCCGCCGCGTGCAGCCAATCCGGAGCCGCGGGGCCGGCGCGCGCCGCTGCAGCGCCCCCTGACGGGCTCCTTCCCCCCAGCGGGGCGGGGCCGGGCTGGCCTGCTTAGCTCTGATTGGTTCTGATTGGATCTGGTTGGTAGCTGATTGGCCGCCGCTGCCACGTGATCCCGGCGTGCGCAGGCGCCGCCGCGGCACAGTTGCCGGACGTGCGTGGCCGCGGTGCGCGCGCGCGCGCCCGGTTGTGTTTATTGTTGTTGTTCCACGACACCTCTGACTCCGCCCCTGACCAATCAAAGCGGAGAGCTGGATGAGTGACAAGCGGTTCCGCCAATAGCCGCGCGCAGCGGGCGCGGGGCGGGCCACTCTCGGGCCGCCATGTTGTGCCTGTCGGGAGGGCTGGCGCCGCCGGCCCCGGCCCTGCGGGAGCGCGCCATGGAGCCGCGGGTCACCCTGCGCGTCACCTGCCGCGGCGACACCCGCTCCTTCGTCGTGTCCGACCCGGCGCACACGACGTGGGCCGATGTGGAGGCCATGGTGAGCGCGGGCTGGCTGCGGGAGGCGGGGCGGGGGGGCCGCAGTCGCCGGGAGCCGGCCCGGTGAGGCGCCGGCCCGGCCAGCGAAGCTTTGAGGGTCCACTGTCTCTGACCGCGCTTTCCGAAGCAGTGTCCTCCAGTTTCACAGGCTGTTAGAGCTGCCTGTTCATAGGGCTGCAGTCTTGATTTTTATTTTTGCTTAGATAGTGTCATTCACTCTTGCTGCGTGCTTAGATTGACGTGAACGGCCTGGTTTGGAAAGAGATTCTTAAGGACTCTTTTTTTAATGTGTGAGCAAGTGGCCTTAGCTGTGCTCTTTGCCCTTTTCCACAGGTTGGGCTCTGTATCCCTCTGTAAAGTACATTCTATTATTTCCTGTTCTTATTGAAGTAGTTACAGTGAAGTAACACCCGTCTGTGCTTTTCTAAAGATTTGTCTGTGCTCTTTGGGATACTGAGTCACGAATAGATTTTACTTTGGTCCCTGGATTCCCGGAGCTTTGTGTGAGGTAGTTTGGGTAGAACAGGCTCTGACTGGGCCGTGCCTGCGTGGGCAGGTCTCTGTATCCTGCTCAGGGTTTGTTTGGGTGCTTGTTTTCAGGGCTGTTTAGTGACAATTCCTGTATTGGCTTAGGGTGAAATTGTTGTGAGGTCTCCCTTGGCTATGATGAAACTAACACTATTGTTATTGTTATTAATTAATTCTGTAGCAGCTGTGTCGTAGTTGAGACTGAGACAACACACTCCATTTTCAGAAGGCTTCAAACTGTTTTTATTATAGCCTGCATGCTTTTTATACATTGTAATAAAGCTCATGAGTTTACACTTAACTCATTGGTTACTCCAGACAAAGTGCTCATTGGAATAGGCAGTTCAGGTTTCTCTTATTTATCCTTCTTTCTCTTTTGGTTTCTGTGTCAATGACCTTGGTAGAAAATTCTTTCAGGGGTAAACATGGATCCTCTTCTCAAACTTCTCACTGGCTCACAGAGGTTGCTGTAAAACCTCTTCCACACAACTGTTCTGGTTTTTTTAGCTTGCTTTCCAAGATACATCTAAAGAGGTCTTGTTGCTGTGTTATTTTCTGTTTTTCATCTCTTTTTCTGACCAGTATTTTCCAGTACACATGCAGGAGAGGTTCGTTTTGTGAATTGCTCAGGTTCAAAGTTTGAACTGTATCAAGGGAGGCACTGAAAGGTTCAATCTTAAAATACTTAGTGCAAGTAGAGCTGCAGGAATGTCTGAGCTGGTCAGAGCCCTGCTTGCATCAAAGCTGGAAGCAGATTACTGTGTAAGCACTGTGCTGCCCTTAATCTCAGGTATTCTGAGAGCCAGGGTGTGTTTGTTCAAGGTGTGGTGTTCTATTACAGTGTTTCCCTGAGGTACAGCCAAGGGTTGTCTCTGTTGTGGGAATTAATTATTTCAAGAGAGTTAAACTTGTGTCTTTGTTGTATTTTGATCTTTTATTCAATGTGGTTGATGTTTATATAAGGTGAGCTCTTGTTCTGCTCTGAGTTTAGGGCAACAATCTGTGGTTCCAGACCATGTAAGTGCAGAGCACAGCTTCTTCCTGGCAAAACAAGTTGGTTCTGTCACTGCACTCACAGAATTTGGGATGTGGTGCTGGAAGAGCCTGCCTGGAGCAGAATGTGTCTGTGTGCTCCAGGGGGGCTGTGTCCGTGTGTCTGTGTGTCCCTGTGCTCCAGTGGGGCTGTGTCTGTGTGTCCGTGTGTCCCTGTGCTCCAATGGGGCTGTGTCTGTGTGTCCCTGTGCTCCAGTGGGGCTGTGTCCGTGTGTCCCTGTGTCTGTGTGTCCCTGTGCTCCAGTGGGGCTGTGTCTGTGTGTCCGTGTGTCCCTGTGCTCCAGTGGGGCTGTGTCCCTGTGTCCCTGTGCTCCGGTGGGGCTGTGTCCCTGTGTCTGTGTGTCCGTGTGCTCTGGTGAGGCTGTGTCCCTGTGTCCGTGTGTCCCTGTGCTCCAGTGGGGCTGTGTCTGTGTGTCCCCGTGTCCGTGTGTCCCTGTGCTCCAGGGGGCTCTGTCACTCCCCAGGCAGCCACTCTTGCCTGAGGCTGCTGTTGTTCTGTTAGGTCTGGCCTAGCAGGACATGTGTCAGTTGTTTCAGAGAGTTTCTGTTGGGAAGAATACAGCTTTTGTAGGAACCTGGTACAAAAATGAACTGTTGATCCTATTCCCATGTGTTTGCCTGAGAACCCCTTAATTTAAAAATTATAATAATTCAGAGGGAGGGCATTACATTTTCTATTTCAAGGGAGGCTCCTGCCTTCCTTAGCGGGCACCTGTCTGTTCAAACCAAGACAGAAAAATACAGCTTTTGTAGGAACCTGGTACAAAAATGAACTGTTGTTCCTCTTCCCATATCTTTGCCTGAGAGCTCCTTAATTAAAAAATTATAATAATTCAGAAGGAGGGGTTTACATTTTCCATTTCAGATGTCTGCCTTCCTTAGCAGACATCTGTCTGTTCAAAGCAAGGCAGAAAAATGCAGTTTTTGTAGGAACTTGGTACAAAAATGTACAGGAGCCTCAAAGGCTCAGCATATGGAAACAACTGCTTTCATTTCATGGTTCATTTGGTGCTGCTCACTCTGCCTTCCTATGTAAAATGCAAAATAAGTGCTCAGCTTTATTCTCTGAATTTTGATAGGCTGAGAAAAGGCTGATCACCTTTGTGAGCTCTCTCCCAGGTGCTTTCTGAAAGCAGTTTGGGGATTGTTTGTCTTTGTCTTCATATTTTGCAGTGTTTACCATGACAACAAACCATGACAGGGTTTGTTAACCCTGAGCTTGTCCTCTTAGAATGGGGAGGTTTTTATTATTTATTTTGGAGTAAACATTAACCTGGCAAGGTGCAAGAAGAAAAAGATGTGTTTATTGTTTTCATTAGAGAAAGTCAGTAAAGCTTGGAGGGAAGACACTGGGAAGAATTCAGCTCCAGAGGAATGGATTTGGTAAAACAATGTTTGCTTCCACTGAGAAACTGAAGGGAGGGATAGAAGGGTTTTAATGTTATTCCTAATTAATAATCATTATTAACTGAGATCCTGCCTCACTATGATTTTGTGTTCTTTCTTTTTATTACAGGTTAAAGTTTCATTTGACCTGGACAACATTCAGATCAAGTACATTGATGAGGATAATGATGAGGTAAAATCCCTGCCACCTCACCCTCCCAATAAGTCAGCTGAAAAATGGCTGGGGGCAGAAATTACTTTCTGCCTCCTGATGGTTGGTGGTGGGTCCTTCAGGAGAGTCCCTTATGCACATTGGGGTAGGGGAATGTTTGCCCTTTTAACAAGAAAATAACTGATAGTCTTGTGGTTTTACTCTTAATGCAGCATACGTATTTTAAAATACTTTTTTTAGAAGCTGCTGCCTTTCTTTTTCCCACCCTGTTGAAACACCCAGTAGTTCTCTGTGCTCTGAGGGAGGAATGTTTCCATTGTGGACCTTTTTTGTTTTTAATTTTTTTTTTCCAATTTTTTGTAAGATAGTTGTGGTGGTGTTCACAGGGTTCCCAGGACAAGGAAGAAATGAGAATCTTGACTCCATGTTTCAGAAGGCTGATTTATTATTTTATGATATAATATTAAAAGAAAAATATATATTAAAACTATACTAAAAGAATAGAAGAAAGGATTACATCAGCAGGCTTGAAAAAGGAATGGAATGATAATAAAATCTTGGGACTGCTCACAGCCTCAACACAGGTGGCTGTCACTGGTCATCAAGTAAAAACAATTTCACATGCTGGGTAAACAATTCTCCAGATCACGTTCCAAAGTAGCAAAACATGGAGAAGCTGAAGCTTCCCAGCTTCTCAGGAGAAAAGATCCTAATGAAAGGATTTTTCATAAAATATGTCTGTGACAGGTGGTTGTAACTATTTTTGTTTGCAACTGTGGTAAAGCCCTGTCTCTTCACTTTAGACTCCTTCCCCTGGAAAATGCAGGTCCCCTGTCATTAGCACAGGTTTGCCTCAGTGATCTGGTGTACTCAAATCCTCTGCTTGCTTTATGCAATTGCTGTAATCTCCAAGCAGATTACTGACTCAGAAAACAAATTGGTTACTTCTAGTTGTCCTTGTTGAGTAACTTCCTGCTTGGCACAGTCTCAGCCTCTCATATTATTTTTGTTTATCTAGAGATTCAGAGGGGAATGTAACTCTCACACAGAATGACCTTTTGCAAACACAGTGTTCCACTGCTTGGATTATAGCTCTACTAAATGACATGGGGGTTCTTGTTCTTACTATTTTTCCCTAAGGGCAAATGTCAAGAAGCTTCCAACAACCTTTCAGAGAATGATTCTCCCCTTATTTTTCAGCCTGTATGATATATAAATATTTAAATGCATCTATGAAAGCTTTTTCTGAAATACTGAGCAGACATTATTCAGAATCCTGTGATGCTGTGGGGATTGAATAGCTTCCTGTGTTAGTGACTTCTATGTGCAGCATTAATTAATTTTCGGTAGAAGAATGAGTTTATGAAACACTTAATTGGTCTTTTGAAACACTTAACTGGGCATTTAAAGCAAGTGGGGCCAAGCTCTGGAGTTGTGCAGTGAGCCCAGGGGTACAGGCAGTGACTATTGAGGGGAGCAGCTTGTTCTGGCTGCCAGCAGTGCCCGAGCTGCCTCCTGTGCCAATCCAGTAACAAACATGGGCTGCTCCAAAGCACCACAGCTTTGGCTAATGATTAAACATGGCAATAACAAACAGCTGAAGGACTGCTGCTTTAGAAACTGGGAATAAAAGTATGTTTATTATGAAGTGTGTTAATTGTAAGAGAACTGCAAAGATGTGTCTGTGCTCTTGCTCACTGTTACTTCTCTTTGCAGGTCTCTGTGAACAGCAAAGGTGAGCTGCTGCTTTACTGGGGTGAAATCAAGATAAGAGACCCCAACTGTTGCTTGTGTTTTTTGAAGATGCGCTTAAGAATGATTGCTTTTGTTTTTTTTAATTTTATATATGATTTGGCAGCAAATTCTTCCCAAAGGAAAGAATTCTCGATCCATAGGAGCAAATTGAAAATTACTGAATTAGTGGAATGTTGTGGCTCTTCACTGTGAAATTGTGTGCTTGTTGCTGTATATACTATTTCTTGCACTAATTTAATTAGGCTTTTAATTTAAGAGAATTTACAGAAGGTAGGGGAGGCCCCTTGTCATGTAAGGGTTTCTAAATATTGTGTGATAAACTTACATATGTTGTGTGAGATAGGGGCCATTCACACTTCTTTCTATTTTTCTTTAGAGGAATATGAAGAAGCTCTGAAGGTAAATGTACTCTTTGACTTTTTTCAATATATTCATCCTTCTCTAATTAAAACTGGTGTAGCTGAGAAAAAAAAAAGGCATTGTCTGCCCCAGGAAATCAGAATAGCTGTTTACTAGCTTTGAACAGTAGCTTGAATATCTTCCTACATTTTTTCTATCCTGATTGATCTTTGGTTTTTTTTAAGTTAGTTGAATAGGAGTTAAGATTCAGGACCCTGAGCCAACAGTGGGTTGGTTAAGGGATTGACTTTCTCAAACCCTTCAACAGTAATCCCATATTTGGAAATATTGGGCTTTAGTGAAACCCTTCAAAAATCTTACCACATAGATTCTACTGCAGAGTATATCATTAAAACTTCTTAGAGTCAATGCTTAGCTACTTTATAAGCAGTTAGACAAAATAAGAATTGCATTGTTTACATTTCTGTTTTACATTATTAAGTCTTCCACAATGTTTTACTCATGGTTTGAATTTCAAATCTGATATTTTCAAAATAAATTCCTGGACAGAATCTATTGATTACTGACTCCTAGGAACACTTCATTGTAGGCTGAAAAATTCCAGCAGAATATTTTCATGACTCTCCTTTGGCTTTTGATAAACTTTTATAACAAATACATGAATAACCTTTCAGAATTAGAATATCAGCTGACTCTACCTTGGCATCTTCTCTCAGTTTTTCTTTTTGTATCTTAGTTAGTCTTTCCCCACCCTTTTGCCAAACTCTCCAATGTAGTGTAATACTGTATTTTTACAGATTCTGTATGCTGATTTTAAGTGGAAAATACGGTGTATGTATGTTCTGTTTATTTAGATTGCAGTAAAACAAGGAAATCAGCTTCAGATGAATGCCTATGAAAAGAACTCTTCTCGTGCTTTGCAACTACATGAAAAAAATGTGGCAGAAAAGCTGGTGCTTCTTAAAGATGAGAAGAAGCCACTTTTGCATCATTCCATGCTAGCTCAGGGATTAGAGGAAGAATTAAAAAATGACAAGGAGCTGACCATGCAGGTGAGAAGCTGAGCTGCATTCAAACAAATAATTAATAAATATAATTCACTTTGTAGACTTACTGTCCTCTTCAGCCATACATAAAAACTGAGTTCAGAAGTTGGTCTCTGTTTCCAGTTCCCTGCACCTGTTGAAGCTCACCAAATAGTTTGAATGTCTTCAAGAGGATAATTTGATGCTGTCTTTAGAAATGCCAGTGCTTTCATGTTGACCATTCTTAAGTATTCTGATAAGCAGAGCAGTTCATCTCCTGAAGCCCTCATTGCCGTCTGGTAACTTCTGCCTGACTTGATTTCTTTGGTGTGTAATTACACTCAAATGCTAATGAGGCAGAAATGTTTCAGGAAAATGTCAGTGGCTACTTAAATATGTTTCTATAAAGACACTTAAAAGCTATTTCAGCAGTTAACTTGCCGTGTTGAGTTTTTTTTTTAATTTGCATACTTTTTGTTTATTTTTTTTTCTGCAGCAAAAGTTAAATCAGACCAGAGCAGAAAGCACAAATGAAAATCCTCCAGAATGGTTTACTAGCTACTTGGAAACAGTAAGTGTATTGTCTTGCAAGTTTTGATATACTTAAATATTTAAGTTTTATTGTTGGAAGAGATCTTTATGATGCCTGACTCTAGACATCTGAGCGCTCTTACCATCAGCACTTGTGACCAGGATCTTAATGAGAACTAGATCTTTAACTATGTCTGCAAGGGATACCTTAAAAAACCCCAAAACCATAAACTTGATCCATAACACTTGTGAAAAGTGGAATGTTTGTGCATTTGATTTAGTTTGAGTGTAGTTTTAAGTTGCTCCCATAACAAACAGAATCCTTTTGGCACATGGGAATTCCAGACCACTCATTGTGGGACAGCATGGAGAGTGTTGCTGTTGTAGGCTCTTGATTGCCCAGTTTTGGAGATGAGTTTTCTTCCCTTCATGCAAGCTTATGGAAGAAAAACAATATTGTAAGCACAAATATGTGATTTTTAACTTGGCTTCTTAAAAGCTCTGAATTGGTATTTTCTAAAATAAAAGTCCCCTCTCAGGAATGTGGTATTTGTTTATATATTATCATATTTTATATGTTATATCATATATATGAGATAATATAATATTATGTTGTGTGAAATACAAAATATTATAATATGATAATGATAGTATCATATTGTATATGTTATATGTATTATATATTATAATAATTTTATGAAGAGTGTGCTGGGAGTAGGGGAAATTATTCTGAAGTAGTCTCTGGCTACTGACAGATTGGGAGACTTGTGGCAGTGAAACTCAACATTTCAAACTTAATAGGTGGGTCTCATTCATGACTTTAATTTCTTTCCAGTTCAGGGAGCAAGTAGTTAAGGAGACTGTTGAGAGGCTGGAGCAGAAGCTGTATGAGAAGCTTGTTCATTGCAGTCAACCTGCAGATTTTTGTGAGAGCTCATTCCCAGCAGCACCTGCACCTTCAGAGAGCCCCTTGGGGAGCAGCAGCAGCAGCCAGTGTGACTGGCTCATGTCCTGCTGCAGCTGCCAGGCTCGCATCGTCGGGGTGCGCTACCAGTGCAGGTACGGGGGCTGCGAGGGTGGGACCAACCTGGGAGTGAGAGAGAGAGAAACTCTCTTGGGGTTAGATACTGCTGGGTTCCCAGTCTGCGACCTGCTGGACGTTTCAGTGAGCTGGGAGTGTGGGGAACCTGCCAGGCACAGCCTGTGAGTGAGAGAGAAACTCTTTTGGGGTTAAATACTTCTAGGTTTGTAATCTGCAGCCTACTGGACATTTCAGTGCTGGGAGGGTGGGAACCTGGCAGGCACAGCCTGTGAGTGAGAGAGAGAAACTGTCTTGGGGTTAGATACTGCTAGGTTCCCAATCTGCAGCCTGCTGGACATTCCAGTGCAGGTACAGTGAGCTGGGAGTATGGGGACCTGGCAGTAACAGCCTGTGAGTGAGTGAGAGAGAGAGAAATCCTCTTGGGGTTTCTAGATACTAGATACTTCTAGGTTCCCAGTCTGCAGCCTGCTGCACATATCAGTGCTGGAAGTATGGGGACATGCCAGGCACAGCTTGGAGAGAGAGAGAAACACTCTAGGGGTTAGATACTTCTAGGTTTCTAATCTGCAGCCCGCTGGGTATTTCAGAATGTCTGTTATGTGTCACAACCATCTGATGTTCTCTCCTGTGGTCACTAGACTTTATCTGCATAAAAGCAAGATTAATACTATTTTGAGAAAAGGTGATTGTTAAAGTGGTAGAACTTTATAACGCTGTGTTGTCAATGAACACAGTTCAGAGAACTTTATAACTGTGTTCTCAATGACTCTTTACCTTATCTGCAGTAATAAGATGCAATAATTGTAACGGAAAAGGTTTTGTTTGGTTAACTAAACAAAAAAGCAGGGCTTAGAACCACTAGTCTGTAATAGATGTTTTTTTGGTTCTGAGTCAGTGAGACTAAGGCAGATCATACTTCTTCTTAATGACTGCACTCTTACCTGCCTAATAATATGAAGTAGGTTTTGATGAATGTCTGAAGTAAGGTGTTAAAAGGGAGAATTTTATTTGAATGAGGCAACTGCTGTAAAGATCAGCATTTTGGGACTAGGAAAAAGCAGTGGATGAAATGCCAACAGGAGTTTTTCTCTGGTTTTTTTGTCCATTGCTGGCAGGAGGTGACAGTCTGGTTTTTATCAGCCCTGTTCCTGGAGGAGCAATCTGCTTTGCATCCCTGAATGCTTGTTGACTTAGCCTCTGTATTTTCATAAGTATGATGCTGTTTCTGGCATTGGGTTTTGATAAAATGTTCTGCCCTCGTAGCAAAAATTTTAATCACTTGTGCTAAAGGAAGCATCAGTTTTTTCAGTATGTGTTCAAAGAAGTAGGAACTGCAGTTTTGCCAAGAAGAGAGATAATCATGTAGGTATTCCACATGGCTCCAAATACTGATCTATAAGTGAGACATCCAGCTGCTGTCACTTGGGAACTGCTTACAGTGAAAGTTTCTCTGCAGAAATTCTTTGCCTCTTGATAACTTTGTCTTTTCTGCTTTGCAGCCTTTGTCCAGCCTACAATATCTGTGAGGAGTGTGAGGCAGGAACATATGCACATGATCCAAACCACGTCTTGTTAAAGCTGCGCAGACCCATCCCCTGTGTGGCTGACAATTACAGCCTGGCAGAGCTCTCCCCACGCCTGCCTGCCACTCTGGAGCAAGTCAGGTAAATGCTGGCACCTGGCAGTGCCTGGCAAGGTTGTTCTGGTGGCAAGGAAACACCTGTGTTGGAGTTGAGGTTCAGCTTTTATTTGAGAGATAACAAAAAATGGAAATGGTACTCAAATTTTCCTGTAGGTAAAAATAGCTACATACTTATAAAGGGCATAAGTCATAAATCTTACAGTGTTTTTAATAACAAAGTAGAAAAGACAGACTTTTTGGGTTGTAAACTTTGAGAGTTTGCTTTTTCTTTAAGCATCCTGTGCCTGCCTTTTTTTGTTCTTTCAGAAACAATTCAAAATAATTCCACAAGCAACTGTGAGGATATTCTTTTAAAATAATTTGGTATCCAGTCTAGACGCATGGGATATTTCTTGAAGAGTTCCCTTGAGACTAAGACTGTGTTGGGTAAAGATAAATTCTGATCAATGATGTAATAAGGTGTGTTAATTGCTTTGCAGGCTCCAGAAACAGATGGACAAAAGATTTCTGAAGGCAGAGAAGCAAAGATTGCGAGCAGAGAAGAAACAGCGAAAAGCAGAGGTCCGAGAGCTCAAAAAGCAGCTAAAATTGCACAGGAAAATTCATCTGTGGAACTCTATCCATGTATTGGAAACAAATGGCTCACCTGCTCTGAAATCTGAGAGTGTCCAGCCTAATACCTTCCTGTAAGGCTTGTTGTTAACTGAGCATCTGGTACTTGTGCTGTCTGACCTTTTGTTATGAGACCAAGTTAAAGTAACTGGAGGAAGGTTATGGAATTGCTCATTTGAAGGGTGATTTGTCATTTGACATTGGGTGAGAATTTTGTCCAAATGCCATTTGTAGGGTCCAAATGCAAGGTAGAATGTTTTTAATTGAGAGGGGAGAGTGGGAGAAAGGAAAAAATAGTGGCTGATGGTTATTATTAGAAACTTAGTGATTTATGTAGATTTAGGGGGAAGGGGAGTGCCTAGGATTATACATACACATGCATGCTCATGCATTAAATTAATATTTACTACCAGTTTTAAAAAAGTCTGTATCTTCCTGCTTTATTAAGTGTGTCTGCATAAAGTCAAGTACATTCTGTATATTTATATTCCCTGCTATTTTTTTTAATGTGCTCTTTAACTGAGGTTCATTAGACAGCAGCCTTGGCAGGCAACTGCTCTGCATTTCCCACTCCCTTTGAGTTTATGACTGTGCAGTGTAAAACTTGTACAGTTTGTTTCTTTATTTCATCCCTTCCATTTAGGGCATTTAAAAGCCAAATTAACATCAATCAGCAGCTGAACTTCAGTTTTGGTGTATTTTTTTTGTTTCCTCTCTCCAATCCCAGGAGTCCTAATCAACCCTTCCAAGCAATTGTCCCAACACTTAGTGCAGTATTTGTGGATGAGAATTTGCCTGATGGTACTCACTTGAAACCAGGAACAAAATTTATCAAACACTGGCGAATGAAAAATACTGGCAATGTGGAATGGAGCTCAGACACCAAGGTATCTTGCCTTTGCTCTTCCTTCTACACACTCAAATCATTCTGGGAGATAACATTTGTAGGTGAATTCTCTGTTAGGACCTGTTTAAGATTTCCTTTTGCCTGTTGAATTGCAGCTGGGAATTCTGAGGCAATAAGCTGTGTAGGTGTTCTTTACAAAAGTGTAGGCTGTGGGAGTGAAGGGATTCAGAGCACCATCACTGAATGTGTTTCCCATTAACAGTATATCCCCCATGTTATAATGGTGCTGTTTGACCCTGTTTACAGCTGTCTGTTGCTTTTCTGACCTCCAAAACCCTTTGTTCTGTGAGTGACTGCCTTTGTGTTGAAAAGATGGGGGTGTCTTTGTATTGATAGTGATTAATGTGGGGATGTGTACTAGCAGCCTGTCTTCTCCATGCCTGCTACCTACAAGGCCTTTCAGCAGAGGAACTCTGCTTCCTACTGCCCACACTTTGCAGAGAAGCTTGAGAAGTTAACTTTTGGCTTTTTCTGTTGTATGTTTCAGTTGAAACTTATGTGGGGTAATCTGACCTTGGCATCTGCTGAGAAAAAAGATGTGATAGTGCCATCCCTTCCGTCTGGACAAGTAGGAACTGTTTCAGTTGAGTTTGTAGCTCCCAACATAGAAGGAACTTACACTTCTCACTGGAGACTGTCACACAGAGGGGAGCAGTTTGGCCCAAGGATCTGGTGCAGTATAGTTGTGGATCCCTCTCCAGCTGCTGACTATGTAGAAGGTGATTGGAAGGATTCTGATTGCTGTCAGAAGAGTAAAGCTTCCAGAACCAAACAGGCAAGTCACTCATCTGCTATTTGGGACAGCTCAGAATTGCCTAGGAGAAGGAGCATTGTGTATTATTTGGCATAATATTCCTAACTGACTATTTAAGGGGATTCTTTTAGCTGTTTGCTTTTAAATTTTATTTTTAATATGAAAGAAATACAACATATATTGCACTTTTAAGTTCTAAAGTAGTTGTTCTTTGTGACAGGCAAGACATCAGCTATCAGTCTGTTGCAGCTATTTGTCTGCTTCTTTGATTGAACTGAAACACTGCAGCATTTCTCTTTGTTAGGTCTTGTCCTTTTGGCTCTGTAATGAGTTGATTTAAATTTCTTTCAAATTATTTGTGTGTTTACACAAAACTCAGGCTTTAGATTTCATGTGATGTCTTATTTACTGTGGCTAAGGGGCCTCTGTTTTTTTTTTTGTTTTTGTAGGATGCTTCCTTAGAGACAGAAACAAATGCTCAACTGATAGGTGAAATTGCAGAGCAGGCTGAAATATCTCTACCAACTGTTCCTTTAAAGATCAAAAATCTGCCAAGTGAGAGAGAATTTTATATCCCATCTGTCGATCTCCTCACTGCACAGGTAAAGTGCTAAAATTCAGGTAGATATAAAGCAAACCACCTTGAGTTTGATGTCTAGGTAGGTAGACATCTGCAAGAATAAGACTTCTGAGCTCTAAAAATGACCTGTCTATTTTTGGAAAGAGTATATTGCATTTTGTATAGCAGAGCTGTTTTCTCAAACTGGTATTAGGCACTGTGGAAGGTATGTGTAGGAGAGATAAAGATCCTTAAAAGAGAATCAGCACTGAGTCTTTCTCTGACCCTAACAAGGGAGTTCTGAGCTTTGTCCCTTGCTGCTCTAATTTGTGCACCATATTCAGTGATGTAAATATCTGTTGTGGGAAAACTGCCCCCTGAGATTGTGTTGAGGAACAAAGTGTTATTTGTACACCAATGGGATCTGTGCTGCCAAGTACAGACATGATTCAGTTTCAGGGTTTGCTCATGGAAACTGTGTGTGTTTTTCCTGTAGGATTTGCTGTCTTTTGAGCTGTTGGACATTAATATTGTGCAGGAATTGGAGCGGGTGCCACACAATACTCCTGTTGGTAAGACTCCTGTGTTTTGGGTGTTCTCTTGAGCACAGACAGCTATCCTTTGTGTGTAGCTTGGCTTCTTTTCACCTTCATATCCCCAAGAACATAACATTCCAGATGTTGAGGAGTGCTGCCATTTTCTTTGCACAGCCAGTGGCAGAGTAATGCAAAGCTAGTTGTTTATTCCACCAGATTATCTTTCAAAATAACTAAGTTTCTTCAGTCTTGAAAGAATGTCCCTTAAAAAGAATAAGTTTAAAAAAATGTTACCTCATGGAGGCTCCTTCTCCTTTAGTGCCAATTTTCTTTGCTCCCTGTGTTTTCCAGACATGACTCCATGCATGTCCCCTTTGCCACGTGACAGCCCCTTGCTGGAGAAACCTGGCTTAGGTCAGATAGAGGAGGAGAACGAGGGGAGTGGATTTAAACTAGTGCCTGGTAAGCAGCAGTGCTGAGGAGCTTGGGGGTGAAGGGAGGATATTGTCACTTCTCTGTAGTCAGCAAACTTGATGTCTAAAAGGAATTCTAATTACTGTCTTCCTCTTCCTTGGAAAAAACCCATAAATTGCAGGTTGTTTGGCTCATCAACCTGGAGTCTGACACTACATTAGTGATTATAGAGGTTGGAGCATAATATATACATAGATTGGAAATAGAACTCATAGAATCACAGAATGGTTTGGGTTGGAAGGGACCTTAAAGATGATTCAGTTCCACCCCCCTGCCATGAGCAGGGACAGCTTCCCCTATCCCAGGCTGGTCCAAGCCTCACCCAACCTGGTCTTGGACACTTCCAGGGATCCAGGGGCAGCCACAGCTTCTCTGGGCAACCTGTGCCAGGGCCTCACCACCCTCAAAAGGAAAAATTTCTGCCTAATATCTAATCTAAATATACCCTCCTCCATGTTAAAGTCATTCCTTACTGTCCTATTACTGCATGCCCTTGTATAAAATCCTTTCAAATGCTTCTTTTGATTTGTCTGACCACTAGAATTGTTGGGAGGATTAGCAATCTACCCTTTATAGTCTAGGTTATACTCCAGGTGTGCTCCCCATACTTCTCGATCACTTGTGTTCAACTTGAGCTGAATTCAAAAATCCTTCAATTTTTAGAAATAACTAACACAGAGAATCAATATTAGCTGTGGCTAGTCTAAAAAAATTCTTTTTATAGTTACATTTCTTTGTTGTGGTGGTAAAATCTGTTCTGTTTCCCTTTCCAAGGAATGGCAGAAGGCTGCCTTTCTGTGGACTCTTCTGTGGTGAAGGTGAAAGCTGAGCATGCATTGAACCAGGAGGAAGGGGAAGAAGATATGAGTGGGACTCAGTTTGTCTGTGAAACTGTAATTAGATCTCTGACCCTGGACGCTGCACCTGACCACAAGCCCCCACAAAAAAACCCCAAAATCCTCCATAGTAAGTACTGTCTTTAGCTGCCTTCTCTGGTTTGACTTGTTTGCAGTCAGACATGAGACACAAATTGCTCAACTCAGGTGGTTGATACCATTTAATTGTTTTTCCTGATTGCTTTTATTAGACTCTTTACACACACTGCAAGACACCTTCAGCTGCAATACAATTACTGAAGAATCTCTTGTGATAAATAGTAATTCCACTTCCAAAAAGGAAGCAAAGATTCATCAGTCAGAACCAGTGACAGAAAATTCATGTGGTAAGTAAAACGGGCTTGAATGTAAGATAAAGCTGTAAAAAAATCATGTGTGAGAAGATCTGACACTTCTCCAGGAAACTGATCTTCATTAGATGAGGAGACTTGTTAGATTGTCCCAGTTGTGTGAATTGTTACATCAGAAAATCAGTGTCAGTGCTTTAATAAACAGCTAAACAGCTGTTTCTTAAAGAAGTGGAGACCAAAAGGTTCCAGTTGGGTATTCAGATAAGAGCTCATATGTAATACATGAGTGGTGCCTCCCTATTTTGTACACATAGTTTGCAATGTTTCTGACCTGTTTCTAATGTGTATAATTTAGGAGCTGAAAACTACAGTTCTCTATATAGCTCTTACCCCAGTTTTTACTATAGCATTAATACCAGCAGTGTGTTTACAAAGGCTTAACATTAAAATCATTTACTCTTTCACACTACACCCTGCCCACAACAGGGGAAATTACACCATTAATGGCAGCAGCTGAGGTTTACAGTTATTTCTAAATACTTTTTTTCTTACAGCTGGCACAATTCTGTCTCTGCTGTTGTCCATACAAATGGACAATGGTTAATACCTCACTTGTTTTCCTCCTAGGGAACCTTCCACTGCCTGATGAGAGCACAAGCCCCCATAGTGCTGCTGGCAATGGTGATGAAGATGATAAAGATGATGTTCAGAGTCAGTGCTCCTCTGCTTCCTCAGAGGACTACATCATTATTCTCCCCGAGTGCTTCGACACCAGTCGGCCCTTGGGTGACTCCATGTATAGTTCAGCTCTTTCTCAGCCTGGTTTAGAAAAAACGGGAGAACCTGAAACAGTAGCAGAGAACCCAGAAGGGGAAAGCCAGCCACAGATCCAGAGGGTCAGTGATACCCTGACAACTTCCCAAGCTCTGCCTGCAGTACCCCTAACCCCAGCAACTGTGGACAGCCTACCCCAGGCACAAAGGTATGATCTGGGGACAGGAACAAAACGGTGGTGCTGGTATTGCTCTAGAGTCTGCAAGGTTTAGTACTTTCCAAGCAGGAATTGTAACAAAATTTTTGTCATATACTGAGGTAAATGTTCTTAAATCCTGCAACTTTATATAGAGCCTGTTTTGGGCTCTCTGTGTGTTTTGGGCTCTCTGTGTGTTTTGGGCTCTCTGTGTGTTTTGGGCTCTCTGTGTGTTTTGGGCTCTCTGTATGTTTTGGGCTCTCTGTATGTTTTGGGCTCTATGTTCTTAACTCACTGATTTAAATGGGTGCAAGAGAGGGAGAGAAAGGGAGCATGTGAAGTTTTTTCTTTTTTTCTGTTGATTGTGACTTGTTTATGTGTGTACATGTAGAATAAAAGTGACAGTGATGTTTTTGCTTTATGTTCTCAGGGATCTTTCATCTCTTCAGAATTCTACCTTCCAAGAAGCAAACACAGCAGCTTCAGAGCATATCTCTTCTGCTCCTCATGATCAAATACAAAGAGAAGGTATTGACGTATTTAATGAAGGGTGCAGACTATTGCTCTCACCTATTCCTTATGCCTAGTATTGAATTTGATGTCGCCTTTCTCTTGAGGAGAGCAGAAATCTACCAAGTAAAGATTTTAATTTTTCTCTGGGTGTTGAACTTTTGCTATATGGATGTTGCAAATAAAGAAATAATTGGCTTTGTGGATCGGTTAAGAGTGTGTATTATGGGAAATGGTAAGAGGATACTCAAAAGTACTTATAGGCATCTGGAAAATTTCCTTGCTCTGGAATTGATGAGCTATGTATTTAAGCTGCTGTTGCAGTCACTGAGGCAGCAGTTCCTCTTTGTTAAACACCACAGATGAATCATTCATATGGTTCTGAAAATCTGACTGCTTTTACTGCAGTGAGAATCCTGGATTCTCTGCATAACTAAACTTAGAGTATTAATGTTGTACTGAGACACGTTTTTTATGTTTATGCATGTGTTGCATTTCTCCAGCTTAATTGTCATTAACTGGGAATGTTGACATTTTATCTTCCTCTTCCAGGACCCAGTGGTGAAGATAATCATGAGCCAGGATCTTCTGCGTTTCTCACTAAGTTCTCAGAATACCCAAGGTAATGAAGGTGAAGCTCTGACTTCACAAGCACTATTTTAGACTGAGAACAGCTTAATTAGACACCTAGGAAAAAACTCTGCCCTATGGATTTAATGTAGTCAATAATTTGGAGAGAGGCCTCCCTTCTTAAAGCAAACATACTATGTTTTCATAAGATCTTGGTTTCTACTTGGGTACGAATCAAAAGGATGCAGAACTGGCAAACCAAGGTTAATGAAGAGCTCAAGTTGAATGCTTCTAAAATTCTGTGGGTTTTTTTTTCTGGAAAATCTCAGGATTCTTAGGATGGGGATTTTATAAGCTAGCTATAAAGTAGTCTTAAAATACTGAGACTGGAGAGGTAAGTCAAAATGCTGAGTAATAATATATATATTAGAATATAGAATGTATTAGAGTGTGTATATATATATCTAATATATTGTCTATTAGAATATATTATATATTAGAGTATAGAATATATTTATAATAGATTATTAAGTAACTTAAGTATTCATAGGAAACAAATAGAAGTTACCCTACCCTGAATGGATGTGTCAGTGGAGTGCACAGCTTTCATGTAGATCTGTTCTCTTCTAGATGAGAGCACTGAACTCTTTACAAAAGGTCCCTTCATGGAAAGCATACACCCACAATTTAATAAAAATATCAAGAAAAGCTATACAAGAATTAACTCCTTGCCTCAAGAGGCAGAAACTTGCATTTCACTCAAACAAACCCTTGGCTTTACTGACCCTAAAGCAGCACCTGGTCTCTTCACAGGTACCCTCAGGGCAGCAGCATTGCAGGAGAGCTCGTGAAAGGAGCTTTGTCAGTTGCTGCTTCTGCCTACAAAGCATTATTTGCTGGACCACCCATTATTGAACAGGTGAGTGTCTTTCTGTGTGCTGTGTGAGTTTCATAGAATGATAAATTTACAGGTGTGTGGTTTTTTTAATGTATCAATATTCTACACTGGAGTTAATGTAAGAGTAAAGTTTAAGGTTTGGTGTCCCTTTGAGGTTTGCTGCTTTCAGGAGACTGGGAAATCCATGCCATATGGATAAAAACATAACATATCTCTGGTAGCCTCATGTAAGAGTAGTAGCTCACCTTTGTAAGTGAGCAGTGAAGGGGATTATAAATGGCTTAAATGGGGCCAGAAGAGCCTCTGTGCCTCAGTTTGATTCTAGCATAATGCAGGACCCCTAGTTCAAATGGCAAAAAATAAATCAGCTTTTTAAATTTCTCTTGCTGTCTTTTGTTTTCAGCAGCCTGCAGCTCCAGAAGAGCAGACTGCCACTCTGCTGTCCAGTCTGTGTGAGATGGGATTCTGTGACAGGCAGTTAAACCTGAGGCTGCTGAAGAAACACAACAACAACATGATTGAAGTGGTAACTGAATTGCTCCAGATCAGTAACAGAGACTGGTGCAGTAGGTGCTAAACCTGCCTGCTGGAGAGAGGAATAATCTTCATTGAGTAAACTCTAATTAAAGATTGCAAGAGTAGCAGGCTACTCCTCAGCTGCTCTCTGTTTGGAGGTTTGGCTTAAAACTTCAGCTTTTTTTTGAGCATTTGACTTCTTTTTCTTTTTGCCCTCATGGAAATGTCAAGCAACTCTTGTGGCATCTCTTGAAATGGATAACAGAATTTCAGTTATTATTTAGACCTCATAGTTAAATGAGTAGTCTTTAAATCTTTAATTTCAGATCAAATCCTTTTACCAGGGAATCATGTAGAACTAAACTTTGTACCCAGGTGAGAACTTCCCATTTTATTGTGTATATACTTTTTTTTTAGGCAGCTGGAAATTTTTTGTTGGCTTAATTAGCTTTGGAATAGAAACCAGTGTAAAATGCTGCTATAAAATGTAGTTCTGCTTAATTTACAAGAGATGCCTGTAACTAGGAGTTTCTTTGTTTCTTCTGAGGATTTAGTAATTGGTTTTCCAATGTCAGGTAGTAAAGTGACAAATTTAAATCTTATAAATTATTCTAAGAAAAAGGAGTTGCTCATAAAAGCCATCTTGAATTTAGACTTTTGAAAAGTCTAAAAGTGGAACTGTTCAACTGATGAATACCAGTGAAGTTGTTGTTTGTTGTAGCAGAATGAAGCAGGAAAATTACCACCAGCAATTGAATCAGTAATGATAGTGCACACCAGATCTCTAACTGTAGAAGTATAACCTACATAAAATATTTTGTTAAAAATGGAGTGTAAGGGTAGGAAAGGCTTTTCTAGGAATCTTTACAGGCTCTTTGTAAAAATATAAAAAATTTGACCATTACCTTTTTTCACTACAGTGCAAACATTTTACTCTGTTAATACCACATAAAAAAATGCAAGAATGTGTAGGAACCCAGACCTGAACTGGAGTATTAACTTTTGTAATGGTTAGGGATGGAAAGAATGCTTGAAGCAGGGATCACATAACTTTACATGAGAGTTTGAAAAATGCATTAACTGAAGCACTTTCAAATGTACAGTCTCCTCTGATGGTTTTAGCTGGTCCTGTGTTTCCATAGCCACATCTGTAGAATTCATTTTTCTCGTAAGATTTTTAGATGCCCATATTTAATTTGGAAATCTAAGAATTCCTTTCTAAATATGCTGAGAGATTTGATTCTGAAGGATGACATAAATGAGCACCAGACACTGCTGTGCAGTGGGGTATCCAGAGAGCTCCTCAGAGTTCAGTCCCTCAGCAGGTGACAGTGTTGGCTGCATTCTTACTTTCAAATAAACATTTTATCCTGCTGCAGTAAGAGACCATTGATTCTAAAATATTTTATATTACTCCTGCTTCAAACTAGTATTCTGTTTTGTCACAGCATAGCTGAAGCAGTGTCAGTATTTGTGCTGGCCAGGTTATCAGTAATTTTTTAAAAGACTTTAGTACCCATAGAGATAAAATACCATTAAAATAGTCCAAGAAAACAAATGTATCATACCACTTTCGTTTTAAACCTATTTTTATAGATGTGGAAGATTATACTCTTAAATGTTTATTTTGAAATACAGTAGAAGTATTTAGCAGTGTTTCCCATCTCTCTGTACACCAGTACAACTGTGTGCTGTGGACCAGGTAAAGATCCTTCTGTGACTTTCCACCTTAACTTGGATGTGGTTTTTTTGAGTATCTTTTGACTAATGCCAGCTCTAGGATAAGGAGGAGGAAGGACAGGGGTGAAATGCAGAAGCTGATGACACTTTGAAGCATAGTGTGGTTTTATTTGCTGGGGTCTGTCAGGCCCAGCAGGACCCATGTTCACCATGTGTACCTTTGTACTTGGAATGTTCATGTGTTCTATAAACTACAAAACTGACACGTTTGAGGAGAAACACTTCATTGAGGATTGAAGTGGCAAGTGTGAAGATGCTGTTCTCTTTAGGTTTACTTTTTACTAGAGTTTAGATGCTGTGTGCTCAGGCTTAAGATAGATCTATTTCTGTTGGCTTTGTATATTTTGTTAATGGATGCATGATATAATTTATAATATATTCTATAGAGCAGATGTGATCTCTGTATCTTATTTTGGGTGAGCTGTGGGGTTGGGATGTGTGGTGGTGTTCACAGGGGTTCCAGGATGAGGGAAGAGATGAGAATCTGGACTCCATGTTTCAGAAGGCTGATTTATTATTTTATGATATATATTATA
>JAWWEY010000114.1:2770750-2789657 GCA_035582745.1 Loriotus luctuosus
AAAAACAATCACATGAGACCAATCACAGATGCACCTGTTGCATTCCACAGCAGCAGATAACCATTGTTTACATTTCATTTCTAAGGCCTCTCAGCTTCTCAGGAGAAAAGATCCTAATGAAATGATTTTTCATAAAATATGTCTGTGGCACCACCTGCCCAATGTGGGCTGTCCTTGGAGTCATTTTGGGGCTGCAAGTGGTAAAGGCTGGAAGTGCTGTGGCACGTGGTCCCTGCAGGTCCTGTTGGTTGCTGGAGCCCTGGGGCTCTCCCTGCCCTGGGGCTCACCCTGCCCTGGGGTTCATCCTGCCCTGGGGCTCTCCCTGTCCTGGGGTTCATCCTGTCCTGGGGTTCATCCTGTCCTGGGGTTCATTCTGTCCTGGGGTCACCCTGCCATCCCCCTCTCCGAGGTCAGGGCTCTGTGCCAGGAGATGCACAAGGAGATCAAGGACTGGAAGGCAGAGCACATGGCAGAGAACATGTGGAGCATCCAGGAGTCCCTTCACCTGCTGAGCTGCCACTGGAGCTGCCCCTCACTGCTCTGCTGCCCTGCAGCCCTTGGAGGCACCAGGAAGGAAGTGTGGGAAGGGTGTGGAATTCCAGGAGTGGAATGTGGGAGCTCATCCCAACCCACCTGGAGCTCCCTACACTCCTGCCAGCCTCTCTCCAGCCCCAGAGGAGGTGGCACCACAGTGTGCTGCAGGATTTCCTGGTGGGCAGCAAAGTAGAAGGAGGAAGAGGAGGCCAAGGTCTGCCCGTGGGGTGGGACTGCAGCCCCCAGTACCTCCTGTGTGCCCCAAGGTCTCTGCTCCTGTTCCCTGCACATCCCACCAGGAGGCACAGCCTGGCACAGGCAGAGCCAGGGCAGCTCCAGTGTGCTGTTTTCTGCTCAGAAAAGGGCTGTGCTCAGGGTGATGGGAGAAACAGCAGGAGCTGGGGACTGCCTGGGCCAGGCTGCATTGAATCCCACCACAGCCCCTCCTTGGTGCACTGGATCCCACCACAGCCCCTCCTTGGTGCATTGGATCCCACCACAGCCCCTCAATCTCACCCCAGCCCCTCCTTGGTGCACCCAAAACCTCTGACTGGGGAGGAACCTTTTGAAATTCACCAAAGGCAAGCCCATGTGCTGCTCCCTGGGGCATTCACCCAGGATCCCCCAGCACCCACAGCTCCATCCCATGGGTGCCCCAGCACAAGGCCCCCCAGCAGCACAGACCCTCTGCCCAGCAGTGGGGCTGGGACTCAGCTGAGTGCCTTGGGGACAGCGATGGCTTTGGGGACAGCTCTGGCCCTGTTCCCTCTGCCTGTCACAGCCAGGAGCTGTGTGATTCCCTGGCATCAGACCCATGTGGCCAGTGATGGAGCTGTGGGGGTGCTGGTGATGTCCTCCCAATGGCAGCAGGTTTCTGTCACTCAGGGAGGCGCCAGGAGTGGCAGCTCCAGGATGGAGCCCTCTGAAGGAGCAGCTGCTGCCCAGGACACACAGGGATGGGAGGTGGGGGCTCAGGGTCCCACAGCTGCCATCCCAACCAGCCCTCACACCTCAGTCCTTGCTTGGTGAGCACCCAGGACCCCCCTGTACCTGCACCATCACCTGGCTCTGGCAGCATGTGCCATGAGAGGGTGGTGCTGGACCTTCAGGATGCCCTGGGGCTGTATTAAGGCAAAACATCACCAAGCAGTCCATTAGAAAGTTGGAGTTTTTTGGCAGCAAGGTTTTAAACCTTGTGATAGGTTGTATGAACTGTGGTGGCAACAATTTAAACACTACTGAACAGTTTGTGGATTAAATTTCCCTGGACACCCTGTGGATTAAACCGAGGAACAGCCCACAGATTATTTCAACAGTGTGTGGATTAAAATTCTCAGAACAACACGTGGCAACTTTTTTGAGCAGCCCACAAATTAAACTTCCCTGATGAAAAGTCCATGGATTGCACAACTACCCCAATGGACAGCTCGTGAGTTACATTTCCCTGAACTACCAACAGCAATTTCTTAACAGCCCATGGCAGCCTCAATTTAAACTTCTAAGGAGAGGGAGGAAGGAAGGAGGAAAGGAAGGAAAACACAGATAGAGGAAGAACTTGTGTCACCAGCGATGGGTTCCAGCACTGTCCTTGGTCTGATCCCTCAGGATGGTGAGTGCCCCCCAGCCCTTGTTCACTGTGGAATTTATAGACACTGGTCCTTGCACAGCCTCATTTTGTTATTCTTGAACTTTTCAGAACAGGGTTGGGGGTTCTTGTGGTTTCAGTTTCTCTCCCCCATCAGATGCAAGTGAAATGCTGTCTCAAACTTGTTCTTTGATACTTTCCCAAGATAGGAACTTGGTTCCATAAGAGCACTATCCTACCTCCAAAAAACCCCTTTTCCACCTGAACCTTCTCTCATTATTGTGGCAACATTCCTTTTCCCTTCTGCCTAGTCTTTGAGCATTAGCTCTTTCAGGTTTACACCAACTCCTTCAGGTTTTCAATCTCTCACATTTATCCCTTTGCCACATTGGCATTCCATTAACTTCCCACTGGTTCTGTTCTAAAAGGGAAGTTGTTCAGTGCATCCTTTAAACACAGCATGAGGTGCTGGAACTGCCATGCAAGGTCTCCATCAGGCCCCAGAGAGCACCTGCCCACTTGTCAAGGGTCACAGCTGCTCTCTGTGTCCCTTCCCAGCTCCCCAGGAGCCAGGCTGTGTCCCTGCAGGCCCCTTGCTGCTCCTGGGCAAGGCTGTGTTCCCAAAGCCTCCATGCCCAGCTCTGGGCTTGCCCCCTGAGGGGTACCCATGGTCAAAGTGGGGGCTTGGCAGGGCCAGCCTGGCCCCTGCTGCCCTCCTGGGAAGGGCAGGCAAAGGGTGAGAGGCTGATGGGCAGAAATGCAGCAGCAAGGGCAGACCTGGGGCCCTCAGCCTGTCCGCCTGTCTTCAAGCCCCTGGCTCATGGAGTGAAACTCAAGTAGCCCTGAGAACCCAAAGACAAAAGCTGCTCTCCCCTAGAGACCCCCCAGCTCCCACAGCACACCCAGCCCCATTTTGGCCTTGCCACCAACCCCAGTTCCATGGGATGGGCTGCTGGGGATGCCCCTGAAGCAATTCCCACATCAGTAGGTTTTGGGAGCTTCCCTCTGTGGATTCACCATTGTCTAACACAAGCTGGGAAACCACAAATAGCCCATTTCCCCCATGGCACCTCCTTTATTTTGTAGCCAGCCAGTGGGTGGTGGAGAACCCAGGCTCAGCACCCCACACTTGCCCTGAAAATGCCAGAGCTCCCTGCAGTGCCTGGCCCAGGAGCTCACCCAGCCCTCCTGTGCTCAAAGCTCCTGAGCTTTCCCAGAGATGTCAGTGATCCCACTGCCTGCTGGTCAACCCTGCATTTTTAAAAGGGAATTTCTAGTTGATGGTTTTTGTAAGGATTTGTCTGATGGATCACTCTGGTTCAATGATTTTTCCCAGTGTTTGAGTGCTTTACTTCCTAGGCTTGTCTGGAGGCTTGTCTTTATCTGCTTTTCCCTGCTTGTATGGCTCTTTGCTTTGGAGTGAGGTGCTGAAAATCTGGGTATTGATGGAGTCAGCAGCAGCTTTCCACCCTTCCCACATCTAAGGGAGACGGGAAACTCTCATCCTTTTGAGACCTCAAAAATGAATGACTGGAGGTGCTTCCTCTCAGGAGCTGGTCTTCTGGAATGTTCTGGAATGCTCCAGGCTGTGTGAGAACATGGATCACCTCTCCACAGAGCACAGCTCTCCTGGGCAGGCTCAACTCACCCTGTGAGGGGCTCCTGGGGCACCAGCTGTGTAGTGGTGTTCTCAGGGGTCCCAGGATGAGGGAAGAGATGAGAATCTTGACTCCATGTTCCAGGAGGCTGATTTATTATTTTATGATATATATTATATTAGAAGAAAATGACATATTAAAATGATACTAAAAGAATAGAAGAAAGGATTTCATCAGAAAGGAAGCAAGGAATAGAAAGGAATGATAATAAAATCTTGTGACTGACCAGAGAGTCTGAGACAGCTGGACTGTGATTGACCATTAATTAAAAACAATCACTTGAGACCAATCACAGATGCACCTGTTGCATTCCACAGCAGCAGATAATCATTGTTTACATTTCATTTCTGAGGCCTCAGCTTCTCAGGAGAAAAATCCTAACGAAAGGATTTTTCATAAAATATGTCTGTGACAGGGATGGTGTTGCTATAGAGCCCCACATGACACAAAGCACCAGGACTCACTCAGAAGGCTGTTTACACTTACTTATTGAAGTAACATGTTGCTTTTATAGTTTTACAAGATGTTAACATCTGCGTTCCTTAAGTAAATGTAACACGACATAGTGCAAGCACCAAGACTCAGAACGCTGTATAAGGGGCCATTTATTAAAGCAACATGTTGCCTTTATAGTTTTACAGGATATTTACATTTGCTTAACAAACACATACCCTGCCCATTGGTCATAAGAAAGAAACAAAACTCTAAATAGGTGAAAAGGTGCCACGTCACGCTGTGAGCCAACTGAAGTCCGTATCTTGTAACTTTTTCTTCACATTGTCATGATGACAGTCTTGGTACCTGCCTTATCTTCAGGAAGCCTTCGCTGGCTTACAAGAACAGCACAAAAATGTCTTTCCTACGCACATACACGGCCCATTTGTCATAAAGAAGAAACAAACCTTTCCATAGGTGAAGGGAGCCACGCCCCTGTGTAAGCCAACCTAAGCCCAGATCTTTTCGCTTACACTTCTTTTTCTGTCTCTTTCTTCGCATTGTCATGGTGCTAGCCTTGGTAAAGGCTCGGTGCCCAGCAATCCCTGCCCGCTGTGCCGGGCCCCAGTCTCGTCCCCGGTCCCGCCCCGGTCTCGTCCCCGGCCAGGCCTGGTCTCGTCCCGGGCCCTGCCCCGCTGTGTCATGGCCCCGCCCCCCTGTTCACTGACCCCGCCCCTCTGTGCCTTGACCCCGCCCCGCTATCCCTGGCCCCGCCCCATCTCGTCATGGCCCCGCCCCACTCTCGTCACGGCGCCGTTTCCGGCGCGCCCCGGACGTGGCCGTGGCGGCCATGGCGGAGCTGGCGGCGGCGGAGGAGCTCGCCAAGCTCGAGTACCTGTCGCTGGTGTCCAAGGTGTGCACCGAGCTCGACAACCATCTGGGCATCAACGACAAGGACCTGGGTAAGCGGGGCGGGCGCGGCCTGCGGGCACCTCCGGGGCGCTCCGGTGAGCAGCGCGTTCCCGGACAGAGGCCAACTGGCTGAGGATCGTAGTGGCCCTTTCCGTGGGGCCGTATGTGTTTTGTGAAGGTGCTTTTCGAATATAGACATTAAAAACCATTATTTCTCTTCAAAAGATACAAATTGTGAGCCTGAGGGAACGCTTCGGCCCGGCGAGAGCTGAGGAGAAGCTCCCCGGGCTTCTCCCCCCACAGGGGCCCGGCTGAGCGGCCTCTGTCCCCTCGTGCACTCCTTACTGTGCTTTTTACTTTATTATTTCAATTTACTTTATGCTTTTCCCTCACAGCCGAATTTGTGATAAGTCTTGCCGAGAAAAATACCACGTTTGACGCGTTTAAAGCAATTCTTCTGAAGAATGGTGCTGAGTTCACTGTAAGTGACGCCTGAATGTTGTTTATGTATTATTCTTGTCGTGCTATATTTGATAGAGCTTTCTATTTTAAAAATAGAAAAGTTGTGAGGAGTTATTATTGATTTTCTTCAATTGGAAAACTACATACTTATTAGTTTCTGACATTCCTACCTTCCCCCCCCTCGTATTTTTAAAAACTTTTGTAGTCTTTGAAAAAGCATCTTCCTGAGGACTCGAGCTGCTTATTGTTGTGTTGAGCATATAAAATATGGAAGAAACAACTTTTCATGAAGGCAGATGTCATCCTAAGTCTTCTTATGATGCTTATATGCTGTGTTTATTGATTCCTTAGGAATAGCTCTATTTGGATTAAATAGGTGATTAAAGTGATTAGCAGAAAAATCACTTTGATGAAATTATAATAATTGTTTTTGGGTTCCACTTATGCTGTTTTAGGGCATATACAAAGCCCAGTGACAGTTTCTGAAAATCAACCTGCATCTTCAGAACTGAGCATTTTTTGTCCTGCTAATAAACCCTCACTTGTGCATTGTAATAATGGAAGTGTTGCAGTCATTTCCTGAAGTATTTTATTGATTTTTTTTCAGGATTCCCTCATCAGTAACCTGCTACGTCTCATCCAGACAATGCGGCCTCCTCCAAAACCATCCACGAGCAAAGGTACGTGGGGCCAGTGCTCAGTGTGGGCTGAGTTTCTGTTTTCTGCTTTAGTTTTCTAAAGCAAATCCTGTTGCACCGTGCATCCTGCTGTTGTTATTCTGAGTGTGCTGCTCAGAGTGTTCTGTCTTTCAAATACTCACTAATAATCAGGATTTTCTTTGAAGGGAGGCAGCACAGTGTTCTTTGAATTGAATCTCTGTAAAAGCTGTATCAGCCTTTGCATTCAGATGGAGATAAAATTTTGTATTTAGTTATAGAAAAATCAAGACTGAATTGTTGTAGCACTTTTATTTTGTGTTTCATGGTGCTTTTTTTTTCTTTCTTTCATTTTTAATCTCAAAATCAGAGGCAGTTGTCAAACCCAAATCAGAGAAAGAAAAGTTGAGGGAATTGTATCCAGCCCTTTGCAGGCCAGACAATCCCAACATCAGGGTAAGGTGGTCATTTCACATTTCTTATGTGACTCTGTGAAAATATAATTTTTTTTTATCTTCAACCTTTTTTCTTTATCTAATGCATGGATAAATGTGAATTTTTGAGAAAAGAAATGTGGAAGATTTAGAAGGCTGGTGTTACTGCACATTGTTGCAAAGAATAGCTGTTAGCAGTTGCCATGTTGATACTGTTTTGCAGAATATGTGGAAGATGAGACTCTTGTGACATGAAATTTGTAGCCTGGCCTTGTTTAGATAATGTTCAATGTAACAATGTGTTTCAAACTAATTAAAAGTGTTGCATATTCAGAAGCTTTGAGGGACTCTAATTTTATATTTCTGTAACAATTCGGAGCCCTGAGATGGAACTTTCTATTGTATAAAAGCAGAATTGTCTCAATATTGTGGCCAAATGGGGAGAGTACTTTATTACTTTGTTTCTTTATCACATATTGAGTCTGACTTTTTAAAATTCTGCATTCATGCAGAATTTTGCATTCTTTCTAAATAGATATACATATAATGATAATTCTGTAGATTAATTCTTTGTGACAAGCTTTTTATCAGCCCTTTTGCAGAAAGAGGGCATCAGTTTTCTGTCCTTGCAGAATATGCTGGATGAAGATGATGTGAAGGTGGCAGCTGATGCCCTGAAGGAGCTGGAAGCTCTGATGCCCAGTGCAGACAAGCAGGGCAAGCAGAGGAGCAGCGACCATCGGTAGGTGCCTGGTGTGTGTGTGGGGGGGAATATCTTGGCTGCTCTTATTGCCTGAGGTAGAAATGCACTGCAGAGATGGAATTGTGGCTGCTCTCATTGCCTGAGGTGGAAATCCACTGCAAAGATGGAATTTTGGTTTGCTAGGGTGAAGAAAAGGAAGAGGAGCCGAAGCCGTAGCAGGGACAGGAAGCGGAGGCACAGATCGCGCTCCAGGTCCCGTTCCAGGACTTGGGACAGGAACAGGGGAAAATCCAGATACAGATCAAGGAGCAGGAGTTGGAGTCCCAGTAAGGAGCGCAGGGATCGAGAGAAATACCCTGAGAAGAGCCATGAGAGGTGGAGAGACAAGCACATAGACCGACCACCAGCTGAGGAGCCTTGCATTGGGGACATCTACAATGGCAAAGTCACCAGCATCATGCAGTTTGGGTGCTTTGTGCAGCTGGAAGGACTGAGGTACCCACTGATGTTTCCTATAGATCTGTGGTATTTTCTGGGTTCCCCAGAGGGAGGAGGAATTGAAAATCTGACTCCATGTTCTTAGAAGGCTAATTTATTATTTTATGATCAATATTATATTAAAGAATGCTATACTAAAAGATAATAAAGAATAGAGAAAGGATACTTACAGAAGGCTTAACAAGATACTAATGAAAAACTGGTGACTCATTCCAGAGCCAGACACAGCTGGGCTGTGATTGGTTATTAAGTCAAAACAATTCACATGAAACCAATAAAATGACCAGTTGGTAAACAATGTCCAAACCACATTCCAAAGCAGCAAAACACAGGAGAAGTGAATCAGATAATTGTTTTCATTTTTCTCTGAGACTTCTCAGCTTCCCAGGAGAAGAAATCCTAGCAAAGGGATTTTTCAGAAAATATGACATGGATCTGGTATGCTTCAGCTTCATGCTCCAACTCAGTTCTCTTTTCTGCTGGTACCTTAAAGATGTGCTGAAGCTACCAGCAGGAACTCTGGACTTTGAAGGACTGTTTCAGAAAGATAAATTTGACAGCGGAGAATTATAAAATTCTCATTAAAAAAACCAGATTGTGGACACATAGAGTCTGTTGACAGCCCTTCAGATCACTCAGAATCTGTATTAAAATACGTTGCTGTCAGAGTAATAATGTGTCCCTCTCATGGCCTCTGTTTCCCTCCCAGGAAACGTTGGGAAGGCTTGGTCCACATCTCAGAGCTGCGAAGAGAAGGCCGGGTTGCCAATGTTGCTGACGTTGTGAGCAAAGGACAAAGAGTGAAAGTCAAAGTGTTATCTTTTACTGGATCCAAAACCAGCCTGAGCATGAAGGTACAGAGGTGCTAAAATTCTTAAAATAATGCCACTTCTTGCTATTTTTCACTCATTTTGATGGAAGCTAATGCATAACCATTCAGTTGGGAGTTACCATTCTGTATTTAAGTGGCCTATTACTTTTTGCATGTTTCTCTAGTTTTGATATAGTGTTCCTAACAATTTCTTGGCTTGACACGATATCAAAGAGGCAAGGCAAACCTCAAGCTGTTGCTGTTTGTCTTCCTCTTTCAGTAGAAGAGAAGCTTTTAATTTTAAACTAAATCACTACTGTTGCCAAGACAGAGAATGTTCCATGCCTGAGGATGTTCTTACCTGGCAGTACCAGCTTAAAAAAACAAAAATACTGCAAACCAGCATTTTTTGTGAATGAGCTGTTAGTGGCAGAGTTAATAGATGAGAGGAAGTGTAGAGCTGATTGATAGTGTAGAGCTGATTGATTAACCAATCCATCTGATGCAGGATGTTGATCAAGACACTGGAGAAGACTTGAACCCAAACCGTAGGAGGAACCTGGTTGGAGAAACCAACGAGGAGAGCTCCATGAGGAACCCAGACAGACCCAGTCACCTGTCCCTGGTGAACGCCCCCGAGGTGGAGGACGACAGCCTGGAGCGGAAACGCCTCACCCGCATCTCAGACCCAGAGAAGTGGGAGATAAAACAGGTCTGTGCTGCACTCAGGGGAATGGGATAAAGGTGATAAAGTTGTCAGGGAGTTTAATGAATTAGAGTACAGCTCCTGGATTAATTGATTGTGTAATTTACTCATTAACTCAGAATTGTTGGCTTCTGATCTGGGATTGTTTAGTTGGGGTTTGGAGGAACAGAAGGACTGCTTGGTCAGAGGCTGGGTGAGGATACAGGATGCAGGACCATTCCTTTGTTTTACTGGAATGGGGTTCCTGTTTTACAGGAATGGGGTTAGAACTGACTCATAGGCATGAGTTATGTTAATTCATGGGAACATAATCACATTGTATTCATTCTCTTCTCAGATGATTGCAGCTAATGTCCTTTCCAAGGAAGAGTTCCCTGACTTTGATGAGGAGACTGGGATTCTTCCTAAAGTTGATGATGAAGAAGGTAATATTTCCCAGCAGTCTTATTATTGTAAATTCCTTGTCTTTCTGGATGTATTTTGATTCAAAAATATATTGATGATAGAAGTAACTATAAAGCATCACACCATTTGCTGTCATCTTTATACGTGGAATTAGGGTTCCTCTGGCTGTATTATTAGTGGCATTTGGATGTGCCCTGTCTGTGCATTTTTATTTGCAGTGTTTTCACTTTTAAAACTCCTAAGGAGTATTAAGAATATCTTTAATATTCTAAGGAGTCTTTAATATTTAATCTTTAATGTTCTAAGGACTTCTTCAATATTATAAGAAGTTTTAAGAGTATCTTTAAGAATACACAGGAATCATTATTTGAAGAGGCACTTTTATGTACCCAAAAGACGTTTAATTTTTCTGTAACAATTGTCACTTGTGAATTTTAGATGAGGATCTTGAGATTGAGCTAGTTGAAGAAGAGCCACCATTTCTTCGAGGTCACACTAAACAGAGCATGGATATGAGTCCCATTAAAATAGTAAAGGTAAGAGACTTCCAGGGCTAAAACAAATGTACTTGATTAAATTATATAAATATTTTGGAATTTTATAACCAGTTTCCCACCTGAACATTACTGAGAGACCTGAAAAACATAACCACTGAACTCCTTCCAAATAAATCTGGGTTCTAACTTAACTGGTGACTGTGAAGTGGAATAATGGAACTGAAATGCCATTTTACTTAGGTGTGTTAGAACAAAATTTCTCTGATCTGCTTTTTCTTATCTTTTGAAAGTAGAAGGTAGTAAAGAAATACTTTTCATTGGCTGTACCTGTAATCCTTCTGACTGGGCAGTGTAAGGATGCTCCATATTAGTTATGACTATGAAAGTTCATGAGGCCAGCCTGATGGAAATACCCTGGAAATCTAATAAACAAAATTTAACATTTTTAAAGCATCTTTAGAAGATGATTCTAAAGAAAAGATATATTGAAGGTGAAGGAATGGTAGTGCTTGAAGTCTTTTCTTCTTGCTCTCCAGAATCCAGATGGTTCCCTGTCCCAGGCTGCCATGATGCAAAGTGCTTTAGCTAAAGAGAGACGAGAACTGAAACAAGCCCAGAGAGAAGCAGAGATGGATTCCATCCCCATGGGCCTCAACACACACTGGGTGGATCCTCTCCCTGATGGTATGTCTGAGCACAGGTGAACTGTGCCTTTTTTGTGCTGCTCCAGCAACCCAGGAGAAATATCTTGATGCTGTGTTTGTCTGCCACACTTTAAAAGTGAGTCCAAGCAGAAATGCTTTTCCACTGAAATGGAAATAGGAATGTCAGGGGAAGTGTACAGGTATCTCCTGTAATAGTGGGTGTATTGGAAATTTAATAAACATTTAAACACACACAGAATAGAAGGCCTGGATGATGGAGCAGTTGGAGCAGGATCATCAGGGTCTGTGCTGTGTGAATCTGAATGCGTAAATGATGAAATTGTTTCTTTTCTAGTGGATGGAAGACAAATAGCTGCAAACATGAGAGGTATTGGGATGATGCCAAATGATATCCCAGAGTGGAAGAAACATGCATTTGGTGGCAACAAAGCTTCTTATGGTAAGAAGACCCAGCTTTCCATCATTGAACAGAGAGAGAGTCTCCCAATCTTCAGACTCAAGGAGCAGCTGATACAAGTAAGACTCATGAAAAGGCATTCTGGTTTGAGCAAGCAGTAATTTACAATAAATACTCTTGGTTTAGCTTTTCGATAGGTGAATAGCCAGCTGATAACTTTAAGTGCAGAAGTTTAGCTCACAATATGTATTTTAAAGTATTGTATATATCTGTATTTATAATGAGGTTCCAGATATTTATTAATGTAAGTCAAAATTGATACTACAATCATGTCAGTAAGTCAGCTGAGCATTTAAACAGGTTGCTGACTTGATCAGTAGGAATACTTAGATGATTTTTGGTCTGAGTCAATTGAAGCAAAAGCAAGAGCTGCTCAATCTAGTCCCAGATAGCCCATGCTGATTTTGTTTGGCTTGTTTTGATTTTTAAAAAATGTTGACAAGTGTGTGTTTTCTGATCTTTTCTAGGCTGTGCATGACAACCAGATTCTGATTGTTATTGGAGAGACAGGATCTGGGAAAACAACCCAGATTACCCAGTACCTGGCTGAGGCAGGATATACCTCAAGAGGGAAGATTGGATGTACTCAGCCTCGCAGAGTGGCTGCAATGTCTGTTGCAAAGAGGGTGTCAGAGGAATTTGGTTGCTGCTTGGGACAAGAGGTGAATTTCCATGTTGAATAACATGCCAAAATAATAATGAAAAGTAGGAAAAATCAGTGTTGGAACTGGTTGTCTTGCGTGTCCATTTATCTATTCCCTTGTAGGCTGCAAAGTGAGTTTGTGGAATAATCAAACTGGGGGTTAATGAGGCTGATAAATGTGTAACTTCTGTTTCTGTGCAACTCTTCCCTCCAGGTTGGCTACACCATTAGATTTGAAGACTGCACCAGCCCTGAGACTGTCATCAAATACATGACAGATGGGATGTTACTGAGGGAGTGCCTGATAGACCCAGATCTCACCCAGTATGCCATCATCATGCTGGATGAGGCCCATGAGAGGACCATCCATACTGATGTGCTCTTTGGGCTCCTGAAGAAGGTAATATAGCCTGGATTTTTATTCCTCTCAGTGTGGGGAGGAAAGTGTGGTGTTTGCTGGGTCCCTGGGATGAAGGAGGAATTGAGAATCTGACTCCATGTTGTTAGAAGGCTAATTTATTATTTTATGATATTATATTAAAGAATGCTATATTAAACTATACTAAAGAATACAGAAAGGATACAGACAGAAGCTTACGAAGAATGATAATGAAAACTCCTGACTCCTCAGAGCCTTGACCCTGATTGGCCATTAAGTTAAAACAATTCCCATGTTGGATAAACAATCTCCAACCACATTCCAAAAGAGCAAAGCACAGGAGAATCTGAGGCTTCTCAGCTTCCCAGGAGAAAATCCTGGGGAAGGGGATTTTTCCAGAAAATATGACAGTGACAGGAGAGCACAGGCAAAGGTGAAGTCACACAAGTTAGGTTCATACATGTGCTTCAAGAGCAAATACTCTTAAGGGCTTATGGTCTGAATCTTGGTGAAATGAGCCTCTGTGTGAAGGCAGAGCAAGCAAAATGCAGCAGGAACAGTGAGAATTTGCCATCCTGGATGTTCATAATTGTGGATGAACAGGGGAGTGTTCTTGCTTTGCTCATCCTGCTGTGCCAAAAGCTTTCTTGTGGTAATGTTGCTGAGGGAGGCTTCAAATGGGACCTCAGGGGTCAATTTTCTGAAATTCTGGGTACTGGGATGAGCTGCCTCTCTACTCAGATGTTAAAACACTTTTTATTACTGGTTGTATTTGTCTGATTTTAGTCAAATACCATATTTTGGTAGTTCCAAAGGCAATAAATGACTTGAGAATTTCGTTCTCGTGCAGACAGTGCAGAAACGGCAGGACATGAAGCTGATAGTGACATCAGCAACTCTGGATGCTGTGAAATTCTCTCAGTATTTCTATGAAGCACCAATCTTCACAATTCCTGGCAGAACATACCCAGTAGAAATTCTGTACACAAAAGAGCCAGAGACAGATTATTTGGATGCCAGTCTGATTACAGTAATGCAAATCCATTTAACAGAGCCACCAGGTGAGTAGAAATGGTCTTGAGTTATTGGTGATTTAAAGACATCTGAGCATTAATCATGGATCATGTTAGTAATGTGAGCAAAATGCTCTTTCTTGTTTGTAAATACAGTAACTAAAATGCTGAAAAAATTGGGTGAAAGACTGAAGTTTGTTGCCTTTGGCTAAGAGTTGCTAGCAAAAGTTGGAGATCCTCATCAATGGAAGACATGAGGAATGAAAATATGGTAATGCAGGAGTTGTAATGAACAGAATTGATCCTGTGGATGTTTTAATTTACTTCCTGTGTAGGTGACATTTTGGTCTTTCTAACTGGCCAGGAAGAGATTGACACTGCCTGTGAAATCCTCTATGAGAGGATGAAATCTCTAGGACCTGATGTTCCAGAGTTAATTATCCTACCAGTATATTCAGCTTTGCCCAGTGAAATGCAGACCAGGATCTTTGACCCAGCCCCACCAGGGAGCAGAAAGGTAATTTCATCTTTGTGCCCTTTCATCTTCTACTGTTACATTTTAAGAATGGGGTATATTACAGTGCTTAAAGGATAAACTTTTTTGAGGAAAAGATTATTAACAGCTAAGAGCCTATTTTTGGTTGTATATATCTCAAGTTATCTAAGCCTTTGAACACATGTAAAAACGTCTGGTGTAGCAAACCTCTGTGTGGAATGTTCTTGCTGTGTTATTTAATGCTGTCTTTAAAGGATACTAACTTCAGTTAATCTAAAAATCTAAATGCAGTTCCTGTTGTATGGAGGTAAATTTCCTACCAAGCAGCTAGTGACTATCTAGAGATACATTCTCAGGAAGATTTTTCTCTGAATACAGGTTGTTTCTGAGTGATAGGTAAAAAAAATCTCCCTGAAGTCAGTGCAGTCTTGCTTTGAATTGTGGATTTTTTCAGGCTCTTTTCCCTTTTTGCCCAAACTTTAAACAAAGGTAGATACTTAAAACCTGTCCATCTTTGTGGGTAACATCTCTTTCTGTTCCCTGTGAACACATTTCTTCTTTCAACATGAAGTGACAGTGGTTGCATTTGTAACAAACTGCTCATCACCAGTGGATGAAGTTGAGTGGTGGGGTGGGCTTGGCAGCCTGACACAGAACTGGTGCTGACTCAAACTCTGATTTGCAGGTTGTCATTGCCACCAACATTGCAGAGACATCTTTGACTATTGATGGAATATATTATGTGGTTGATCCTGGCTTTGTGAAGCAGAAAGTTTATAACTCCAAGACTGGAATTGACCAGCTGGTGGTGACACCAATTTCCCAGGTAGATATTCTGTGTTTGGCTTTCCCCATGGGTGTTGTGTGTCTTGCCAGTGTGGCATCCAAGCACAAGTGAGCAAAATGAGGCAATGATAAACCCACATTTCTGACAGCTCCTTGAGGCTGTGCCTACAGAATACATATTTCCCTGTGTTGTGTTGAAAGTCAAGTAAAATTGTGATTAGCCATTTTATTTTACTTGTTTTCATCTGGTTTTATTTCACTTGTTTTCAAGCACAAGTGAGCAAAATGAGACAATGATAAACCCACATTTCTGATAGCTCCCTGAGTCTGTGCCTACAGAATACATACTTCATGTTGCATTGAAAGCCTTTCTATCAATACAAGTAAAATTGTGAATAACCATTTTATTTCACTTGTTTTCACCTGGTCTTTTTTACCTGTTCACTTGTTCTCTTTAGGCTCAAGCCAAGCAGCGTGCAGGCAGGGCTGGCAGAACAGGCCCAGGAAAATGCTACAGGCTGTACACAGAACGTGCATACAGAGATGAGATGCTGACCACCAACGTGCCTGAAATCCAGAGAACAAATTTGGCCAGTACAGTGCTCTCCCTGAAGGTGAGTATTTCACCACCTTGTAGCAAGCCAGCCTGCTAAGTGTGTCAATAAATGAGTCTCTGCCTTTGGGTCTCAGAAAGTAGTGCTGTAATTTCAGATTTAGTGAACGGAGGTAGTTTGGAAGGGAGACTTTAACAAAAGCAATTCTCAGGCACTGGGCTTGCTCCTGTTTTATTGAGGGCTGTTCTGTTGGATATCCAGCTAAATGATGAGTTTCAGCTGCATAGAATGGTTAGTTGCAGGAGGTGGGAGAAACAGAAATCTCAAGCAGTAGCATTTTCTATGTAGGGGACATTTACATTGGTAACAGATGAGATATATTGTTTTAGAGTGGGTTTAGAGCTGCAAACCTGGGCATGTCTAAGTGTGTACCATCCCTCAGGAAGTCTGTGAGCTGGATTAACCCAGTCACAGCTGGGAAAGCTGCTGCCATTCCCCTTTCTGGGAGCACACTTGAAGTCCTGTGGAGCTGTCAGACCACACTGCTTTACAAGACACAAGTCCCAAAAGCAGCATTCAGCTTCTATTTCTCTTCAACTGAATCATCTTGCTTGAGGGATGTGTGGAGCAGTACCTAAAGAACAGAGCAGAAAGCTGAGTGGTGCAGGAATGCCATGGCCAGTGCTCCTTATTTCAAGTGCAGGAAGGCAGCTGTGTATTCATACCTGCACTCAGGATAAGCACATGAGGCTGGAGTTGCCTAAAGTTTTGTAGTGCCTCACTGCTTGGTGTTATATCTCAGGCTGGAGTTTGTTGCCTTTCCTTCTGAGTGTTTTAACTTGGTTTTTCTCCAATCCCTCCCAGGCTATGGGCATCAATGATTTGCTGTCCTTTGACTTCATGGATGCTCCCCCCATGGAAACTCTCATTACTGCCATGGAGCAGCTCTACACCCTGGGAGCTCTGGATGATGAGGGGCTGCTCACTCGACTTGGACGTAGGGTAGGCAGAATAAAATCCCTCTTTGCATTGTTGGTTTGCTTTTGCTGTCACTCTCTTGTAGTTTTTGGTAGCTTTTCATTTTACCACAGTTCTGCTGTACCTTCTGCTTTTTGAGGTACCTTAAAAAGATACCTTTAAGAGTGCCTTCTGCTTTTTAAGAGTGCCTTCTGCTTTTTAAAAGTGCCTTCTGCTTTTTAAAGAGCAACTAGTGTTTCTCCTTATTCATAAACTTACATTTATTAATGTCTAAAAACTTCCTGTAAGTATTGAGATATTCTTGTGGTAGTGAATACAGGCAAATAATTTGTTTTGTGTTGAGTGAAGTTATTCTGGGTCAAGCACACCTCTTTGCAAAGTAAATGTGTGAGAAAAGGCGTTGCTTTGTTTTGCACTGAGAACACTGAAGATTTTTCACAGAATGCCTTGGAACATGTTTCTTGCAGATGGCAGAATTCCCCCTGGAGCCTATGCTGTGTAAGATGTTGATCATGTCAGTGCATCTGGGATGCAGTGAGGAGATGCTGACAATTGTGTCCATGCTGTCTGTGCAGAATGTGTTCTACAGGCCAAAGGTGAGCAGCTGAGCCAGAGGCAGCAGTGTTACAGTCTGGGTGGGTTTGGTGTGAAAGCTTCAGGGGTTAAGAGTGAGCATATTTCCCAAAAGAAACTTGTCATTTGATCAGAACATCTGCCTGTGCAAATGTTCCTTTTCATGTAAGGGCCTGTAGCTGTGCTGTTGGTAGTTTCTTTGCAGATAGGAAGTGAAAAGTCTTAAAATTGCTCTTGTGTGGTGGTGCTCACAGGGGTCCCAGGATGAGGAAAGAGATGAGAATCTTGACTCCGTGTTTCAGAAGGCTGATTTATTATTTTATGATGTATATATTATATTAAAACTATCCTAAAAGAATAGAAGAAAGGATTTCATCAGAAGGCTTGAAAGGAAAGGAAAGGAATGGAATGATAATAAAATCTTGTGACTGACCAGAGAGTCTGAGTCAGCTGGACTGTGATTGGCCATTAATTAAAAACAACCACATGAGACCAGTCAAAGATGCACCTGTTGCATTCCACAGCAGTAGATAATTATTGTTTACAGGCCTCTCAGCTTCTCAGGAGAAAAAATCCTAGAAAAAGGATTTTTCATAAAATATGTCTGTGACACTCTTGCATTTCCCAACAAACACACACAGCCTAAACCAAGTCAGTCCCAGCTCTGCAGTTCAGATTGCCTTTGCATTTTCAGAAAGTATTTATTCATGGCACCTCTATCCTGTGCTGCTTTCTTTAAAGTCAGTAGGTAACAGGCTCTGCTGTGGTGGAATCAGGTTTGTCTTGGATCCATTCCTTCTTCAGGGTAGTTAACTTCAGTTCTGATCTATGTAACTGCAGTATTTGATTAATGTTTCATGTGCAGATGGGAGGTGTGTGGATCACCAGGCTCAAACCTACTGCTTCAGCCCATTTCTTGATGAATTACTGAAGTAATTTGTAGAGCAGTAAGAAAACCAGTTAGTGCAGTGTGTGCATGTGCTTCCTGCAGTATAAATGAGCCATTTACTTTGATGTGTTCTTTCAAAAATAGGGACTGAAATTGAAAAAAAACATTCTCTGTTGTCTTAATCTGTTACTATTATATTTTCTGAAAAATCCCTTCACCAGGATTTTTTTTCCTGGGAAGCTGAGAAGCTTCAGAGAAAAATAAAAAAATATTTGTTTCTTCTTGTTTTGTTGCTTTGGAATGTAGTTTAGAATTTGTTTATCTTACATTGAATTGTTTTTACTTAATGACCAATTACAGTCTAGTTATATCAGGACTCTGGAGAGTCATGAGTTTCTGATTAGTATCTTGTTAAACTTTCTGTAAGATCCTTTCTCCATTCTTTAGTGTAGTTTTAGTATAGCATTCTAGAATAGAATATGATTTTATATAGTATGATATAATACTATGTTATGTTATATAATGTTATATTATGTTATATTATATTATGTTATATAATAATAAATTAGCCTTCTAAAAACATGAAGTCAAATCCATCTTTTCTTCCTGCTGTGGGGGACCCCAAAAATACCACATTAATCCTGTATCATTATCATGATAGGTTTAAAGTGATAGGTAAAAAATTATATGAGTGACAAGGAGCCTGCGTCATTCTTATGGTCCGGGGATTTTCTCTATGATGGAGATATCTTATATATTGATGTATATTTTATGTGTTAGGATAAACAAGCACTTGCTGATCAAAAGAAAGCCAAGTTCCATCAAACAGAAGGTGACCACCTCACTCTGCTGGCTGTGTACAATTCCTGGAAGAACAATAAGTTCTCAAATCCCTGGTGCTATGAAAATTTCATCCAGGCTCGTTCCTTACGCCGGGCTCAGGACATTCGCAAGCAGATGTTGGGCATCATGGACAGGTGAGCACATCAGGGAGGGACAAGTACTGACTCTGTGGTGTTGGGAAGGATGAAAATTTGACAAGAAAGTCTCACAGATATGTGTGCTTAGCAGAAGGATTTTTGAATGTAGAGTTTGATGAAAGAATAGAGATGGAAGCAAGTTTTGATAGAGAAGAAAAGAATTGCTGAGCCAGTCTTACTGGATAACCAAGGAGGCAA
>JAWWEY010000114.1:2790531-2812149 GCA_035582745.1 Loriotus luctuosus
TTGTTCCTGAGGCCTCTCAGCTTCTCAGGAGAAAAAATCCTAAGGAAAGGATTTTTCATAAAACATGTCTGTGACAGCTGAGCTTAGTGCCTGTGCAGAGCTGAGACTGACTTTTGGAGCCAGGGCCAGGCCTGAAGTTGTAATTGTCTGTTTCTTTATTGTGGAAGGGAGTTTAAAACACTTGGTTTCGAAGAAAGAGAGCATTGTTTTAAATGGGATGGAGGAGTTCTGTGCTGAAGAGTAGCTGTGAAGTAGGAGGGGGAAAATAAATAATTTCAGATCGTTCTATTGAACAGAGGTAGTTTGGAAGGGAGACTTCAACAAAAGCAATTCTCAAGCACTGGGCTTGCTCAGTCCCTTATCCAGAGGGATAATTCTTCTGGATGGTTCTTCTGGATCTTAAAAAGAGAAAGTTTAGCTCTTCCAGCCCTTTCCTTGTTGCTCCTTGTTTGAAAAAACTGAATTGCTGTTCCTCTTCCCAGGGTGGTGTATCACGAGCTGGTGCTGACCACCAAGGAGTACATGAGGGAGGTGACAACCATCGATCCTCGCTGGCTGGTGGAGTTTGCCCCAGCTTTCTTCAAGGTCTCTGACCCGACCAAGCTGAGCAAGCAGAAGAAGCAGCAGAGGTTGGAGCCCCTCTACAACCGCTACGAGGAGCCCAACGCCTGGAGGATCTCGCGCGCCTTCCGCCGGCGCTGAGCTCGGAGCCCTCCTGGATCTGCTGCTCTCATCCTGGGGGACTGGGACTTCTGCACTGCTGCCACTGTCCTGGGAGACAGACATCCCCATGCAGCTCAGCTTTGGCAGAGCAGGAGCTCAAGGGGCAGCCCAGATGTGCTGCAGCTGCACAGCCTCTCATGAGTGGGTCTTGGAGCACTTTAGTGATTCCCCTTTTGAGAGACAAAATCTGAGACTCAGGAGTCTGGGTACTGAGCTGAAATTTTCAGCTTCCCCTTTTAGAGATTCCCCTTTTAAGAGGCAAAATCTAAGACTTAGGAGTCTGGGCATTGAGCTGAACAACACAAAAAAATGGTGATTTAGAACTGGTTGTTCACCTTTCAAGAGACAAAATCTAAGACTCAGGAGTCTGGGTACTAAGCTGAAATTTTCAGCTTCCCCTTTTAGAGATTTCCCTTTTGAGAGAGAAAATCTAAGACTCAGGAGTCTGGGTGAACTGAGCTGAACAAACACAAAAAAATGGTGATTTAGAACTGGTTGTTGACCAGCCTGACTGGGTTCTGAGTGACCAGACAAATAGAAGGTGGAATAGTTTGTGTTTTTACCCTGCTAAAAGGGATTTATTTCTGCTTAAGGTTCTTGGTCAGTGACTGCTTTTTGGGAGCAGCCTGCTCTTTATTTTACCAAGTTTATGCATTTTCCCATGCAATGTAACTACTTGTATTTTATTTAAGCCATCTGTGGTGAGATATTTAGTATCTCTGGCTTTGGGATAAGGCAGGAAAAATTCTTGAAACCCAGCTAGAATATGTTTGGACAATGGCACAGGTCAAGCTGTAAGACTTACCCTTCATCCCCATCAGGGTTTATCAACCAGTAATTCCCTCTCCAGCACAGTTCCATCTGGAAATGTAAGTGGTTACAAGTGTTTGGACCTTTTATAAATGTGCCATGTGCTTTATTTTCACTTAAAATTATTGGTGACATCACAGCTGTTGGGTTTTTGTAATAGAATGAGCTCTTACAGCTAAAATGTCTGTAAAAATTGTGTAACAGTTTCTTGTTTTAAAAAGAAGTTGACTGCCCAGTGTGTGCCATGTCAGCCCAAACTATCTGTAAAATATTTTTTTTGTTGCTAACAGATGAAATTTATTTGACTCCATAGCTGTAGAAACCTTATTTTTTTTCCAAAACTGGGGACATTTGCTAAAATTATTGTTGAAATGAAGAGAAGCAGCTTGACTGGTTGTTTTACACAGTGAATTGGAAGAATGTTTCACATTGAAAAGTAACTATGTTGGAAATACCTCTCTGTACAAAGGTGAGCAGGGATGTTGCTCAATGTCCTGAGCTTTCCCTCATGTTATATCATCATAAATTAAAGGGAATTACAAAGTTTGTAACTTTGGACTCAGAGAGTCAAAGCATAAAGGACAGGAGGGAAGGGCAGGGGGTGGCCCAAAGGGTTCTGGATAAATGTGAAATCCTTGGGAATGCTGCAGGTGGAGGGATCAAAGCTGTGAGCTGGAAAGCAAGCTCAGAAGGTAAAGGAGGAGCACTCAGTGAGGTTGCGCTGGCCAAAGACAGACCAATTTATTAATGACAATGTTTTTACACTCATAAATAGTAAAGGCAGCTTATACCAAAGGAAGGGTTCCCCTTCACCCTCACTTTTGGGACAGCACAGGAGCTGTGCTGGCCAGGGAGGTGCAGGGCAAGGCAGGAGGGTCAGAACTGTCAGAACACCAAAGGCAGCAGCAGAGCAGACTGCTCTGGGTGTCTGGCCCCTCCTCAGGCAGGCAGTGCTGCCTTCCATGGCTCTTGCACTCAGGGATGAGGCTGGGAGGGTTGGCATTAGCCATGCAGGGGACAGTCATCAGGGGAAATCAGGCTTTCAGTCAATATACAGAATTTTTTCTACAGGCTACCATGCTGGCAGGATTGGCAATGCTCTGTATTCAGCAGCTGAAACATCAATCTGAAGCAGTGAAAAGAGACTTTTTCTGTATGAGTACACTGTACTGCTCCTTGTCTAACTGGGAACGTGGTGGAGCTGCTAATTAAAAAATTAAACACCTCTTAATCAGGATGTGGTATCCAATATAAACTTTTACTGTTGTGGAAAACCTGCCAGTTTAGTTAAATTGCATGTGCTGCATTGGACTGCAGAGAGAGCTGCCTTTTCAACACATCAGAATTCCCCTCCAAACATGCAAATATCTGTGGAGTTTAAGTCTGAATTCCTATATTAAGATCTATGTATGGTTTAGGTTACTTTGTATAGAATTTTTTAATCACACCTCTTGCCTCAGACAATTCTCTAGCCAAGCTCAGGATGGGCACACTCCAGAGCCTGGCAGCTCTTCAAATAATCCTGAGAGTGTTTGTTGAAGAAGTTTTTCAGTTTGGAAGAGCCACACCACTGCACTGAGCTGTGTCTCGGACTCTGCTGCTTCCCACAATCCTGAACGAGGCACTGGCTTTGAGCTGTGCCCCAGAGCAGGGCAATAAATCTCCTCTGTGGTTCCCCTAAATGCCTTTGGGCCATGGACTGCAGGATCCTGGCCCAGGCCTCCACCTACCCTGCTCAGAGGGCCTGAATACCAGAAACTGCTGGCACAAGCAGGGAGGTGATAGGGCAGGAGCATGCAGGTACAGGATAATGAATGAGTGTTCCTCAAGGAAGGCACAAGGTCTGGGACCATTGTCCTGCACCATCCTGGGAAGGCTTTAGTGGCCTTTCAGAGTGAGCTCCTCTGGTCAGAGCTGAAAGCAGGTCATGCAGAGGGTTTGGACATGTACAGGAGGAACAGAGGCAGCAGCAGCATGGTAACTTTCTCATAATTTCTCTCATTTTTCTGAACGAAGAAAGCCCTGGTGGGACAGCATCCCCTCCCTCTGCAATGAGGGGATTGTGACAGGTTTGATACATCTGGAGGCACCAATCACCTGAGATCTCTGCACAGCTGAGAACCTGCCCCATCCTGACACAACAAGAGTTTTATCACAAGCACACAAGAGCCCTGTGTGCTGCCAGGTGATTTCTGAGCACTCCTGCTGACCAGAGCAGGGCTGCAGAGTTCAGTGCTGGCTGAACAAACGCTGGCACCAGCTGACCCCCAACCATCCATCCCTGCACACAGTGCTCCCAGCAGTGCTAGTAGGTGTAGCCTTTGCTGTAGAGCTGTGCAGGGAAGCTGCCAAGCTCTGGCAGGTAGGAGCCATTGTCCCCCAGGTGGGACAGGGGCAGCGTGTCCTCCTCGCTGAGCTCCAGCTCTGCCTTCAGCCGCGGCTGCTCGGGGAAGGCCATGGAGAACAGAGCCTCAGGCTCACACACAAACTTGTACACATAACGCTCCCCAGCCACCTGCAGGGAGGAGAGGAGGCCAGGTGAGTGCTGCAGGCCCAGGGCCAGCACCAGGGAAGGTTTGCACAAACATCTGCCTGCCCTGAGATGTGTCAGAGCTGCACGTTTCTCCTTGGAGCAAAGACTGCCTAAGAACTCAGAATTTTCTGTCTTTCACCTGCTTTGTCCCTGTCCCACTCCCTTTTCTCCTCTCCCTCCACAATGCCTCTGAGAAAGCCAGCAAGCTCAGGTACATGGCAGTTAAGCAGCCACAGGAGTTTGGGGAAGGTTTCCCTGCTCTCCTGACTTTGCAGCTAGCTTGGAGTTTTCTTTCTGTTTCTAAGGCCTGCTTGCCCAGCTTTCTAAAAATCTTACCTTTCCAATTTCCCACAGCTACCTCAAGGACTATCTAGGGCTTCTTGTCTCAAAGAAGAGAAGCATCACATAAAGTATAAACAATTTTTTCCTGCTTTGCAAACTGACCTTCTGCATGATGCCTTTCTCGTAGTAGTAGCGCAGAGACCGGCTCAGCTTGTCGTAGTTCATGGCTGGACGGTTCTTCTGGATCCCCCAGAGCCTGGCCACCTGCAAACAGCACCAAAGAGGCAATGCCTGTGAGCACAGCTGCCTCAGCTTGCAAGATTTAGCTGAAAGATTTACTAAATTTAAATTAATAGATTTATTCTATTGCCATCTGTCAGAGGTGGGGCAGGTGTCTGCTGTTCTTTTCTTTATGTCTTCAACAACCAACCCTCCCTCCAGGAGCCCTCTTCTAGGGCTGTTTTTTCATATGTTACACTTAATTTTCAAAGTTCCATGTTTATCAGGAGATCAAGCATGAGGGAACACACTGGAAGAGACCTGTACCTTCCTACTCCTGCATGATTTTCAGCTTTATCCATGAGACTCAGAAGTCTGTTGTAAGCCAATGTCAACTCATCTGCTCTGAAAGTGCCCATAAATTTTGATTTGTAGCAAGAACAGTGTGAAATGCAGCTCTAAGTGGAAAAAGGGATGAACAGGTATTATGGACAGTTCTCCCAGATGCTGTTAAGTATCACTGGATTTTTCAGAGCATGGCAGGATTTGAAATTACACTTCAGTGGAAGTAATTTTGAAATAAAGATAGACTAGGACAAATCTTATGACAAGTTCTGCAATCAGTAGGGCTCAAAACTCCAAACCTCAATGTCATCCTCAAGTATGGAGCGTGACAAGGCAGCACAGACCACTGCAAGCTTGAGAGTGAATAATCCAGGGAAATGAAGGCAGTGGGTAATTTGACTCACTGCATAGCTGAGGTTTTGAATTTACACACAAGCAGCCTTTCTTAAACCTGATATTTGTGCCACTCAAGTGTTTTGACCTCTTCTAAAAAAACTTGACTTGCTGCAAGGTCTAGCAAGTGCCACTGGCAGGGCAGAGGAAAAGCCACTTGAGAATTTACAGCCCCAGAAACAAAGAGTGTTGTAGAGAACCCCAATGGTTTCACCTCCTCTGGCTCAATGAGCTTGAACTCCATCCCCCTCCCAGTCCAGGCAATGAAGTGGGAATTGGTGGGGTTGTCCAAGAGGGCCACGAGGAACTGCCAGAGCTGCAGCGAGCCCCGTCTCTGGTAGGGGGGTCCTTCCCTGTACCCTCCACCTTCCTGCTTGATGTCTCCTGCTGACAAGGACAAACATGACATCTCTAAGGAGAACAGTGCTAAAACAACTGGAAAAAAAAGAAAAAAAAAGCAGCACATTTCACTGTTTCAAAATGTTTACCTGGAATATTTCAGTTCACATACAACAGTGGCAAATTCACAAGCAGCTGTACAAGAGCAGCTCTGATATAAGTCACAGTTAAGCTGCTTATGCTAGAAGGCCTGGTTGCTGCTAAGAAAGCTCAAAAAATGAGCAAAATACCAAGAAGCTGGGTACAAACACACCTGCAAGAAGCAGGGTAATGAACCATGCAGGCACTGGCCAAGGGGCTGGCTAAGGAGATGAATAACCCTATCTTACACCAAAACTCCAAGCCTTTCTTTCCCCAACCTTCAAATTTCTCTGGAACAACACAGACATCATCAGCAAAGGGCCTCATCTGCTTGTCATAGCTGCAGCCTGAAAGAGAAAGCAACAGCAGCAGTCACAGGCAGGCAGGGTGGGAGCAGAGGGTGCAGGGAGAAAAGGCAGAGCCTGCATCTCTTACCCAATGGATCTTCTGGGTTTGAGTGGCTGGGGTAACTCTCAGCATTCATGTACATGGAAGGGCAGTCAGGAACATCTACAGAACAATTAACAAATGAACAAACCCATTTGTTTGACAAGCACAGGTGGGCAGGTGAGTGCAGCTGTCTAAGCAAGGTCCCCTTGGAGCCCTCCTTAAGGGTGAGAGTCAGAGTGGTAACTGCAGCTTCACGTGCATTATCCTTCCCATCATGAATTAGAGCAGCAAGATTTTGGGGCACCATCCTTCAGAGTAGCCAGGATACCCAGCCAACTGCCTCTACACCATTTTTATACAAAATAATGTATAAATCAATATTCCAAATCAATCTGAACCTCTCTCTCCATTTATATTAAGATAATTACACACTTTGCTGCTGCTTTAAGAAGGCATTACATTTTCCAGGGGTACTATGATGATGTAAATGGAGAGCAGCAGCATCTGAATGTTTCTGCAGAGTCTCACAAATGTAATTTCAGGTGTCTCAAGTCTCCCTGCTTTCTTCACATCATTCTCACAAACAGTTTAGAAAATACAGAAGAAAAATCAGCCTTTGTTAAAAACAAGCAGGAAGTCTATTCCTGGTTCTGTGTGTAAAGTGCTGTCTGTGCACTGCAATTTGTGTTTTCTGAATCAAATTTATTTACTGTGCACAGCTGAAACAGAAGCTGTAACTTTGCAAAGGTTTATGTTCCATTTTCCTCTCACACCTGTGTCTGACCATAGCTGCCAGCAGATATTTTGCTGATGCTGAGGGAAGAGAACTCTGAGCTGACAGCCTGGGTGTTATTACAACCATAAACTCTCACAAAAAGCACATTCCCATCCTCTGGGCTTGCACATTTTCTGAACAGACCCAGTGAAATTGTAATACCAATATCACCACAGTGATCCCCTCATAGGAGCTTTTGATTTTTGTGTTTATTTCTGCTAAAGGAAATCATTCAAGCTGTCCATTAAAATAGCAGGAAACCAGAGGTATCACTCCCTCTGGAGAGGGTATTGTGATCTCAGGGTAGTGAGTCCTTGGACAGACCTGCCAGAAAAATAAGATTTATCCCTTGTGGAAAAATAAGATGATCACCTGGTGGAGATATCTGGCATCTAGAGAGCTATTTTTGGCACCACTGACTTTTTTCTCTTGGCATCCCCTGAAATCTCTGTTCTCTGAGCCTTGTTTCCATGGGAAGCACCAAGCAGCAGCCTGGCACTGAGCTGAGTCCACCCAGAGCCCCTTTCCCCTGTGCTCAGAGGGGCTTCTGCTGCAAGGACCCAAGGCAGATTTTCTGTACAAGCTCCAACATATTTGATTCCTTCCTTTCTGCTGCTGTTTTCAGCATGATTTCTTCAAAACTGACTTCACTTACTTTCTAAGCTCACAAATACCCCCAAAACCAAAAATTCCCTGTGAAACTGGAAACAGCCTTTTCCTCATTCCTGATGGTGTGAGTGGGCTAACCATGAATTTTGAGTGTCTCCTTGTTGGCTCCTAACTCCCTTGGGGTGGGGATGCTTTTATCTAGTTTAAGTGGATTTAACATCACCTCCTATCTTGTTCAAACATTCAGCTCTGTACCACAAAGTCTTTCTCAGAGCCAGGTGAGTGTCCCAGCCTTATTTTGGATGCAGTGAACATCAGAACCGTTTTAGCTGCCAGCTACCCAGAGAGCACACACTGCTGCCAGTGAGCCAGGGCTGCTCCAGAGCTCAGAGAGCAGCAGCTCATCCAGCTGGATGCTCACCAAGGAGCTGCTCACCCCCCAATGATGTCCATTGTTGGGGAAGATAAAACAGGAAATAAATATGATTGACTAGCAAAAGATTTTGAGAATATGGAAACTATAAGGGAGATTGAAATGAAAGCAAGCTTTGAGATCCCTCAGTTACTGAACAACTGGAAAACAATGGTGTGGCTGGCTGAAGGTGATCCCCTTTTGATGGAACAACACCCTCTGCTTGCAGACAGCTCCAAGGGTCAGAGCAGACCCTACAGCTTGGCAGAAGGGGCCCAAAGAGGAGATTTTAGGGTTTAAAATGTAACACAGGATGGTAATGTAATGATTCTGATAGGCTGTATGTAAATGCTATAGGATTTGTATCTTGTACTAGATTGGTTAGTGAGAATCAGAATATTAAACACAGAAGATTTATTGTAGTGTAGTGTGAACCTTGATCTCTTACCCTCTCATCCTCTCTTTCTCTCTCATCCTCTCTCCCCCTCTCTTCTCTCAGGCCTGCTCTGAGCTGTGGCTGGCAGCTCCTGCACTTGACCCTTTGCAATGAACGCCAAATTCCACGACCTGGCTGCAGAGATCTCTCATCTCCCTCCGTCCTGACCATCCTGCTCCCGTCACTCCCACAGTCCACGCCCTCAGGAAGGGTCAGTTCTGCCTACCTGGCTCGTACAGGTAATCCACCTGCTCCTGCTTGACCAGCACAGCTGCTGGGAACTGCTGCCTGCTGCCTGCCTGCTCTGCTGCCTCGTACTGGGGGTCCTGCTGCTCCTGCTTGAAGCCCTGCTGGGGGAACTGGAGGCACTGGTAGGCAATGGGGTCCTCCTGGCAGGGTGGGAAGGGGTGGCACATCTCCAGAGGTGGCTGATAGGCAGAGCTAAGAAGGGAGAAGATGTGAGACTGCTGCTTCCTTGAGAATTTGCAGCCCCAGAAACAATGGGGGGTTCCTCTGAGCCTGGAGAGAATCTGTGGAGGGGCTTGAGAGCTGACCTGCAAGCAAAGCTGAGTTAATAGAAAAAATAACACTTGATGATTTTTGAGTGGATCCAAAACAAGGAAGAAAACAAGGCTGCCAGCATGGAAACAGATTAGAAAATATATATTAAAAGATATATTTATATCTTTATGTTATTAATATATCTTTATTATTATTATAATATAATAACAATATAATATATATCTTTATTATTAATAATATATCTTTATAGATATATCTCTATAAAGATATATAAAATATCTATTTTTATATATATAATATCTATATATTATATATAGATATTATAATAATAATATAGATATTATATCTATAATAATATAGATATTATTATAGATATAATATTTATATAATATAAATAATATAATATAATATAATAATTATATATTATATTATATCTATAATAATATAGATATTATAATATCTATAATATAGATATTATAGATATTATAATATCTATATTATTATATTATTATCTATATTATCTATATATAGATATCTATAATATCTATATCTATATATATAATATCTATAATATCTATTTTATATATCTATCTATATATACATAGATATATATATCTATATATATCTTTATATATCTATATATATAGATAGATATATCTATATATATATCTATAATATCTATATATCTATAATATATATCCATTATAGATATCTATATATCTATAATTTTATATATATCTATAGATATATATATCTATAATATCTATTTTATATATATACCTATTATATCTGTCTAGAAAATTTTTGTAAGCTACACTATGTGCATAAGTAAATGTGTATACACGCCTTATTAAATTTCTGTAAAACTTTTGCCAATTATATCAACACTAATTGCTTTGCACCAATAAATATAATCAGTTATTGTGATGTAGTTAATGATTTAAAATCACACCCTGTTAAGAGTATATAAGCTGGAGAACACAGAATAAAAACTTTTTTCTTCTTGGGCCCTGATCACATGTGTGTTTGTCACGTCCAACATAATGGTGACAGGAACTCTCTGGTTTCAGCCCTGGTTTTTGTTTTCTGGCCCCTGGTTTCAGCCCTGGTTTTTGTTTTCTGGGCCCCTGGTTTCAGCCCTGGCATGGGGCTGGATGAGGGACAGAAACCTCACTGTGGCTGGCACAAGGACGGATGACATCCCAGGGGAGGATGTTTCCAAGCAGCTGCCCCACAGCCCATCACTGCCAGGACCTGGCAGGGTTAAGGGTGTGGATTTCACAGCCCAGGCAGCAGAGCTGGGTGCCACAGGAGGCTGCAAACAGAGCACTTCCACCTTCCTCCTGCCACCACCCAGGAGCACAATCCTTGCCAGTGGCTGCCCCCTCCCCAGCTCTGAGGTAACTCACCTGCTCTCACTGAGGAACCCACAGCTGGAGGTGGAGCTGGGGGGCCCTGCAGGGCTCAGGAAGCTCCTGTCCTGCCTGGGGAACTGCTGCAGTGCTGGCTGAACCAGGGCTCCAGGGCTGGGGGACTGTCTGGGCTGGTCGTAGGCACTGGAACAGCCAAACAGAAATGGCAGCATTTCAGATCTCCAGGAGGGACTTGTGGCAGCACCTGGAACATCTCTGTCTTGGGCTGCAAGATTTAGCGGGCTGTGTGTTCTAATACCATCTGTCAGAGGTGGGGCAGGTATCTGCTGTTCATGGGGCAGTTTTCTTTATCCCTCCCACAACCAATCCTCCCTCCCGGACATATAGTCTGTTAATGGGCCATTATTATTAATTATCTTCTGTTAATGGGTCATTGAGTGTCCCTGCATGGCTGATCAAATTCCATCATCCCACGGGGAGATGCTCTGCCCAGGGGGAGGAGCCAAGCATTCCTACCTGGATACAATCTGAGGTTTGGGACAGCAGAACAGCCTTTCCCCATGGGATTTCCCAGAGGAACAGCAGCTGCCTCTTCCCCTGGATCTTCAGAGGAAGGCCATACCCTTTTACAGGATCCCTGCTCCAGCAGAACCACCCCTGACACTGCAGGAGGGCTGAGCCACAATTCCAATGGGACTGCTGCCAGCACCCTGACCCACAGGGTGTCAGGTTGGGTTCTGACTCTGGCAGTGTTGGTTTGTTTTGTTTTTGTCTATAAAAATTTTATATAGTTTTTATTTTCTTCCCTAATAAAGAACTGTTATTCCTGTTCCCATATCTTTGCCTGAGAGCCCCTTAATTTCAAATTTATAACAATTCAGAGGGAGGGGGGTTACATTTTCCATTTCAGAGGAGGCTCCTGCCTTCCTTAGCACACACCTGTCTTTCCAAGCCCAGACACAGGTTTCGGAGCACTGGATTTCAGAGCAGCTGCTGCCCCCTCTGTGTGAGCCATACCTGGCATAAAGGCACTGCTTGCTGTTGTGCTGCAGGGGCTGCTCGTGGCTGCAGGACAGCTCCGAGGGGCTCTGGGGCTCCTTCTTGATCTTAGCAGGAGGACTGTGAAAAGCTACTGCAGGAGAGAAAGGAAAGATCAAACTGACACTTTTCTTCTTTGTGGGGAGCTGTAATTATCAGGCATTTCCAAATTCAGGGTTCCCTTGGCTGATCTTTGCTGTGCCATCACTCCAGGACCCTGAACTCCATGGGATTGTCAAGAAGTTGGATGTGTTAGGAGCAGCCAATTCTTTCCAGCCCCTAACAGCTGGAACGGGATCTCACATTACACCTGACTCACTGACTCACTCAGAGTGAAACTGGGACCATCCCTCTCCTCAGTTCTAGGTCAAAAAAAGAAAGAAATTAAATTTATGGCTCAGAGACCAAGCTCTGAGAAAGGAGGGAAACGAGAGCAACCAATAAAAGTGTTTAATTTCAGTTTATGTGGGGGAAACTGCCTGGAGCAGGGGGGAAAGGCACCAGAATTTGGATTTGCCCTTCCTTCAAGAGGTGTGAGCACTCCCACGGTACTTACAGTTTTCTGAATGGAAGTCAGGCACAAATTGCTCATCATTGTCTGGAACCTGAGCTGTCAGGAGAGAGAGAGAGGGAGGGAGGGAGAAAAAGAGGCAGGGAGGAGTCAGCTTTGGCACTTTGTTCAGCATAATTAACACTAAAACAGAGATAGATATCTGCAGGAAAGATCTGAGCTTTCTGCTGGGATGATTTTAGTGACTAAGGAGAGTTTCCCTCAGGGATTAATGGATACATGTGAGTCCCGGGAGAAACCTTACCCATATTTTATAACTTCCAACAATTACTTTTACATCCCTTTTACTGCAGGGAAGGGAGAGCTGGCAGCAGATTGTTGTTATTTCATAAAGTCTGTCAGTGCTGCTGGAAGAAATGCTGCTGCTGCTAACAAAAGTTACAGTTTTTGTTATTGCAAGGGGGAGAACAGATTGCACTCCCTCTGCTCTAAAACACAGGTGATGCAGACAAAATTAAGGGACATAAAGGATGGAAGCCCACTCATCTCAGTCAGCCAAAAAGAAACCTCAGGGAGTAACATTGGTGGTGAACGAGAATGGAGCTGGCCAAACCCTTCCCTCTGCAATTGCTGTTCCTTCAAATAACCTGGATGACAAAAAACTGGAAATAAAAGCAATAAAAGATGGGGAATTGAGGAAAAAAAAATCTAGAAAATTCATTCTCTGAATTATCTATTTGATGTTTTCTCTTTTTTTTTTGTTCTGCATTGTTTAGGAAGGTACTCTTCAGTGGTCTGATGCTTTCATCTCATGAACAAATGCTGACACACAGGACACTAGTAAAAAATATTTTCACCATTTGGGAAAATATTTTGACATCCTGGTGAATAGGAAAAAAACCAATAGTTTGCTTCAGAGGGTAATTTTCTTGTTACAAGTCTGGAAATGGGAGCAACAGTGGGAGAAACCAGTTCCCTGATATGCAGACTAAAAGAATAAAATACATAATTAAGACTCATATTGAATTTCTCAGGGATTTCACTTGGACTCTGGTTAGATGCTATGAGCTGTGCAAAATGATAATTAAAAGAAATTTTAAGTTTGAAATATTCCAAAAACATGCAGTGAGGTTTGCATTATCATTTATAAATAAATCCTGGCTGGAAGCAGAGCACCTCCAGTGCTGTGAGTGAGCTCCAAACTCATTCTACAAACACTCTGCTACTGGCAAATATATTGTGAGAGATTCCAGGGAAATTCTTTGGATTGGTGAGCTCAAAATATTATCAGACATGAGAAAATCTAAAATTGAAACTCTACCAAAAATCATTTCTGAGGCAAACTTATTGGCAGCTGGAGTTCTTGTAAGATTTAAAAGAAATCAATCTCAGGTCAATTACATGACCAACAATTAATATTTATTTTCCTGTTCTGATAAAAGTTACATGGATGTTTCAATATTGAAACAGCCTCCAGCTAATTCCTGCTGCATCCTTACAATCCTCACACTCCTGGAACACTGCCTGATCAACTCATTCCAGTTCACTTTGGAACGAACATAAAACTTTTGATTTTTTTTCCTTAATAGTTGGCAAATACATATTTGAAGGCTTAAAAAAAGAATTGTTTTACCAGATCGTCTCTCACTTCTGGTAAAATTAGTATTAAAATTAAAAAACCCTGCTCAAAATGCCATGCATATTTTTACATGGTTATTGTTAAATATTTTTAAGTACCTAGATACAATAAGTACTTCTGTATTTATCAAGAGTCTGTACTCGAGGGTGTGTCTTGAATTTTCTAGAAAATTGATCATCTCTAGTACTGGACTGGAACAAAAGCACCATGTTTAGAACGAGTTTCGCTTGAAATTAATGTGACTCCCTGGCATCCGAAGTTTTCCTTGAAGTTCAAAGTCAAAACAATTAAGACACCAAATGGAAAAGTATGTAAATTCCAGGAAGGTCCCCACATAGTATTCCAGAAAAGAAAAATAGAAAAAGAAAAAAAAAAAGAAAGAATAGAAGCATTTTGTTCCCCAAATTAAAAGACTACTTTGTTGTTTAAGAAAATATCAACGTTCTGGCAACCTACAAAGATAAGTGACAAATTAGCATAAAATCGAAGCGGTTACAAACAGCCTGGAGCGAAAATTGTACCCAGGGAAGCGGGCCAGCAGCCAAGCTCCATTCATGAGCAAATGCCCGGCACAATGGTGCCATTCAGCGTCCTCATTTCCACAAACCCGGGGCTGGCAAGTCTGGAAAAAACCACTTTTGTTTGGAGCCAGGAGCGGGACAAACCCAAAACCAACTCAAAACCGAGCAGAGCTGGGAGAATCATGAATCACAAAGTTGGAAGAGACCTTAAAAGATCATCGAGTTCCCTGACACCTCAACTCAGCCCTGGCACCCAGTGCCAATCCAGCCTTGTTTAAACACTTCCAGGGCAGTGCCCACCTCCCTGGCAGCACATTCCAGTGCCCACCCCCTCTTTCTGTGAAGGATTTTTTCCTCATGCCCATCCTAAACTCCCCCTGGCAAAGCTGGAGGCTGTGTCCCCTTGTCCTGGTGTCACTGGGGAGCACTGCAGAGGAAATGACCTTGTGGGAATGGTGTGAGCACAGAGAACAGAACAGAATGACCAGGTTGGGAGAGACCTCCAAGATCATTGAGTCCAACGCAGCCCCAACCCCTCAACCCAACCCTGGCACCCAGAGCCACATCCAGCTTTGTTAAACACATCCAGGGATGGCACCCAGCAGAGTGTTTCCCCAGATGTATTTTCCCAGCAGAGCTGGGGGAAATCACAGAATCGCTGGGTTGGAAGAGACCTTCAAGACCATCGAGTCCAACTCATTCCCTGACACCTCAACTAAACCCTGGCACCCAGTGCTACATCCAGGCTTGTTTTAAACACATCCAGGGATGGTGATTCCACCACCTTCCCGGGCAGAGAACTCCAGAAGTTTAAGAAGAAGGGAAGCACCTTACCTTCAGTCAGCCAGGTCTCCTGGAGCTGCCGCAGGTCCTGGAAGAGCTCTGCGGGGAGAGGAGGCGCTGCTGATTGCGGGATGCTCCGGGCACGGAGCGGAGCAGGATCTGACCCCGCTCCCGGTCCCGCTCCCTGCCCGGACACCCCGGCTCCCCCTCACCTTCCGAGTCCTGCTCCGGCGGTTCCCCGGGAGTCCTGGCGGCGCCCAGCACGGCTCGGCCCGCGGGCAGCGCCGGGCCCGGGGGTTGCTGCTGAGGGAGGAGCGGCTCAGAGCGGAGCCCCAGGCGGAGCGGGGCCGGCCCGGAGCCCCCCCCGCTGGAGCTGCCACTAACCTGCGGGAAGGTGAACGGCACCTGCTGGTCCAGGTACCCCTTCATCCTCCTGGAGCATCTGGGGGGTACCGGGGCAGGGGAACCGGGCCGGGATCCGCAGCAGCGGCAGGACCGCGACCTGGGGGAAGCGGCGACCGCGTCACCGAAACTTGGGATGCGAAGCGGGACCGAGCCCCGGGACAGGGATCGGGTCCCGTCCGGAGCCGTCCGTCAGCACCGGCGGGCCCGGCCCACGCGGAGCCCCCGGCGGAGCCGCCCCGTGGCCGCTCCGAGCCCGCCGTGGGCCCGGGGCCGGTCCCCCATTGGCCTCGCTCACGGCCCCGGCTCGCCCACTCCTTTGTTTGATCGAATTTATGAATGAAGCTCCGAGTCGGGGCACGCCCGCCAATCACCGCTCGCCTCGGTCGTCAGCCATTGCAGGTGGGCGGGGCTTCCACCCTGTCTGACCAATCACACGGCAGGGCCGCGCTGTTCATTCACAACGGAGCGCCCATTCATAAAAAAATAGAATTCTGCCGGAGTTCATTCAGGAGCGGCTTCAGGCGGGCCCCGCCGTGTCCGTGTGTCCCTCCCAGCGCGGCACAGCCCTGCCCCTCCTCAGCGCATCTCACTCGTTTTTAAAACCTCTCCGAGGTCATTTTCAAACCCTCTTGGAGGTCATTTTCAAAGCCTCTTCGAGGTAATTTTCAAACTCTTCATGTGTGTTCAGTTCTGAGCAAGTTTCAGCAAGAGTTGGAAGAAATCTCACCCATCCAAGCAGAGCAAAAATAACAAAACTAACTGCCTGTCAAAATCAGTTTGACTCATGAAAATGCTAAGGGACTAGAACATTAAAAAAGAAAAAAATCTAGTTTTGAGATTTACACACTGAAAAAAGTGGATTTGCTTTTCCAGATCCTGGGCCATGTACATGCATCCCGTTATTTCTCCTTTAAAATTCCAAGATGCCATTTAATATTTCTTAATCCTCTTCATCCTCCAAAAAATACTAGTGACGTGCAGGACCCGGTGATAATGAGGTAATCATTCATGGAATGTTATGTAACATAAGGGAAATAGGTACTCAAGAGAAAAAGAAAAGGGGAAGTTATCCATAGAGCTAAATGGAACTTTAAATTTTAAATGTTTTCTCTACATCTCACTCCTCCCAGTTTGCTGTACAGCTCTGTGAAAGGGGTATTTGTGAAGTTTAATTATCTAATTTATGTGTATTTTGATATTTTTGCTAATAGGCTACAACTCCTCACTGGGTCAGGGAGCCTGACTGACACAGCCCTGACACACCTGGGGGAGCATATGCCTTGCATACTTTTACATCATTATTGTTAAATATTTTTAAGTATTTTTAAGAACCACCAGTGTGAACAGGAAATCCATAGCCCCAGATTCACTGCCATTGGTACTGACCAGGCAGTAATGCCATTTTTAAAAATTATTGGGCTTTTTTCTTGTTTTTTTTTTTTTTTTCTCTGACAGGGATGTTCTGTCAATGCTATCAATAGCTTTTTCTATTTCTGTGTCACATCTATTTTCAAAGGCTGGCTAATCTAATGTGAACAGTTAATGTTCAGGGTGATTAATTGCCTTCTATTTTTTTTTCTTGAGGTGTGGAGTGTTTGAAGAGTTCAGATGTGACACATAAACCAGAGAGCTGATTCTTATAAATTCTTATAAAGTAGAAGAGCTGTTCTTACAAATTCTTATAATTGTTATAAAGTGTTAGCAACAGATTTATTCCATCACTGTAACCCACACTGCCTGAGGTGTTTCTTCCCTGCACTTACAGTTTATTTTTCTTAGTCACCAACTGAATTTTGTGCCTAATCCCCCTCTCCCTCCTGTGTCCATCCCTAAGATTTAGCTGTACTGGTTTCAGAAAAGCCAATTCTGGATTTCAGATGCATCCCCTGCAGCTGTGGTTGGGGAAATGCAAAGCTCTCAGACGGAGGTGCTGACACAGACAGGATCCAATTACAAATCTCTTAGAAAGTGACACACTGAAAGCTGGTAAAAACCTCTCTGTGCTGTAGAATGGAGCAGGAAGAGACCTGCAGTTCTATAAAAATAATAATAAACAGCTGGAGGAAGAGCTCAGGTTTCTTAACATCAGGCATGAAATCAGCCCAGCTGCTCCTCAACACCCTGCTGCTCCTTGCACAGGAATATCTGAGTGAGGAGCTGGGGCCAGAATTGCCCATTGTTCCCAGGCAGCCTCGCCTGGGAGTGATGCAATTCCTGAGGAAACACAGAAATCCCAACCCTGGGAACTCCTGCCAAGCACTGGGAGCAGCTCCAGCTCAGCTGAGCAGCCCCAGCTCCTGGCAGAGTGCAAAGAGGGGCTGGGAATTGTGTGTACAGATCCCTCTTGGAGCTCTGGGTGCTGAGAATTCCAGACTTTCTGTGCTGACAGATTCTGACCCCCAGGAGAACACTGCATCGACCTGAGGCTGTGGAAAAGCTTCCAAAGTGGAATGATAGAACTGGGATTGTGGGTGTGGAGTTGATTAGAAGTGTGTGATATCACAGGGTGGAAAATTAGAGTTGAAGGGTTTAGAATACAGTAATAGATATAAAGCAAGGTGGAGGGTTTAGGGTGGAGGCTGCTCCTTCTTCTTCTTCTTTACCTTCTTCTCCCTCTTCTTCACATTTTTCACCTTCTTCTTCACCTTCTCCTTCTTCTTCCTCCTCCTTCTCCTTCCACTTCTTCTTCATCTTCTTCTTCTCCCTTCTTGTTCTTCTTCTTCACCTTCTCTTTCTCTTTTTCTCTTCTCCTTCTTCTTCACCTTCTTCTTCCTCCTCCTTCTCCTTCTTCTTCTCCTCCCCCTTCTTCTTCATCTTCATCATCTTCTTCTTCCTTCTTGTCCTTCTTCTTCACCTTCTTCTTCACCTCCTTCTCCTCCTTCTCCTCCTTCTTTCCCCTTCTCCTTCTCCTTCCCCTTCTTCCTCTTCCCCTTCCTCTTCCTCTTCTTCTTCCTCCCCCTTCTCGTCCTCCTCTCCATGGGTTTGGGTGATATCTTGTAATTGGACAGAACAATTGTGGGCCATGAGTGATCAGTTATTGGGTTAAAAGGGAAAATAATCCAGGTGTCATTTCTTAAATGGATATTTTAGCTTTAAAAGACCTTGTAACAAGAGCTAGTTGGCCATTTTGTGCCTTGGTAGTGAAATGCTGCAGAACTCAGAGCTGTGAGGCTGTAACATAGACAAGAAATAATAAACATTTGAGCCTGAACATGAACTATCATCTTGAGTGCCTTCAATCCTGACCTCCACAGGAGAAAAAGAAGCCAAACCCCAGCAGATCCCCTCACTGGGGAAAACACCTTGTCTGTGTTCCTGCTGCTTTCTAGCAGCACTCACCACAGTGGCCAAACAACACCACTAAACAGATTTCAAAGACAAGAAGGTAAAATTCTGACAAAGCAGGATCCTCTTTTCAGCCTTCCAGAATCTGAAGTTTTAATATAACGATTACAACAGGCAGAAATATCTCAGGTCCTGCAGCTCAGTGACCTTCCAGGGCAGGTTCTTTATAAAAAGTTCTCTCAAATTGTGATTCCATGGATTTTTCTCCCCACTTTTTAAAACAGCAGAGCTTACACATGTTTTTCACACAGTCTACAGTGCATGTAAGCTTTCTTCCCCCATCTCTTTTGCACTTACATGGAATAAAAAAGTCAGAGGTAGCAATGAAGATAAAGGCAAAAAGGCTTGAGTGTCCCTGGGGGCAGATTTGCTGTATTACTTCCAATACTTTTAGAACTGAAAATGTGAAAACACATTTGACTGATACTTCTACATGGATATTCTCAACTCTTTACTGTGATTTATGTGCAAGGATGAAGTCTATATTGATTGATCAAGACTTAACTCTGGATAATGAATCTTCCTAGATACCAGACTTATTTTGCATCACTGAATTTCTCTTCATTTTTAGATAATGAATGGGGATAGCCTAGCATTTGAAAAACATTAAGTAAATAAATTAATTAAATCAAATTAATCTTAGGTGGAATTTAATGCATAACATTCTGAATTTTCTGATTTTCAGGAGGTCTGTGTTAATAACTTCTTTCAAGACACTTTTCCCAGTTTTGTTGTTATTGAATCGTGTTCCCAGGACTGCTGGATCCCCATTTTGCTTCTCAGACATTTCAGGAATTGCACTGATATATCAGAAGAAACAAGGCAGAGATTCTGCTTTTTGTCTTCTAGTCTTAGCAATCAATCAATGCTGTCTATAGGTAGGCAACAGAAAGCTGATTTTTGGACCAAAAAAGGAATCCTATGAAAAACAGATCTTTTTTTTTCCCTCAAATTTAGTTGGGTGTGATATTTTCAATTTTCTGAGTGCCAGAAAACCTTGTCCTTCATAATGAACTCCTGGGTCCATCAGATTTATCTTCTGCACTGTCCCAGGCTCAGGCTGCCCTGCTGGCTGAGGTTTCAATGGTACAAAAAAGCTGAATGGTAATTCTGGGCACTCTGTGAATCCTCTGCTTGACAGGAGCAGAAATCAGCTCAAAGCCTTGCAGGGTGAGCCTGTTCCTGGAGCTGTGTTCCAACATTCCTGGGTGCTCCAAAATCCAGTCAGAACTCCTGCCCCATTGCTGGAAAACAATACAAAATTGAATTTTTGGGGTACCTTTAGTCAGTTTTGTTCACCTTTGCTTCAGGGGAAAGGAATTTTAAGTTTCTTTTCAAAGGACTTTCATCACTCAAGGTGTGATGAACTTCCAGCAGACTGGGAGCAGCACAGAAGATACACAAAAGATAACGACCATTAATGAACATCAGCTCCAAACATCAGCCCTGGCATGGTCAGAGACACCTGGTCTGGGAAAAGGTCGATGAGAGAACCAAGACTGAGAACCAAACTAACATCGAAGGTGAAGGGATCGATAAAAAACCAAATGCTACAAACTGTGGAACTTGGGAGCAATGAGCATTGAACCAATGAATTTCCCTGGGTTGTGATTCTAGAAGTACAAGAAAACTCCAGTGAAAACTTTATGTGATGGAAGGATTTTCTCTGCACACCTAGAGGTTCACTCTCCTGTGAAAATGTAAAAAGTTTAATAAAGGACAATAGGAGACAAAGACAATAAAGCAAAGATTGCAGCTGAGTGTGGCTTTGCACTCAGCCAAGAGCTCACTTGTTATTTTGGAAACATCCTTTATATCCCATTTCTATGGCATCAGCCTGTGCCATATTCATAAATAATTATGTATATTCAACTTTTCTCCACACTAGTTTACATATTCCAAGAATTGTTTAGCATGGTTCCTCCTTGGTTCCACATTTATAGAGCATGTGGATTTCTGGGTTGTGGTTTTAATCCTTTTTATCATCATCTTCAGTTTTGGGCCTTGGTGCACTCTGCCTTCAGCCAGTGAGTTCTGATGATTGGCAGATCTGTGCAGGTGTCCTCATCCTGTGTGCATTGGATGTTATCCCATCCCAGCAGGCATTTTAACACAAACACACTGATATGAACTATTTCTAAGTTTTAGTTAACAACAGAAACAAAAACAATATCTTTGTGACAAAGTTCCTTTGACACCACACATATAAAATCCATTTCAATATTTGCAAAAAAGCCAATGTTATACAATATAGCTATAACACAGGCATTGTGTGGGTGAAATTCTTTCTGTTGCACATCCTGGCCAGAATAAAGTAAAGCCTTCGTTCTCTAACACTAAATATGTTGTTGGAGGGATTTTGGCTACCACCATCTCATCCTCCCTGCCTGACTGTCCCTGCCCAGCCTCAGCACCTTCTGGCACGGTGGCAGCTGAAGGGTTAAAAGCCTACTCTGAGTTTTTTGTGGCTTCTTTCCAAAAGGTTTCAGTTAACACCAAAGGTCTCCTTCTAGCTGGCTCACTTTAATAGATTTTTCCCATTGAGTTCTCACTTTATAGACTATCATTTCCTTTTCTGCAGGGGAGCTATTTGCTGGGTCACTGATCCAACCAACTTAAAAGGGATTTCATTGATTGGATTTTATTGGTGGTTACTTCAACCATAATGGCCCAAGTTGCTGGTACCTGCTAACAGCTGTGGGTCTTGCTTTGGTACCCTGGCTCTGCACACTCCATAGAATCACAGAATTCACAGAATTCACAGAATTCATGGAGTCACTGGGTTGGAAGAGACCTGCAAGATTACTGAGTCCAACCCAGCCCCAGCACCTCAACTCAACCCTGGCACCCAGAGCCAATCCAGCCTTGTTCAAACACTTCCAGGGCAGTGCCCACCTCCCTGGCAGCACATTCCAGTGCCCACTCCCTCTTTCTGTGAAGGATTTTTTCCTCATGCCCATCCTAAACTCCCCCTGGCAAAGCTGGAGGCTGTGTCCCCTTGTCCTGGTGTCACTGGGGAGCACTGCAGAGGAAATGACCTTGTGGGAATGGTGTGAGCACAGAGAACAGAACAG
>JAWWEY010000114.1:2822600-2841430 GCA_035582745.1 Loriotus luctuosus
TGGGCTGGTTTGACAGTGCCCACAGACTCCCACAATCTGCCATCAGGAACTGGGGCCCTTGGGTTTTGTTTTCAGCAGATGGGCCGAAATGGCTCTTCATTGTCCTGTGGCCGCCTGGCTCCTGAAATTCCATTTTACGTAGGATGCCTCCCAGATCCAAGCTGGCACCAGTGCCAACTCGGGCTAGTTTTATGCTGGACATTTTTCCGTTTGGGACGTAGGGTAAATACACATTGACCATTTTGGTTTTTTTTTTAATACTTTGGTGTTTTAAATTACAAAATATCTCTCAGACAAGCACTCTGCGAGTCCTTAAATAATTTTTCAATGTGGTACAGATTTCTAGGCGTAAGTGGTGTGTTTCCACTGATTTTGTTTCCCTTATGGCTTCCCCGATTGGGTGGCTTGTTTTTTTTTTAGAAATCTTGTAAAGACACAGGAAGAATTCCACTATTGTAGTAGAATTTTTTTCCATGCCTATTTATTTAATGTTGGAATATTTGAAAATATATTCTGAGTGTTTGCATTGAAGACTTCCTGGCTGGGCTGTGTGAGGACCCAGAGCATTCAGAGGATATAAACCAGATTCACACTGGAACCCAGCAGTGTAAACAAGTCCTCAGTGCAGACAAGAACCCTTAATTCTTGTAATGGGAAACATATTCCAGTTGTGTCTGTGTTTTCTCCTGCAAATAAACCAGTGAGAAATGTGCCTGGAATGTTTTCCTGACACAGACATTTCCTCACCTCATTATTTTATCCTCTTTTTAATGGATTTATTTTTATTGGGGTATTTTAAAGAAGTTTATAACTCAATCCAGCTAAATACAGGTGATTTGAAGACAGCAAGTAGCCTTACACAAGTCCATGCTGCCAGGACTTTCATACTTTATATTTTTAGATATAATCAGAGAATAGAGTATTGGATTTTTGTATACCTGAATGAAAATTGGCTTCTTGAGCTACACTTTTCCGTAGAATGTCCTTTTCAATTAACTTCAGATAGAAATTGTGGATAATTATTATACAGATTTATACTTCCATTCACTGGAAAATAACTTCCAGTCCAGATTTCTGACACTAGGACAAGAGGTCTGTCCTCCTCAGCTAAGAAAAGTGAATGGAGCAATTAAATTAGATCTGACAGATTTTTTTTTGCTGAATTGGAAACTACACAGATTCTGAACAGTTATATCATATATAAATATATATATATTTATATATATATCTTGATCCTCTCTCATGAAAGAAATAGAGAATGGAAAGTGTTGAAATATAGGTATACAGAAAAGCATAGAAATATAGATGAAACATATGAAATATTATATTTATATTATATAAAATATTTACATTATAATAGATTATACAAATTATTCTATATAATATTTATATAGAATATATAAAAATTATATAAATATTGTATAATATATTTTATACATTTATGTATAAATAGAAATATATAATATATATTAAAATATATAGAATATATAAAATATAAGATATATTTATATAACATATATAAATATAGAATGTAAAAGTAGATGGAAGTATAAAATTGTTAGGCTGTTTGTGGTGAGTACTGAAAGGAAGAAACAATCCATTTTTTTTTTTATATCTTTACCATCATCAACTTAACTGTAGCATTGCTGGGCTAACACTCACCTGGTGGTAAATTCCTGGGTGTGGGGAATACTTCACATGTGGCATTTGGGTGACAAATTGACCTTGGGGATGAGTGTGGGCTGTAATAAACTTTCACTGAACTGAAAATGTAAGGCTGTAAGAAAGCATGTTAATTCACAGGTCTATTTCCTGCTCCAAAGTGTGACTGAGGGAGGCTTGAAAAAATGTTTTCTTCTTTAATAAGGAAAGAGAAGCACAACTCAAAGCTCCATGGTATGAAGTCACCCTGCTCTCTGTTACTCACTGCCATTATCTCTGCTGCAATCTGCTCCCAGAGGAGCTCCCAGACAACCCTGGGAACTTATCCCTGTCTGAGTTATTGAAGAGAATAAAATAACAATTATGGTCCAGAGGGAGGGAACAGTGGTGTAAGAGTCTGGTGCTGGATGGAAATCCTTCCTGCATGCAGGAACCAGAACAATGTGCCATTTGTGTGTGGGGAGGGTGGGGATGGGGAGCCAACACCTGGAGCCAGAGCTGAGGGGAGCTGCCCCATCATAACTCACAAATACAGCCTGAAAGGCAAGAGCCTGAGGTTATTTTATCCAGACAAAGCATTTCTGCTGTAAGCACTGAAAGAAAGTGGATTTCCTGTCCATCTGCCTGGAGGAGCTGTGTGGATCCAGCAGGCTGAGCCCAGTAACTAATGCAGACATATGTCACTGTGATATTTTCTGAAAAATCCCTTCGCCAGGATTTCTTCTCCTGGCAAGATGAGAAGCCTCAGCTTCCTCATGTTTTGCTCCTCTGGAATGTGATTTGGAGAATTGTTTACCCAGCATGTGAATTGTTTTTCATTAATGGCCAATCACAGCCAGCTGTGTTGGACTCTCTGAGTCTGTCACTTTTTATCATAATTTTTTTCTAGCTTTCTGGTGTCTCCTTTCTCTTTCTTTAGTATAGATTTAGTATATAATTATAATATAATATAATATAATGATATAATAAATCAGCCTTCTGGGAACTTGGAGTCAATTCTCATCTCTCATCTCATCCTGGGGACCTTCACCACAACAGACACTTCTTGGAGGGGCTCTGCACTTTCCTCAAGGGAAGGGAATTATCCAAAATATGAGATAATGGCTGATGAAACTTCATATGAGCACTGCAAGAGGTGGGGGAAGAAAATGAGGTAATTGAAAAATGGTGTGTTCTGTAAAATGCCCTGATTTCTTGTGTGTGCCTGTTTCCATGCATAGGAAATCCTGCAGGAAGCAGGATTTGTAATGTAGAATATGTCCCAGTCACAATCTCTGTGAAATGTTTGCTGAAGGGCTCTCTTGTTTCCCAGACAGTGTGAACTGGAGGGTTTGGTTCTTTATTTTTTTAGTGGGAGGGTGGTGAGACCCTGGCACAGGTTGCCCAGAGAAGAAGTTGTGGGTGCCCCATCCCTGGAGACATTCAAGGCAACACTGGACTGGTCTTGGTTATCTTTGGAGTTTGGAGACTGGAAAAATTCCTGGATAAAAGCTGTGGACTGGCCTGGAGGAGCTGAGGACTAACAACAGAGGACACAAAACCTGTAAAACAAATCAGGGCCTCTGCTCCATTGGCATCTGGCTAGACAGATAAAGAATCCATAAAGTCTCTGACTCTAAGGAAAGCACTTCTCTTGCTCTATTTAGAAGAGGCAGCAGAGATATAAAGGGCTCCAGCACATATTTTTGTGTTTATACAGATATTCCTGTTCCCTGTGTGCTGTTTGCACTGGCAAAGTCTCAGTGGCCTGCTTGCCTGTGCTTCCTGGTGAATTCCTGCCAGACTTCTCTGATGCCATGGGGTGACTGTGTGCTCAAAATATTTATTGACAATAAGGCACAGAAAACATTGCCAAACATCCCCAGGTAGCTTCCCTCTCTTCTGTGAGGAGAAGACAGCCTGATGTGTATTTCTGACAAAAATAATTGCAGGTCAAAGACTTTGCTCCCAGACAACAGGACTTCCCTGGGAGACTCTTGGCACCAGAGGTTCAGAGGTCAAATGCTTTGATGTCAGCAGTGAAATGTTCCTTCTCAAAACACTAAAATCTTAGAGTGAGCAGATGGTTTAATGAAGAAACTGCCTAAGCACAAGAAGATCTCGCAGGTGACTCATAGCTTATTTCTCAAAATTCAGAGCAAGAGCTCTTTAGGAGCTGTAATTATGGGTACAGACTGAGATCCCATTGATTAGTTTTTTTAGTAAATTAGGATTCATTATGCTACCATTGACAGCTTCCTTGAAAGGGAAGATTTATTAGCCTCTCATCTAGGTGAGGAGCTGGTTTTGGTTTATGTTAGTAGCCAAGAGTCCAAAAGTTTTCATCTCAAAAGAAGCTGCTCCTGCAGGTTGCAAACTTTCCAACCCCAGTGGGGAGGAGGTGATGTACAGAGATAAATGGCTGAAGGGGTTACAAGGATAGAAGTAAAGAAGAATTCCTGCTCTGTGGTGGTTTGTGTCCCAGGAGAAGAGGGTAGGAGATCTGAGCACCAGAGCTCTTCACAAAATACAGCTTGTTTTAGTCTCTGCAAGAGTTTAGTCAGAAATCTAATCAGAAGGCAGTAAGGTTCAAGAAGGAAAGCCAAAGACATTTTCTGTTCTTAAAAATACAGTAAACTTCTTTGTGCATGGGCAATTTTTTTAGCCAACTGGTTTCATGTCAGCTGAATAGTGAGATCATTAACCTGTTTCTAACATTGAGTTTGTTAACCAAAAGAATGATGTTCTGCCATTGACCACCCTTCTTAGAGCTGCAGAAACTGGGATCTGACCATAACTCCCTGTCTGAACCACCTTCCATTTAAATATCTACTACAAGGAAGATATTTGAGGGTAATTTTTCCTTATCATAAAGATCTGAAGAGACAGGGGTAGGTCTAGCTCAGAGAGAGAACATGCATAACCCTAAATATTATAACTGATTATATAGTAGGTATTATATCCACAGAATTTACATGAGGCCCTATGTGAGACATCACTGATGCTCTTTTCTTAGTTTATTTTTTTTTCAGGGGCAGAGGAGTGTTGGCATTTTGTTTTATGTAACTGTTGTTTTTGGATTAAGTGAATTAGAGCAAGTATGGGAAACAATAAGTGCAGTATGGGAAACCAGACACCAACCTAATTCCCCTCCTCAGTCCTGCTCAAACTGCTCAAGTTTCTTTCATTTTAAATAATTTATTTTTTAAAATCATTGTTTTTTAAAATTGGTTTTGCACAAATATTTACTCTAAATTGATGATTTTTTTCATCCATCAGAGTTTGGAAATGTTGAGAAGGAATGTAATGTTTGTTTTTTCTTAGCAGATACAGTAAGCAGCTCTTTGAAAAGAATACAGCATCCTTGTTTTTTAAAAAAATGATATTTATCAATTTTGAGGTCTTTTACAAGTGGAATTACCACTAACAGCTTTATAAACATAAAATCCAGATATACAAATTTGTACCCAGCATATCTACAGTTCAATGCAACCACAACAGCATCAGAGTAAGGTGAAAGACTGGAGCTGCAAATGATGGTTACTTCTGAAATATTTAAACCAAAGTTTCAGTATTCTCAAGGGTCATAATGGGGTACACTAGTGTGAAATTCTGCTTAAAATATGGCTGTAGTAGATGAAACAAAAATACATAAGAAATGGGAGCAGGCACTATGGTTTTCTAAATAATCATAATTTGACACACTACAAGTTTTGGCTGAAAGTGGGAATAATTTAAAGTGGGGATGTTCTTAAGTGTTCTTAAAAGTTCTGGTGGTGCTGTGGCAGTTTATTGGAAAACTTGAAACCAAAATATTTATATTTTAGCTGTTGTGTTGAGAGTTCAATCTCTGCTGTGCCTGCTGGGACATTTGGTAATGACTGCTTTGAAAAATTATCTGAAACTGAGATCTAGTAATTTAATTTCAGGATTTACAGTAAACTTGGAAGAAATTGCTGCCATCAACAAGGCACTGACCTTCTTGGAGTGTCAGTGTGAAAGCCTCTCCTAAATCTGGTGAGCACACTTTTGTGTATATCTATTTTTAGTCTCACATTTTATTTTGTAATCTTATTGTCTATTCATACAGGTGTCCAACTCATTTTGCAAGAAAAATCAGTGACTATCAAAGTATTTATTTCTCTCCAAGTAGGGCATAGGGAAAATGTGCATTGTCAAGTTCAAATGCAGACTGAAGAGTTGTGACCAGGAGAAGCCTGGATGAGGACAGAGCTGCATATGCTGACTAAAAAATCTGCATTTTCTGGATGTTTGAGAGTCTCTGCAACATTACTCCTGTTTTATATTCAGTGTTTGCTGTTGATTTTTTTCTGTAGACACATCTGTGGTAGTAAGACAGTTTGAGAGACAAGAATCAAAACCATGCTGTCCTTTGGTTCTTTTCCCCCTGTGTTCTTTAATCGCCTCTGAAACCTCAAGCATCATCACCTTTTAAAGACAATGCTGTCATTGTGTAGCTGATTTTAACCAGTTGCACCCACATCCAATCAATGATCTTCTCCAAACTCCTCTCCCATTGCTGCAGGGACTACTCAGAGCTGGGGGAGGCAGCAGAGTCCACATCCTCTGTGTCGTGTTCGTGTGAGGGCACTGCTTGCCCACCTTTAACACGTTTCCACTTCATTCTTCTGTTTTGAAACCATACTTTGACCTGGGTGATAAAGAGAAAATAATTACTTGTTGCCTCAGCCTGAGCTGTATAAAGCATATGTGTGTAGAGAGACGATTTGTGGAATTCTAGAAGAAAAGGTGAACAGAGTTTGAGTAATCTCTAACACAGTGTGCAACAATTCTTTCTAAAATGCTCCACACAGATGTTCCTCTGAAACCCTCAAAGGTAGTACAAGGGCTTTGCCTAGAATCTGTCTCCATGTCAAATAAGGCACAGTGCCTCTCATGTATTTTTAACATCTAGGCCATCCAATCTAATGCTTCAGGAATTTTAATTTGCCTCACATAATTACACAATTCTTCTGCTATCCACTTAGCCTTGATAAGGAAACCTGGACTGAGATGACAATGAGAGAACAGAAATAATCTCTCCACAAAACTCTGTATAATTGTCTTTCCTTATCAAAATACCACATGACCCAGGAAGAATGCACATATCAAATATTAATTCCAATCATTTCCTGTTAGTCAAAGTCTAAGGTGATATCCATATTTCGTATGTAAACCTTGATATATCAATATGCACCAATGAATGGTGGTAAACAAGAACTCAGCAGAGTCCCATTGTTACCAGGTCTATCTTCAGTTGAGAGAAAAATAATTAAATTATTAACTACTTACAGAAATATGTAACAAAGGTGGCATGGACATATTTTATGAAAAATCCTTTTGTCAGGATCTTTTCTCCTGAGAAGCTGAGAAGCTTCAGCTTCTCCATGTTCTGCTTTGGAATGTGATTTGGAGAATTGTTTATCCAGCATGTGAAATTGTTTTTACTTGATGACCAGTGACAGCCACCTATGTCAAGGCTGTGAGCAGTCATAAGATTTTATTATTATTCCTTTCAAGCCTTCTGATGAAATCCTTTATTTTATTCTTTTAGTATACTTCTAATATATCATTTTCTTTTAATATAATATATATCATAAAATAATAAATCAGACTTCTGAAACATAGAGTCAAGATTCTCATCACTTCCCTCGTCCTGGGACCACTGCAAACACCACCACACAAAGGTGTTTGAAAGAATGTGGAGGCTTTGTTTTAAAATACCTCTGTGCCATTGCAAAAGCAGACCCTTGAGTAACATAATCTGGTTTTTAGCATTAGGGAGAAGTTGTGGGGGAGGAAGGAGGAGCTGGGGAGGGTTTGGGGTTTGGGAAGTACTTGTCTTTCGGTGAGATCCAGGTTCACAGCTATCTCGTATCTCCTGAGCCTTGTCAAGTAGTTGTGGTGGGCAAATTCAGCTTCCAGCTCCCTCAGCTGCTCCTTGGTGAAAGCTGTCCTTTCCTTCCTTGATCTGCTGCTGCTTTCTGCCTTATTGCTGGAGTTCTGGTTCTCTAAGAGGCAAGCACACTGCTGTGATTTGGGGTTATGCTGATCTGGGCGAACATGTGCAGTTGCAGAGATCTAAACAACTCCTTGAAGTGCTCAGTGGAAGCTTTAAGATATTTCTTTATGCTCAGCATGACTGAGTGGTGCTGCCAGCCTTGATTTTGAGAGGACAGAGGTGGGACAGCTTGTGGTAATCACATATCCTCTGAACAGAGAGAGAAAATGAACTATAGCCAATGCAAAGTACCTGGGAGCTCCTCAGGAGCTCAGTTCTTCTCTCCCTGTGAGAAGAACTCCCTTTCCAAGGGGCAGTTTTCACAGTGGGAATAATTTAAAATGGATATTTGGCTAGTAGGGTGTGTAGCTTGGAACCTCTCATCCACACTGTGTGCCACAGGGTATTGTCAAGAGAAATAATCCTTATCCATGGCTTGAGGTTCTGGGAGATTCCAGAGTTGGAAATGTGGCCCAGCTGCTTCAGTTTTGACAAGAGAATGTGAGAAATGACAAATGTGTGAAAGAACAAATCATCTTGGGCAGGTTTTCCTACTGTACTGCCAGCTGAAAAAGAAGAAAGGAGAGGAAGGGAAGTTCAAGGAAATTCAGGAGAGGAAAGGAAATTCAGGAAATTCAGGAAAGGAAAGGAAATTCAGGAAATAAATGAAAGGAAAATAAAATAAAATAAAACAAAATAAAATAAATAAGAAAATGTCTCTCCCAAGGAGTGTGTCTCCTTCCAGGATCCCAACAAACTTCAGTGCTGGGTTGAATTTAGCAGCTGCCTCTCCCCTTGCTGCAGTGGTCACTGGAAGGTGGAAGCCCAGAGCTCTCAGGGATGTCATTGCTTACAGCTCCCCAAAAGGAAGAGAGCAGGAGACAACAGCAAAGATGAAAAGAAAGTGTGAAGAGAGCTAGTAAGAGAGAATAAAGAAACTTTTTTCTTCTGTTTAAAACAGGGAGATGTGCTGTGGAATCAGTCTCTTTAAGGATAAAGATATCCTTCTAATGTGAGGAAGCTGAAATCTGCTGTTTACCTATGACTAGCTGATGTTTAAATGAAAGTGTTGTTCACCTTTTAAATTATTATTTTTTTTCAACTTCTTTGTATTTGGGAAAATTTTGCCTACACATGCTTTTTCAGTATAAATGAATTTAAATTCTACAAATGTCTGCAAAACCTAGAAATCAATCAATTAACATTTTTATCCCTGCATTCTCTGTCTGTGAAATGAGGCTACTGGAAAATATTCTCATCTTGGTAGCAGGACTGTGGGAAAAAGCACACTGTAGCTTGTAAGTGAATATTATGGTATTTGAATGCATATAAGCATCTTACATTTTAACAACTTCCCAAGAAAAAACAATTTAATGCATATTTCACTGATTTGGATCTGAGATACCAGCAACTTAGAGTTTGTATAACTATGAAATTATTGATTTTTACACTATAGAAAGTGTTTTGCTAGCTAGGATGACGCCATGAAAACCATGAACATTTTCTGCACTGCTGGACATTGTCCTGATGGGCAAACTTTTAGAATCTCCTGTTCTGAGGTTAAAATATTTAACATATAGAATTTATATTTAAAGGAAGACTTTGCCTCTTGTACTTTTTACCACAAACTGAGATCAAATCCCTAGTATGACATTCCCTACTACCAGAGGCAGCTCAAGGTGAGGGATCTTTGCTCTCTGCCTTTCTCTTTTGCTCAGACAAATGGCAGGTGTGAATGGATAACTCCACATCCTAGGACCTCCAGCTCTGAGTGTACATGCCATGTGACTCCTGCTCAGTTCCAGCAAATTGTGCTGGTGAGTGAAATGCCTAGCTCAGTACCCAAGACCTGCAGGAGTGAAATACAAAGACCAGAAAAAGAATAAGATGGTTAGTTAGTCCTGTTAGACTAGTTTAGACAGTCCTGTAACTGTCTAAAGTTTCCCCAGTCAATATTATGAAATGTTTTGCTCAGCAGCTTTCTTTCTTAAGTCTCACTCTCATCAGGTGTTCTCATTCCATCTCCTGCACTCTCCCACAACCCTGATTTCACATCACGTACCTGAGCTTTCCTTTTTCCTTCTGGATGGCTTTTTCTCAGAGTCACTTGTAGGATTTGCTGGTGCCTCATCATCTTCATCCACAGCCACGCTCACTAGGCTGGTGCTGCTGCCCTCTGACTCTCCAGAAGCCAAGGCCAGCCCTGGATTTGCTCCTCTTGTGGCCTCAGGGGCCGCCAGGTGCCACTCAGGGTGCTGGAACGAGGGGTGCTGCTCCTGAGGGAAGCTGTGGGGAGCTGGCACGAGGCAGGAGGCTGAGAAATCAGAGTAAGCAGCAAAATCTGCTTTTTGCTGGAAGGAGAATGGTGCTGCTGGGTAGTGGCTGAGCCCTGAAGCTGAGCTCAGCTCGGGGTGGGAGCTCCTCACACAGCCCCAGAGCAGGGGGGGAGGCTGTGGGCTGCGCATGCAGCTGCTGCTGCTGGGATCCATCTGCTTCCAGTCCTGCCCACACCTCAGGGCTCCTGCCTGCTGACAGCTCAGCCTCCAAAAGCACCAGAGAAGCAGAGGGAAACTCTTCCAGATGTTACAGAATAGATCTCCTCCCTAAACAGCACTTTGCTCGTGATGCTGCTGCAGGTTTGCTGCTTTAGGAACTCTGGTTCTCGAGGTCTTCATTGCCAGCCAGATTTAGGCAGGGATTGCCATGAGCTGCTTCCTTGTGAAGTGCTGGGTATGAGTGAAACACTTTTTAAATACTGGGCTGGGGAGACAGTGACAAGTTTGTGAAGTGAAATGTGAGCGAGGGGAGGGAGGGGTTAACACACATACCCTCAGCCCCTCCAACCAAAGCAAAGCAGGCAGCTATTAATCATCTGAAACCTTATATGCACATCTAATGGGATTTGCAGATGGAGCCTTTTAAAGAAACAATGTCGGTTGTTTTTTTTTTAAGGGAAAGAGCAGCACACAAAAAAAAAGTCTTTAATGTTTCCTTGTAACACTATGAAGTTATTTTTATTGCACAGTTAACAAAATTCTCAGTCTTGGGCTTAGAAAAAACCCTAAACCAGGATTCAATAGGCACCAAATTTCAAGAACTAAAGTGGGAAATAGAAGTAAGAAAGGACTTCACTAATTATATATAATTTAAGGCCCAATCCTAAGGTTAAAAAAATTATTAAACCTGGCTTGTACACACATGCAAGGCTTTGAGTGATGTTTGTTTTGTTAGATTTGTAACACATATATTTGCTGAGAACTGGAGTTTGCTGCCAGTGGCAGTTATTCTTTCTGTATTCTACTTTCTAGGGAATTTTCAATACACCCTCCTGCAAGGAACTCTCCTGATTTTATGCCAATGAAAGGCATGTTTTTCATCTTTTGTTGAACATTTTATAGTTTTTCCTAACAGAAAGCAGATTTTTTTAGACCCTAGAGCCATCCCAACTGAAAAGACATTAACAGGGAATCTGTTCTCAATCCCTTTTTCCCAGAAGTATGGCAGCTGAGAACGCCCCAAACCCTATGCCAGGGTTACTGCAGCTCCTCTCCAGGTTGTTCTCCATATTTTTAATGACAATTTAGGTATGCATGAGTCCCATGTTTCCAGAATCTGGTGCAAACATTTCAAATACTCCCCCAGGCCTTGCTCTATGCTGTGTGTGCCTCTTTCCCCTCTCCCACCACTGCTGCTGGGTTTTGTGCTGTCTCAGGAGCACAGAGATTTAACAGACATGAGGTCTTCATTTTCCACAAGAGCTGAGGTGATTCTGAAGTTATTTTGGTTTTTGTATAGTTCAGAATGGTGAAATTTCATGGAATCTGGGTGAGGTGGACAATATGTTTATCCTGTTATACCTCTTGGTTTTCAGAACTTGGCCTTTTCCAGGAAATCAAATTATTTTAGTTTAAATCCTTCTGAACAAGAACATCAAATTCCTATCACAGGAGTCTAAATTTTCACGCAAAATACTCAATATCTGATAGCTAATTCATTCTCTAGGAAGAACTCACCTAAATACTTAAATCTGTTGCATTTAATAGTAAACATTTAAAAGCATTTCATACAGGCAGGAGGAAGACCCCAGACTGCTCTGTTTTGAAAGGTTGGGTTATGATGAATTTGTGAATGCTGCAAATGTTTCAGGCATTGGCAGAATCTAGTCAGAGCCCAGAATGTTTTGCCAACGCAGAATATTTAATTTATATTCTCTGTGTGTGTGTTTGTGTTCACTACATGGGTTACTGGGGGTTTGCATGAATTCAGACTAAGTCAGTTTTTCAATTCTGCCTTCAGTGTACAAAAAGATCTCTCTAATTAGCAGTTACAGGTGTTACTTACACATCACTTACATGGTTACTTACACTTAAATGGGTTACTCATGGTTTGTATGAATTCAGACTGTCAGTTTTTCAGTCCTGCCTTCAATCTACAAAAAGATCTCTCTAATTAGCAAACATACATCCTTGCAGGGACAGAAGAAAGGAGAATTATCCCTTAGTCTCAAGCCCACTTGGGTCAGGATCAGATTTAGGCCTGACAGGATCCCCACATTATCTCCCTTCCCATTAAACCACTCGGGCCCTGATCTCCTCACGGAGCTCTTGCTGTCATTCCTGCAGCCCCAGATGTTAAAAACAGGTTAAAAACTGTTGTAAAATAGTTGAAAATTGTTAAGCACGTACTGTTAGTTTGGTTGTTATATTGTAAAAGGGGTTAAAAGGGTGATTACAAGACATTACACCTAAGTACAGTGCATCACTCCCAGAGCAAAATGAGCCAGCCTGGACAGAACTGTAAGGGCCAATCAAGCACCTAAAACTGGATTTGCATGAAGGACCCAAAAAGAAACCAATCCAAAGGGACAAAAAACAGGATAAAAAGGGGCATCTGACCCACTGAATCTGTGTTGGTCCATTTGGAACCTCGGGGACATCACTGCTGAAGAAGACCTACAGCATCCTCAACGGGATCGCTCCTGCTTGGCCTGTGGGCCCCCCTGCTTTAGGCCTTTCTTTTTATCATAACAAATTCTGAAATCACTTTTAGTACCAGGAGTCTGGTCCCATTTTTAACACCAGATGTGGAAACAGGAGATGTCTTCTTCCTGGGAAGAAATTCTCCCTCCTGCCCAGCCTAGACGTCACAACTTAAGGTTGTGTGTGTCCTGTTCTCCTGTTCCTGGTGCCTGGGAGGAGAGGCTGTTCCCTGAACTGCTGAAATCCCTTTAGTACCAGGAGTCTGGTCCTGTTTCTAACACCAGATGTGGGAACAGGAGATGTCTTCTTTCTGGAAAGATATTCTCCTGCCCAGCCTAGATCTCCGTGGGTGCAGCTTAAGATTGTGTCCTGTTCTCCTGTCCTTGGTACCCTGGGAGGAGAGGTTGTTCCCTGAATTACTGAAATCCCTTCAGTACTGGGAGCCTGGTCCCATTTTTAACACCAATGGCTGTGTCGCTGGTGCCTGGAGGAGAGGCTGTTCCCTGAACTGCTGAAATCCCTTCAACACCAGGACTCTGGTCCCGTTTTTAACACCAGATGTGGGAACAGGAGCTGTCGTGGCCTTTCCTGGCCTGGGAAGCCCCGGGCCCCGCGGGGCTCCCTCACCCCGGCAGCTGCCGCTGTCACTCGGCGCCTCAGCAGGGGCTGGGGCCGCTGCATCTTCCTGACACTTTTCTGCTGAAAAAACAACAACCAGCCCCTCCTGCCCAGCCCCGTTTGGTGCCTGAGGCAGCCACCTTTAACCTTCCTAAAGTCAACATTTCTGTGGTCAAGCACTGACAAATGGATGGGGAAAGTGGCATGGTGGAGGTGAGTCCTGTGAGGAGCGCTCCTGTAAGAAGGCAGAGATTCAGCCTTGATTTTTTTCTTAGGAAAATTAATCCACAAATATCAGAGGTTTATGTCCATAAAGGAGGCAGAGGAGTCCCTTTACTCAATTCAAATAAAGTGTGCTGACAGGCACTGACCCCCAGGAGAACACTGCATTTGACCTGAGGCTGTGGAGAAACTTCCAAAATGGAATGATAGAACGGGGATTGTGGGTGTGGAGTTTGAATAGAAGTGTGTGATATCACAGGGTGCAAAACTTAGAGTTGAAGGTTTTAGGATATAGGAATATATATTGAGCAAAATAGAGGTTTTAGGGTGGAGGCTGGTCCTTCTCCTTCTTCTTCTTCACCTTCTTCTCCATGGGTTTGGGTGGTATTGTGTAATTAGATAAAAAAACAATATCTACAAAGCAAGATGGAGGTTTTAGGGTGGAGGCTGGTCCTTCTTCTTCACCTTCTCCTTCTCCATGGGTTTGGGTAGTTTTGTGTAATTGGATAAAAAATCCACATTGTGGGCCACGTGTGGTTGGTTATTGGGTTAAAAGGGAAAATAATTTAGGCGTCATTTCTTAATTGGACTGTTTATCCTTAAAAGGCCTTGAAGAGAGAGAGATGGGGCTTCATTTTTAGTTTGTTGGAGTGAAGTGCTGTAGAACTCAGGGTTTGTGAGGCTGTAACATAGATAACAACTAATAAACATCTGAGTCAAACAAGAAATACCTTCTCACACATTTAATCACAACCCTGGCAAAAAGTAGTTAAAACTCAACTGTGTAAAGCTTAGACTTTAACAGAGGCAGAGTACCTGGAAAGGAAAAATGATCTCCTACCAAGGAAAGTTAAAGAGTCATGTGATTAAGGAGTGCTATTAAAAGACAATAGATATTTGACAAAATCTCATGAAATGTTAACTTGTATTTTGATAGAATGCCATATGACATATTAGTCATGTTTAAAAGTCCTGTATTTGCAGAAAATCAGTATTAGATTTCTGATAATTTGAAGGAGGAGATTTAGAGAGGAAGTCTGCATTCCTTCTTAAAAAAATAAATTAAAAAGCAGCTATTTTGTAACAGTGACATCACAGTTGTATGATGTCTTTATCTCTCTTCTCCCTAAACTTCTAAGAACAAGTTTTCAGTCAATTTGTAGGGAATTTTGAAGCACAAATGATATGTAATGTGTGAGAAATAGTGTTGAAGAGAAGATGCCAAACAACCAGCTCCGGGATCTGCAGTAGTGAAATGAATATATGAAATTAAATGAGTAAATAATGTTTTTGGCTGCAAAGATTTTTACCTAAAACGTGCTGCACTTACTGAGAGGAGTGTCTGCCTTGCTCTGCAGCTGGCATCACTACAAGCATTTCTAATTTAATGATAATGTTTCCCTTAGTACTAAGTCAATATTTCTGGAATTAATTAAATTTGATGGCTTCACAGTAGTGAAGGAAAGAAAAAAAAGAAATCCTGCTTCAGGTAGAGGGAACATCAAGAAGTGTAAGAGACACTTTACATGATAATTTGTCTTAGGACAGAGAGCAGCAAAAGCAAAAAGCAGAAGAAAGAAGGGGCCAGCTTTAAGTTTGCAGAAATACTAAAAGGAAAAATCACCAGCTAGAAGCTGCTGTAATGTTACACAATGTTTTGTTCCTAAAAATTGACATGAAACCATAAAAAAGAAAAAAAAAAAAGAGTGCTGCTGTCATTGAAATTGGGAAATCAAACACAATAAATTCTAGGATGGGTAGATGCATACATGTTTTTCTTGTACCTTAGATCTGTTCCCACTTAATTTGGATTATTTTACACAATTTGTTTAAAACATTGTCTTTTGGTTCCTCTCTACTATTAAGAAGTAGGTATGAATGCAAATAGGTAAATATTTATAATATTGATTGGAAATGTAGCAATTACAGGAAGCAACTGCTCCATTTTTTAAGCAACTGTGTGCTAAGGGAGCAAAGATCTTGGCTTGCAAGTCTGGACATAACTTCTGTATCCCTTGCTTGTCTCTCCTCTTGAAGTTCTTTTTGTGGATTTTAGGCCCAACATGATGTAAAAATGAGGAAAATCCCTCCCTTGAAAGACCATAAAAGCAAATAATGTCTCAGCTACAACTTTAATCCTTAAGACAGGAAAGACCATTTGCCAAAAACTTTGATAAATCATCTTTTTAAATGACTCCTGTCTTAATTTTGTGCTTGCAGTTGTAGCTGTTTCATGGAGAGCTGAATGTCCTGAACAAGGTCCAAGGCAGCAGAAACTTTCCAATAAATCAAGAATATTTTGTAAGATCAGCGAAGGAACAGTTAAAGAGTTTGGCTGGCAAATAGTTTGAAAAATCCAAAATTAGCTCAGCTTTTGGCAGATTGCAAAACTCTTCTGTTCTTTTCATCAGATAACATGAATGAAACAGGAATCATGGCAAGGAACAGAGAGGAGGGGATATGGATTAACAAATCTGTATTTTGAGGCAGAGCAGAATGCAACATTTTCATTTTGAGTTTTTGTTGTATTAAGAATCCCATGTGTTTCTGGACATCCTAATAAATACATTTGTAGGATTATCTGACAAGGGATAAACTTCTAAAATTCTTCAGTGCCAAGAGGTCTGCACTACTTCTCTTGAGACCACCCTTTGCCTTTAATACTTCAGTAGAGCTAGTTAAATGAAAGGCATATTTAAATTAAATTAATTAAATTAAAATTAAAGTTAAATTAAATGAAAAATTTGTAAAGGATTTTTAGAGGAGCCAGAATTCGTTCCTCTGTTGAATGTAATGGAAAATTATTATTTTTTCCTAAATTATAAAAGCATTAGTTAATTTATTTTTATGTGGAATGCAGTCACAGAATGTTTTGAAGAGAACAGAGTAAATTCCAATATTCAAGGTGTCCTATGTGATCCTGTCTAGAATTTAAAGTTCAACCAGTTGCTATTTTTTTAGGGAATTCTGCTGAAACCACAGAACACATTGTGTTGTATTACGCCTTAGAACAAGAACAACGTGATTTGTTTCTGTTCAGTTTAAATTCACTTTTCCAGGAAGGAAAAGAGAAGGAATTGTGAAGGAATTAATTGTTGTGGTGGAGTATCTCCCTCTATTGGTACATTTTAAAATGTGCTGTTAACGGTGGTTCCCATTTCATTGCACCAATTCCAATGGGTTTGGAACACTTTTTTTTTTAATGAAAAAGTGAATTTACACTGTGAAAAGCAAATTTACACTGAGCAGCCTGTCAGCTTGTCCTGAAATAAAGGCCTGAGGGATGCAGGTGGTGTCTGCTGGTGAGAGCTGGGGTTCTGTGCTGTCAGCAATGGAGAGAGAGAGACAGGGACTCAGTGTGGTTGGATTAATTTCGATAAATGAATCCAAATCTATTGTGGAGTACAATTCTTATATATTATTTTAGGAAGACCAGTAATGTTCTACCACAATTATTGGGTTAAAGATCACATCAACAAACTTACACATTTTAAACATCTCTTGCTTGCAGAAGTCTGATTTAATTTTCTTAGTCTGGTAAATCTGTTTGATTTTATCTTCTTGCAATCTTGATTTAATTCTCCAAGCTCTGTTTGGTCTTGCCAAGGCCTCCTGTTTTCAAATCTCTTGTGCTAACCAGGTCCAAAGTCCATAATCTGTCTATATATTATGTATAATGTATAATATATTACATATGATATATTTCCTCTTATATATTACATATTATAAATTATATCTTCTATATGACATTCTATATTCTATATTCTATATTCTATATTATCAAAATATTTATATACAATATAATCTATAATCTATAACATACAATATACAATAGATAATAGATAATAGATATAATATATAACATAATATCTAAATAATAATATAGAATTATTTATTACAATTATAACCTATTTTATATACATATATATATATATATTTATATAATATTCATATATAAACTCCTTGCTTTATATGCAGCCAACAAAACCTTTCTCCTCCCTGAATTTTTGTGTAAGTGTGCTGCTCACCAGCACAGTTTGCTTTGGAGAATAATTTACAGAAGTTGTTTTAGCCTGCTGCCTTTGCATAAAACAGCAAGTCAGAATTTTTTCAAAGGACACTTTATTTTCACGCCACGAGGTGGAGATGTCTACCTGCAATTCTGGGTAAAAAAAAATAAAAATGGGAAGTTGTGGCTGAGGTTTAAATAAAAAGGGTGCCTTTCCCCTCCCATACTTCCACTTAGAAATAAATAAATAAAATAAAATTTTAAAAATGCTAAAAGTATGAGGATGCTTTATGAAGGACCTCCATTATTCTTTTGGTTTAAATAAAAAATTTTAAAAATAACTGAATTGCAGCACCTGTTCACTGCTTGGTGAATTTCCATGGAATTTCCATCATCTGTTCCTCAGCCCCACGGGCAGGATTTGCTTCCCAACCCTCAGGATGCAGCTTAGAGCTGAGGATGCTTCCAGCAAGAAAAACCAGCCAGGAACCCCTTGGTGTGAGAGGAGCCCACACCTGGACACAGGGATAAATAAATAAAATAATAAATAATAAATATGTTAATTAATAAATTCCCAGCTGGAGCAATTCTTGTAGGAAAGGCCAGAGCTGAAGTGTGGAGCCAAGAAAAGCACACCAGGTCAGACACCCACCCTGCAGCCAATGGCAAAGGAGGAGGGAGATCATGGCTTCAAACAGGATTTATAAAAAGGATTTTTATACATTTATAAAATTTATAAAATATTAAATTTAAATTTTATAAAGATATAAATTTAAAATATATAACTTTACACACTTAAAAATTATAAATTAAAATTATATACATTTACTAATTTATTTATCGAGATATTTATAAATCCTGATTTATAAAAAGATAATTTGGGAGACTTTTTCTTTGCAATAGAACAAGGGCAAGCTCAGGAGTGGGAGCACACTTAGAACCCCTGAACCTTGCGAGGCCTTTGGGTGCAGGGACAAGGCTGCCCTCAGATTTTGCTGAATTCATGTTCCCCTTTCCATGGGGAGATTTTGTAGTTCTTTCCTTATTTGGTTTTTTTTTATGTTTATAACTTATTTTACATATTTTTATATATATATATTTAAAAAAATATATATATATACACCTATAACTTATACTGTATATAGACATATAAATAGAAATATATATAAATATATATATATATTATATATTTATTATTACTCCTGTTAATATATATATTATAGTCCTTTTAATATATATAATTACTCCTGCTAATATATATATTTTTACTCCTGTTAATATATAGATATATATATATTTATACTCCTGTTAATACATAGATATATATATATTTATACTC
>JAWWEY010000114.1:2850621-2866720 GCA_035582745.1 Loriotus luctuosus
AGGAAGGACAACACGAGTGAGTGACAGCAGCAAACCCGTGAGACTGGGGGAGAAAACTTTAATTTATTTATCCAGCATGCACATGGAAGGGTCCTTCCCTCCTGTTTGGGTAATGATAAATGACAAGATGTGACAGTTATTAATTAAACTGCCTGGCATGGCAATGTACATGATGATAAGAGCTAAGAAATGTGCAGCATTCCTCCTTCCCCATCATGAGAATGAGGCCCCTGCACTGTTCTCTGGCACAGCAGAGACTGGAATAAAGCAGCAATATTCCACTACAAGCTCCTAGTAACTGCCTGAACCCAGGGCCCTAAAAATTGAAATTCTCCCTTGTGTGATGTGGAGTAATTAAACTTCAGCATTCTTTCTGCAGGAAATGTTTCTCCTGTGTTGTTCCCACAGATTGTGCTACAAGAACAATTTCAGCCCCATGAACTGTTAACCAATTATGAAGGGATTTTCTCTGTCTGCTTTAACTGAGGATCAAAGACAAACCCCAATTTTTTTTTCTTGCCTGATATTGTAATTTAGGACACAGAACACCAAGCTTTGGTCAGTCCAACAAATAACTCAATAACTCAGATTCATTTAAACTTTTCTGATTTGCCTTACCAATATTCCAACTGCTTTTCTTCCTTAATAAATTACCACAAAATTCCAATATATTTATCCTGTTCCACTTCCATTTATTTCTTTCACATCTGTATCCTATACAAATATCCTCTATATCTATATATATATATAGCTATATCCTCTATATATGATATATCCTCTATATCCTTTATATATGTGCTTTATATATATATATATATATGTGTGTGTGTGTGTGTGTATATATATATATCTTCTTTCTATGTCTGTGCTTCTTGGAGCTAAGGATGTCTGTATACTGCCCAGTAACTCAGAGTGAAATTTCTGAAAATTAACTATTTGTAAACTGCCATCAGCTGCAGATGTTAAGAATCCTTCTGCTATTATTGCTAAATATGTTTATTCTGCCTGATTAGAATGGCTTTTTTGGCCTTTCATACATAAAAGATCTTCTTTTAAACTGCATAAATGCAATCTGGGTGAATTGTCCTTCAAATACTGTGTTAAGAGCTAGATGTCAAAAATCAGTACAGCTCCACAGAAACCCATATCAATTGCAGTTATTTCTTTACTTATGGGAGGGTTTTTGGGGTTTGTTTGGGGTTTTTTGTTTGTTTTGGTTTTTATTTTTAAGTTTTTTGTTTTGTTTTTCCTTTTTTTTTCCTTTTTTTTTGTTTTGTGTTTTTTTTTAGGTTTTCTGGACCAGACTTGTGTGTGAGGTCTCCCTGAAGAGCCAGGTCTAAATAAATATAAAACATTTCCCCAAAGACCACCCATAAAAACCATTTGCATGAATACCCTGTGTCATTCTACCTGCACTCTACGTATATATTAAAATTTATATTTCCACTTTTTGCAGAGAAACACAAATAAATTCATGATCTTTTGGCATGTCTATACATAACACATACTTCAAAATAATAGGGGTGTTTTTCACTAAATACAGGCTGATGGCACTGCTGACCAAACCAGAATTACAGATTTGAGGGCTGTGTAGCTTAAAAGTAAATTGGATGTGGGCTGGGTTTATTGCTCACATGCAAACTGCCAGCTCAGCTGTGCTCCAAGCCAGCTGCACACATCCAGTCAAATTAGCAGAAGTTGGTTTTAAAAGTGAGAGTTTTCCCCAAAAACTGGGAGACTTTGGCCCCTTTGGGGTTCCAAACCCCCAGATTAATAAAGAATCCTTACAGCTTAGACAGAACTCCAAATAGAAGAAAGGGATTTGTCTGAGAGTGTGATGCTTGGATTCTGAAATTTTGCCATTTTCCCCTCAGAATGTCCTATTCACTTTCTCCTGTCAGTGGACAGGAGAACATTTGAATACTTGCATTTATTAACACTTTTCCATTGAATATTTGCATTTAGTAACACTTTTCTATTGAATATTTGCATTTATTAACCCTTTTCATTCCACTGCAAGCACAGGTTCAATCCTTATGACTGATTGTGAGTTCTCAATGCCATATTAGAGATGTTACTGAAAAAAAAAAACCCAAACAGCTATAGAGAAAAATCTATTTCCCAATGGGCCCATTTTTGACTTCTGGGAGACTCTGGACACCTCTGATTTAAAGATTAATTTATTTGGAAGCCCATACTAATTGGCGATCAGGCTTAAACACATATTTTCCCTCAAGTCTATATCATTGTTTGTCCTCTTCCTCCCCTGAATAATTTCCTGATTGCACCACTTTTGTTTCTAGACATGCAGAAATTCAACAGGAGTGAGAAGTTTCTGGCTTTGAGCTCTACCCTTAATCTGAAGAACAATTTTAGGAGAAAACTATCACTTTTAAAACTTAACTTCTCCTGCTAATTTGACTAGGGGAAAAAAAATAAGGCCCTGCAAATAGCAAAACTCTCCAAATGGGGAAGTAATTACCTTAAATTAAGCTTTATTTCTGGTTATAAAAAAACCCCAACAAAACAACAAACCAACAACCACCCAATCCTAAAAGCATGTTGGGCAGGCTGGAAGCATTAGAGTTAAATAGTGGCCAGTTTATAGTGAAAGGGAAGGAAAGAGACAGGAGGAAGGAAGGAAGAAGAGATTAGAGAAATTGAGAGATGGAAATAGTCTCAGAGGAGCCACCGTGTCCCAAAACCTCTCCTGAGGGAAGTTTTTACACCAAAGAATCTGGAGGTCTGAATGAAGAATGACATCATTTATTTATTTAGCCAGAGCTGAGCTGTTTTCTTAATTAAAATAACCTCATGCTGCAAGCATTAAATTGTTGGGGGAGTGATAATGATGTCTGGTTAATTTAGGGGCTTGATAACCATGAAATAAATACCCTATTATTGCTTGGTTTGAGAGTATATTTAATTTGCCTGGAAAGCCATGAACTAGAAAACCTGAGCCTTAGGGTTAATGCTCCAAACATCCTGGGCTGGGAGTTTAATTTGATGCATGGCTTTGGATTTTTAGCTCACCCAAGGATTTGGGGCTCAGGACTCAGTCAAGGACTTGGGGCTACTTTGAGATGAAAATTTTTATATTAAAACCCTTTGAGATTAAAATGATGGTATCACCCTTTGAGATGAATTTTTTATATTACCCTTTGAGATGAAAATTATGATATTACCCATCTGGACATCAAGAACAGAGCAATGTGTTCTTTCTTCATCAGGCAATTCACAATTTCCATCTGAAGTTGAGCTCCCAAGCAGCATGACAGGGCCACTGGAATCAGCTGTAATCTAAGTAGCCAATATGGGTCAAAAAAAAAATTATTCACTTTACACAGTTATCTGGAGGGGGCTAAAATGGATGTTTATGGCTTCAGGAGAACTTTGAGCAGACTTCCAACACCTAAATGGGGTCTGGAGGAAACATGGACAGGCCTCTGCAGCAGGGAGCCAGGGGGATGGTTTTAAACTGGAAAAAGGTCAGATTTAGGAAGAAATTCATTACTGTGAGGGTGGTGAGGCACTGGGAGAGGTTGCCCAGAGAAGCTGTGGCTGCCTCATCCATGAAGTGTTCAAATTTATCTGTACACTGTAATGTGGAAAAGGTGAGAGGTGTTTTAAATGTTCTCTTTGTGTTTGTTTTATACTTCATAATTAACAGGACATGTGCTGATGAGTTCAATTTCTCTGTACACTGTAATGTAGTAAAGGTGAGGTGTTTTAAATGTTCTCTTTGTTTTATACTTTTACTTCATAATTAACAGGGCATGAGCTTGATGAATTCAATTTATCTGTACACTGTAATGTAGTAAAGGTGAGGTGTTTTAAATGTTCTCTTTGTGTTTGTTATACTTTTACTTCATAATTAACAGGGCTGATGAGTTTTACCTCTATTCAGGTTTCACTGATTAGTTTTATTACCCTCTTTTTCCACTAAGAACTTGTTCTCATAGAAGAACAGTGAAAGCTTTAAGGATTGAAAGAAATAACCAGTTCAGCAGCATCAGAAATGCTTAATAGAGACAGAAAAATCAGCATTACTTCCTCCCTTTGGTCTTGAGACACTCTGTGTTTGTTCTACTCTACCCAGATTAAAATTCAGATTGGTGAAAAATAGAAAGAAATTCAACAAAGCCCCTTATTCCCAATGCAATGAAATGGCAACAAGGCATCATGAGCCTTGTCCATGGAGCTCTGCTGCTTGACTCTCCAGAATTCAGTGATAAAAATTGTTTCCACAGTTCTGGGAAGAGAAATGTCAATCCCTTGAAAAAACTTGAATTTTCCTTTTGGTGGCTCTAGGACTGCAGGGAGCAGCTGCAGTTTTGTGCAACTGAATGACATTGGCTGCATGTGCTGCAAGTTCTGCAATTGGTGCTGCCTTGATTTTAAATGCTGAGTTCTTTTAGAAGTTATTTTAGAGTTGTTTTAGAAGTCGATTTCCATGACTGGCCTGTCAAGGGGAGTTCCAGTTTATCAAATTTCAGGTTCACAGCATGTTCAATCCAAACTCCAGCTACACATAAATATGTTTCATGATAGTTGAAGGCTTTTGAGGCTGTTTATTACAGAAAAGTTGTTCTGCGTGCCCATATGCTGCACTAATTTGAGTGAAACAAGTTAATTATAAGTTGATGTCATATGGCTAAAAAAAAAATACATGTTTATGCCTTGTGTATTTCACAATGCTGATTTTCTCAACCACATTTGCAGAACACACATGGGATGTGTTTTCTGGGCCTTGGACCTCACTGGGAAAAGTTATGCTCTTTATTGTTCAATTTCTAATTAAAAAGATGAACCTTGTGCAAAATCTTTGGGGCCTTGTGGATACCAGCAGGATCCTTCTTCTGCTGGTAGGTTTCTTCTTAATTTTTTTTTCTTTTTTTTTCTTTTTTTCTTTTTTATTTTTTCATTTTTATTACAGCAGGATTCTACTTGTGCCAGAAGGAGAAATGAAGCGAGCACAGTGACTATTTTAAGCCAGTGAGTGCATTGTAGAGAATGTGCCATGGTCTACACAAATAGTTGGAAATAAAAATGGGGTGGAAAAGCAAAGCAGATTTGGAGGAATCATGGATTCTGTCTGAAAAAAGTTACCTGATTTCTTTTCTGGGTAAAAGCAGTGACCTGTTACTGCTGATCCCTCAGCAGCACCTAAACAATGCACAATTGTGCTGTTTTATTGCTAAAAATGACAATGAAGACATTCACTCTCATTTGAAGAATTTACAATTCCAAAGAAAAATTATCTAATTTACTAATCTAATCTAATCTGTTTTTGTAGAAGGAGCACACAGCAGATCACTGCCCATTCTTTGAAAGGAACTGAAAATATGTAATTTTGTGTAAAAGAGAAACTCAAATTTCCTACAAACCCACAGTTAGGGATGCTTTCTCCTCTGAAATTATGCACACCAATATTAGAGGTTAAAAAATAGAGGGCGATTGCAAAAAAAAAAAAAAAAATCCCAAATTCTCTGTCTGAAAAGAACCCACATGGATGTGGTGGTGGAGGAGAATGTGGCATTCCACCTCTGAAACATCCTATATTTTGATTTTTCCAGCTGTTTGCAAAACAGTATTTCCAGTTCCTCTCCTGATAATATAAATTGCAGAAGTGCTGGTTGGGGGTGACTGTTTCAGGAGAAAAATTACAGAAAATCAGTTATGTCTGCAGAGTGCTCCTCTCATCCACCTTTAACCTGTGCTAAAACCAGGGAGAAGTCACCAGAAACAGGATGGATTTTGAGAGGAAACACAGCCTAAAAGGACTCTTCACCCTCTGGGGTTCTTGTAAAAGCTTTTATGGCTTGCAAAGAAAAAATCCTTACATAGTGAGCCAGAAAAATGCAAGATCTGAGAGGCAGTTTGGCAGCAGGAGGCATTGACACTTTTGGTAGATGAGAACTGTATGGGACAATGTGTTTTTTGGGGTAGGAATGTGTTTTTTGGGGTAGGAGAAACCTCTTCTAGGTGAAATATTTGGGGCAAAGACATTCTTGGTTCACCTGAAGCAGGCCTGATGCTTCTGAGCTGCCTGAGAGCCAGGATGGAGTCTGAGATGAAGTGGGACAAGTCTCTCTCACTGGCATTGATCACAATCAATATTTAAAAACCAACATTTCACTGACTTTAGATGCTTGAGAGACTGGAACAGCTTTCCAGAGAACTGAACTGCTTTTCTCACTTCAGCACTGCTTGCAGGGCTCATGCTGAATTCTGAAATTTAAGCCTCAAATTCATGAAGGCAAAGGTAAGTCTGGAAAATGTTGTTGCAGTTGTGACAATGCTTTACTGTGGGTTTTTATGTGTTTTTTTTTATGGTTTACTTTGGGTTTTTATGCAGGGTTTAATTTTTTCCCCCTAGTCAAATTGGCAGGGGAAGTTAGTTTTGAAAGTGATATTTTCTCCTGAAATTGTTCTTTATGCATCAAGTCATAGTAAGGAAGGACAATTTATGTGCTGGTTATCTTGGAAAAGCTGCTCATTTTACATCTGCACTGAAAGACCTGCCTGCCACGTGCAGCACAAGCTCAGCTTTCTCTGATTTTATTGGAAAATGTTTCTTAAAGACTAAATGAAAACCAGCATAGCTCTACAATACTAAAGTGTAAAAAAATTTAATTGTTGCTTGGCAGCATTTGCAAAGGGAATTCCACACTGGTTTTCTTTCTTTTTTTTTTCAATGGAAGAAATCTGAAGCAATCAGATTTCAACCAAGATCTCTTGATTGACAGTTCACAGATTTATTGTTTTCTTTGGTGGCTTTGCAGTTGTGAACACAGAATCAGGGAATGTCTGGGGGAAGCAGAAATGAGAATATGGAAATAATTCTGAGCTGCTCATCTGCCCAGGAAGAATTTTTCCATGAGAAACATCCTGTACCAGAGCAAAGAGTTCCAGGATGGAGTTTCTTTAGGGGTGTGTAGGTTGGTGGAATTAAGGATCTCAATTTTAATCCCAGAAACTGGACTTGACACCCTGATTCTGTGAACTCCTGGCTTTGCAGGAAATCAGCTTTATACTGTAGCTGGAAATCAATGAGTCTTTCTAGAATTAATCATTGTTTCTACTTTATTAACATTAAAATTAAAAATAACAGACTAATATTTTTAAAGCAGTATTACTTCTTGTTCTCTACAAGTTAAAACATTGCATAAATAATTTTCTGGAAAAAAAATAAATACGTAATTCACTCTCTGAAATGATACCTTTTCTCTCTAGGTTCTGGTCCCACATAAAATTACTGAAAAAATCTATCAACATTTCAAATTTCCACAGTTTATATTATTTCAGCATAAATTCTACAGGATGCATACAGCATTTGACAATTCACTTTCTAACAATATCCTTTAATGTAAAAACACAAACATTAGTCTGAGTGTTGAGAAGCTAAGTAAAGGAAAGTTGCTGCCAAACTAAAGAAAAAACAAAGCTAAAGACTTTTCTAGAGGAATTCATGATTTAGCAGAGGCTCACTTTTAATGCAGAACCACCACCTCACTCCCAGAGCTTGGTTTGCACAGTTTTAGTGCTACAGAGTGTGTGGCCAGATAATCCAAACTCTACAGAACAGAAAATATAAATGGATGTATCTAAGCTGATATTAAAGTCAAACATGTTCTAGGAAATAAGGAATAATCAGTATATTCTATGTTAGACTATGGATAATGTTAGCTGCTTACAGGACAAACAACAGTGAGCTTATCTGGTTTGAGAGGAGCATCTTGTTCATAAATCTGCTCCACTCCAGTTCCAGGAGAATTTGTTGAACTGTCCCTAAAACAAATCATTGTTCCCAAATCAATATGGTTCTAGTTGCCAGTTTTGAATTTGTCGACCCCATAACCTTTGAATGAAAAGTATGAGATGGATTTGTCACACTCTTACTTCTGTTTTGAGAACATCAACGTCACATTTGGGTTTGAGAGGCAACACCTGGTGCATGAGGACATCTGGCATTGTGTTCATTTCCCAACAATTCCACTTCATCCACCAGAACCTGAAATCCCTGCTACCCCAAACTTTCTAGGGCTCCTTCAGAGACTCTCCTGGTGCTCCCCTAACTGCAGCCTTGTCCTGCACCCTGGTCTGGGGGAGGAATCCCAAGATTCTATTCCCATAAATGAGTGGAATAAAGCAAAGTGTGGTTGTCCCCACACCAGCTTCACTCTCCTCTGCCTCCCTGCTCCTCCAGGACACACAAACTGCCATGGACCTCCTGTCACCCTGATTTTTCTGATGAACTCAATAAATCTAATGGTTTTACATTTAAAATCTAGTGCTAAATGTGTTCTGGTGAACTCAATAATCTAATAATATAATGATTTTACATTTAAAATCTAGTGCTAAATGTTTTCTGGTGAACTCAAGAATTTCATTCTCCCCAGCAATACTGCTTGATTATCCAGGATGCTTGCAGTATTTTTGTTTTACAGGACATAAATAAGTGCCCAGTCCTGGGAGCAAGATAAGATGCAATTCTTTGAGTTGCAGGAAGGACAACACGAGTGAGTGACAGCAGCAAACCCGTGAGACTGGGGGAGAAAACTTTAATTTATTTGTAGATCATGCACATGGAAGGGTCCTTCCCTCCTGAAAAACTTATATTTAAGTTTGTCTAAGCCTTCTGATGTTTACATTCTTGTAACAAACCTTCTCACACGCTTTCTGTAAATAACTCATTGTTTTGCATTCTTTTGCGAGGAGGAGAAATTTGATGGACTGTTGGTTTGACCACTGTCACTGGAGAGGTGGTCTGTCACCCTCCAATCCAGTGTCACTTTTGGAAATCTATAAATGTTGGAGCCAGAAATTAAAAATTCTCTTTTTGCCTTGAGAGAGCTGTGTGTCCTCATGTTTTATAGTGTCCTATAGTGACAGGTGCCTCCAGCTGCCTTTATCTCATTCTTTATCACCCACAAGTGCTACAATCTGACCCATTTTTTGCCTATCTGACCCAGCTCAGCAGAAGGAACTGGAACCCTCTGCAGTCAGAACATCATGCTGTGACCTCTGAGTGCCTTTGATGGTTCAGCAAACATCTGGAGCCGCTAGTTCGTGTCACCCAGTGCCACTGCCACATTTTCTGAAAAATTCCTTCACCAGGATTTCTTCTCCTGGGAAGATGAGAAGCCTCAGAGAAAAAAAAAACCAACAATATTATCTCATTTGCTTCTCCCTGTTTTGCTGCTTTGGAATTGTTTACCAACAGGTGCATGTTTGATTGGTTTCATGTGAATTGTTTTTACTTAATGACCAATCGCCATCAGCTGTGTCAGACTGAGGAATCAGTCACGACTTTTCCATTATCATTCTTGTTAAGCCTTCCGGCCGTATCCTTTCTCTTAATTTTAGTACAGCATTCTTTTAATACAATATAATACCATAAAATAATAAATCAGCCTTCTGAGAACATGGGAGCCAGATTCTCATCTCTCACCTCATCCTGGGCACCTCACAAACTCAACAACCCAGAGCCACCTCCCTCCTTCCTTCCTTCCTTCCTTCCTTCCTTCCTCCCTAATAGGCATTTTCCAGCTCGTGCTGGTTGGATTTGCCGCTCCTGGCTCTGGCCAGATGCGGCTTCTTGTTCTTCTGAGGCCGGGCAACGTCCCTGGGGAAGTCCTTGAGCTCGGACTGGTTGTGGTAGCGGGTGTAGCGCTTGCACTTGCAGGACGTGGCCGCTCGGAATTTGTAAGTCCGGGTCTCCTGCTGGGGACAGGCCATGAGGACGCGCTGGGTGCGGCTGTGCGCGGGGATGCAGCGGAAATCCAGCGCGTTCTGCCGCCACCACTTGCCGCGGCCGATGGAGTTGGGCAGGAGGTGCGAGGGCTCGCACTGGCCCGAGCACAGCAGCTCCTTCACCGGCTTCAGGCTGCGGCACGGCCCGTCCGTCAGGAACCGCGTGGTGCGAACCTCCCGGCAGCTGAAGGCGGCATCTGCGAACAGGGAACGCGTTACTGCCGGCTGCTCCCTCCCTGCAGTCCTGCTCCTTCATTCCTGCTCTTCCCTTCCTTCAGTCCTGCTCTTCCCTTCCTTCAGTCCTGTTCTTTCAGTCCTGCGCCTCCCTTCAGTCCTGCTCCTGCCTTCCTCTAATCCTTCAGCCCTCCTCTTCCCTTCCTTCAGTCCTGCTCCTCCCTTCAGTCCTATTCTTTCATTCCTGCTCTTCCCTTCAGTCCTGTAATCCTTCATGCCTGCTCCTCGCTGCCTTCAATCCTGCTCCTGCCTTCCTGCAGTCCTGCTCCTCTCCCTTCAGTCCTGCTCCTCCATTCCTGTAATCCTTCATTTCTGCTCTTCCCTTCTAATCCTGCTCCTCCCTTCAGTCCTGTTCTTTCAGTCCTGCTCCTCCCTTCAGTCCTGCTCTTTTCCTTCATTCCTGTAATCTTTCAGTCCTGTTCTTTCCTTCGTTTCTGCTCCTCCCTTCAGTCCTGTAATCCTTCATTCCTGCTCCTCCCTTCCTTCAGTCCCACTCTTTCATTCCTGTAATCCTTTATTCCTGTGATTCTTCAATCCTGCTCCTCCCTTCAGTCCTGCTCTTCCCTTCCTTCATTCCTGCTCTTCCCTTCAGTCCTGCTCTTCCCTTCAGTCCTGTTCTTTCATTCCTGTAATCCTTCATTCCTGCTCTTTCCTTCAGTCCTGCTCTTCCATTCCTCTAATCCTTCATTCCTGCATTCCTGTTCTTCCCTTCAGTCCTAGTCTTTCCTTAAATGCTGCTCTTCCATTCCTGTAATCCTTCACCCCTGTTCTTTCCTTGATTCCTGTTCTTTCATTCCTGTAATCCTTTATTCCTGTTCTTTCCTTAAATCCTGTTCTTCCCTTCATTCCTGCTCTTCCCTTCACTCCTGTTTTTTCATGCCTGTGATCCTTCATTCCTGCTCTTTCCTTCATTCATTTCTTTCCCTGCCAGCTTTGAGAAACCCAAACCCAAACTCCCCCATGCCCTGGCTGCCTGAGCTGTCAGTGGGAAGGAGCATTTTGGGGTAATAAAGATGTTTTTAAGGGTTTATTTTACTTCTCACTATCCTCCCCTGATTCTGTTAGTAATAAAATCATTTTGTACCTCTAAACCAAGCCTGTTTTGCCCTTGGAGTGCTTTTCTCCTTGTCCTTATCTCAAACCTCCAGCTCAGTTTCTCTCACTCTCTTACCAAGTGCTATAATCTGACAGATTTTTTTTTTGTTGTTGATTTTTGTCTCCTCTGCCCAGCTGTGGCAGGGGAGGGTGAGCAAGTGGCTTTTGTGGGTGCCTGGTGTTGGGCCAGTGTCAAACCACAGCAGTTCCTGCAGCAGATCTCTCTCTGAGCTAGACTTGAACAGCAGATTTGCAGGAGAAATACCCCAAAAAGCTCACTGATGCAGCTCCTGACTATTCAGCTACTCCAGTTTTAAAACCCTTGAATAACAAAGTACAAATTGGTGAATAAAATGCACCAGGTACATTTCATGTCAGTGCTGTGCAGGGGGAAATGGAGCAGCTGGGAATTTTTGGCAATATTCTCCTGGCTCCATTTAACTGTGGGCAATACCTTCCTCCACTGCTCTAGTTTAACTTTATTTACTTCAACTCTATTTATTCCAGATTTTTTTCAGCAAAAAGAGTGTTTCTTAAGTGATTTTTAGCTTGCATGATGTGTTCCAGGTTAGAGAAATCCCAGGTAATAACAGCACTAAGGAATTCCCACTATTCAAGCAGCAGCTTTTCCAAATTTCCTGTTCTCTGTGGTAATTCCACATGTCCCACACAGCTCCCCTGAGAGAGCTAAAGGCACTTTCTGGCTGTTAGGAACCTTACAGATTTTTTCCTCTCCTTTTTCTCAATGGATAACTCTAGGCAAATGAAGCATTAGAAACTACAAGATTTCTTAGCATTAAGTATTTAGCAATTTTCCAGTTGTAGGAACATAATTTTTCCCAAAAGTGGCTCCTTTCCCTTGGTTAATTGACTTGTTGGGAAGACACAGAATTTGATTTTTAAGTGTTTATCAAATAACTTCATCTAGAAGTTATTAATCTACATTAGTTATTAATCTACATTAATGTTCTTCTCTTAGTCAAAAGGACAAAAAAGACAGATTTAATTCAGGAACACTGTTTGTGGTAGAAGCCTTCAAATGTCAGCTCAGAGAAGGCTGTGTCTGTTAGGCCAATTCTCCTCACTGTGTACAAGGTTTAGATCAGCAAAAAAGAATTCTGACCCTGAATTATTAGTGACACAACAGTATTTGTACAGAGATTTTAATTTTTGGTTTTCCTGTGAAATACAGAAACAGGATTTTCAGTGCTCAGATTTATATTTGTCAAAGTACAGCTAGCAAGATTTCATTTTTTTTTTAATTTCGAAGGACTGCATTAATGGAATTAAACAATCCTTGCCAGCTGTGACAAAAATACTGGCAACTGAACCCCACATGCACTTCAGTCTAACACTCCCAAGTTCCCTAAGGAGCTAAGAAAATTATGTCTGTCTGTAAATAAATAAATGAGTGGAATAAGGTGCATTATACCTCCATATTGCACAGGCAGTTAAATATCCAGGCACTTGCCTCAGCTCTCTATGTGATATTATCTGCATTTATGTCCTGTGAGTGTGCAGGTGCAAAACCCCTCATGGTCTGGTGCATATGGCCCAGGTCTGGCCACTTTGGATCATCATTTTGATTCTTTATGTTAAAAATGCCAAAATAAGTATTCAAGACCATTGTGTATCCTAAACAACTGCCCAGCATCCTTCAGTCTTAGATTTCTTGACTTACTGTGCTTTTCACTTTGAAAAATATGCACAAATGAGTGGGGCAGGTTCCCAGCCGATGGCAGAGTAGTGGAAAGCTAAAAAATGAAAGTATTGAGATGAGATAAAAAACCCAACCTGCTCTGCCCTGGTGGGGCTGCCTGGGAGGAACTCAGTGCTCTCCCTCTTAGGAAAATGAGAAACTTTTAAGACCACACTCTCAAAAGCATTAATTAAAAAAATTTTCTTTTAAGATATTGTTAACCCTCTGGTTTTAAACGCCCTAAAGACAGCTGCAGCAGAAATTCCCAATTGCCTTCAAGCTGTCCCCAGAAGAAGGAGGCTGGCTAAGAGCTGCAATGCACAACAGTGGAAATTCTAAGTTTGATCTGTGCCTGTGCTGCTCTGTGCTTTGTGCTGTGTGTCTGGAGGACCAAACTTGCCCTATTTTCCAGTGGAAAGCTTTTTTAAAGCTCCCTTTCTCTGTTTGGGGTTAGCTTTCCATCTCCTGTCTCTCCTCAAAAGGCTGGTGGTGTCTTGCATCACTGCTAAAGTTAGACACTTGGTCAAGACACAATGGATCTTGGAGCATTTCTGGCTGCTGGAACCTGGCTGAAGATCTGTGTCAGTGAGCAGCACATTTCTCTCATTTAGCTGAGCACAACCTCAATGTGCCACTTTTGGTGTGATCTTAGCCACAGCTGGTGTAGGTGTTCCTAAATATTAAAAACTTCTATTATTGTCTCCACTGTCAACCCTTCCCCCATCCTAATATTAAAGAAGGAAAGAGAATTTGTGATATTTCCTCACAAAACACAGAGAAGTGTTAAGTAATATCTACAGGTATTTGTTTTTATCTACAGGTATTAATTTCTACAGGTTTGATGCTTTGGAGTTGTCTGCAGAGTAGCAATATTCAACAGAGATGATATTTGCATCAGTAAACTCCAATATAGTCTTCCTAATGTTTCTATTCATACTTCTTCAACAGCAGATGTAAATCCCTGTCACTTAAAGCAGCTGGGCCACACCTAAAAGTGTTAATAAACAAACATAGATGATAACAAGTTTTCTTTTACAAATTGCTATGATCCAAACAGAAATAATGATATTTTTCTTACCATTGAGGTCTGGAGTTTGTTGTATGTGTCTTCCTCCATGTTTTGCCTGGTTCATGGTGTTGTTGTCGCTGAAATTCGGCTCCATTGGTGTTTCTGGATTTTCAGTGATCTCAGGAATGATTTCTGTAGCATCATTTTTAAACACCTGCCAGCCTTGCACGGAGTGAAGTGTGATTTGTGTCAGGACACAGAGAGCACACACAGCCCAAGGGATCTGCATGGTCACAGATCAGCTTTTCAGCACCCTGACAGCCTCAGATCCTGGGCAAAGGCACATTATTCCCCTTTTTAAAATCCCTTTTAGAACCAAGCCAGCCAATGACTATACAAAGTGGGAAGGGCCAGACAACTCATTCATCTCAGCTTTTGTCAGTGTGAAATAAAATGGGTGTGTGGGGGTGGGTTAGTGACAATATTTTACAACTGTTATGCAAAAACTTCTCTTATCTACCTCATTTTTGAGCCTGGCAACAAAAGGTGATAGACAAGACTACAGTCAATTGCAGCCTGCCAAGCCTTTCTGCAGTTTTTCCCTAACAATGGTGTAATTAAAACCAGCTTCTGTCTCCATCCATATTTGAAACTTTGTCTTTTCCAAGGGTTTTTCAGACTTTTTACATTTTGCTGTTGTTATTCAGCAAATTCCCTCTTCCCTTTGCTCACTGTATAAAGTGAGTAAATCTAGAAAGTGTAGCTCAGTAATTCTGCTTTTCAGTCTCTGCAGGGAAATTATTAGGGTTTTTTCCCTCTCCTTTTCATAACAAGGAGCTTTTTCCCCTCTCTTTTCCATAACAAGGAGCTTTTTCCCCTCTCCTTTCCATAACAAGGAGCTCTACATTTTGTTTCATGTTCTAAGCATCATTTTGCTTGCTTACATGTAGCAAATCTATTTTTGGCTTGGAGCTGAACTGAACAAGTCGTGAAGGACTCCAAGTCCTGAAGGAGCAGGGACTAAAGAAGGATTTTGGAATTATTTTGGTCAGACAGGAATAGCACCATGTGTGGGTTCTCTCCAAGAGAGCCTTGTCCAAAGTGACATCAGAGAGAGCAGCAGAAAAGCAGAACAGAGCTGAGTGCTGGCAATCACTGAGTCCTTGCTGCCTCTTTACTCCCCTGTTGAAATGCCCTCAAAATTGGATGTACCCACCAAAGTTAGTTTCTGTTAATTTTTCATGTAATATTTCCAAAATATTGTTGTCAGTGCAGGCCCACTAGAGAGAATCTCATTTAGAGTGATCAACTGTAACATAAAACGTAAAAATCTTCTTGATGCAGCTTCTCCCAAGCACTTAAACAATCTGTATTAACACTTATATATGAACTGTTATTAACTATTACATTTATCTGTATAACCCACATGGAGAAATAATACCAAAACAATTTCTGAATGAAAAAATCAGAAGCTATATTTAGCTTGTGGCTTAAAACTTCTTGTCCATAAGAAGGAGGGCGGCCTAATAGGTGCCAGGAATGAACCCAAATCTCAGACATTCAGATTCCTTAGCTACAAAAACATTTTTTCACACCCTGTAGCTGCTTGCCTGCTCACAGCCCTTCCTGCAGCAAAGCAGACACGCTCTCTGCTGCTTCCCTCCCCAAAAAATTTGATTTTTGTAGTTTTAATGAAGCACAGGAAAAAACAAAAAGAGTTATCAGGGAGAGAGTGTTTATTATATTTAATTAAATATATTGAATTTGATTATATTAGAAACAAATAGTAATTATTTATAATAATTAGTAATAAATCGTAATTATTTATAATAATAAATCTATTATATTATAATTAAATATATTAAATTTTATTATATTAGAAATAAATATATCCTAAATATATTTAGAATATAGAAATAAATATTGAGATAATATCTTAAGCCAGATGGAGGTTTTAGGGTGGAGACAGGTTGTTCTTCTTGACCTCCTTCTTCCTTCTTCTTTATGGGTTTGGGTGGTTTTTTGTAACTGGACAGAAAAGTCCACATTGCAGGCTTTGAGTTATCAGTTATTGGGTTAAAAGAGAAAATAATCTAGGTGCTATTTCTTAATTGGAAATAAATATGAAGAAAGATGGAGGTTTTAGGGTGTAGACTGGTTGTTCTTTACCTTCTTCTCAATGGGTTTGGGTGGCATTTTGTAATTGGACAGAAAAGTCCACATTGCAGGCTTTGAGGGATCAGTTATTGGGTTAAAAGGGAAAATAATCTAGGTGTCAGTTCTTAACTGGATAGTTTAGTCTTAAA
>JAWWEY010000114.1:2882507-2915211 GCA_035582745.1 Loriotus luctuosus
TAATATATATCATAAAATAATAAATCAAGCCTTCTGAAACATGGAGTCAGATCCTCATCTCTTCCCTCATCCTAAGATCCCCATGCACACCATCACACAAAACCTCACTTTGCTTAGCACACAAGAACCACCAGATGATTTGAAACAAAAACTGCTCATTACAGAAATTTACCCTACAGACAGCCAATTCCCAAAGCTGCAAGCTCCCTGTTCTCCTGCCCTACTGGCACTTCAGCTCTGAGCCAGCCTGTGATTGCTGCCCACATTCCTCCTCCCACATGAAGCATCCTGTTCTCACACAGCAAGTGAGAGACTGAGGACAGATTTTAGATTAGGAGCCACAACCATGTACACATTGCATGCAAGACTTAAGAGCAAAAACACTGACCATAAACAGAAAGCTTTAAGAATGTTCTTAAAGAATGTTCTATCATACTTTTAAAACCCACTAAGTCTATTTAGACTTCCTTTTTTTCTCTTGGTTAGGGCTTCAACTGTGTACAGAAAAATCTGTTGGGGTGAAAAATGTACCAGTCCTTTTTTGGACATTACCTCCCATCCCATGTGGGACTGCCATGCAACCTATGCAGCTTTCAAGCAAGATACAGAATATCTTCTCTGGACAGTCCTGCTAAAGAAATGTGAAGTATCTGTCCTATGAGCAATCAGTAGGACGAGTGAATCAAATTCATGTTTTTACTGACTTTCCAAGCTTTTTATTTTTTTAATTGTGCTGTCTGGACCTGTTTGCACTTCACAACTTCTCCCAGTTTCTAAATACATCCTATGTGTCAGTAAGCTCTGTTTCCTCAGGAGACATTGCAATGCCCCACATTGCACTAACCAATCAAGAAACAACTCCTAAAATCCTACAGCAGGCAGGCCCCAAAGAAATCCACCGCGGTCCAAGCCTACAAGGCACTGCTGCCAAACTTCACAAAAAATTTAAAAAAGGCAAAACAAAACAAAACATAAACCAAACCTGCTCAAACCTATTAGCTGTACAGGTGTTCTCTTTACATCAAAGCTGCTTGCACTTCAGAAAACCCTGTAAAATTACTCTGTCAGCCACGAGGCAGGAGTTCAGGTGTTTCATTCCCATGAAGCTTCTGGCAATGTCACAGCAGATGAACAATCACTTTCCCATTTCTCATGCCTTGTTGTAGGCCATTAGAGGATCGATTCAAAGCTGCATTACCAGTGCATCTACAAGGTACACAGCCACCACTCCCCAAACAGCCAGATAAACACTCCTTTATAGGTGGCATTCTGCAGCCTTCTCAGCTGTTGATTTATAAAGCCTGTTTACACTGGCCTTCAGAGGAATGACCCATTTATTTGAAGAAAAACGTGCTTTGCACGCCTGATTTTTTACACAAGAGCTTGAAGCTTGTCACCCTCTCTCCCAGTAAAAAGCTTCACTGCATATTATCCTTGAGCAGGACAGCCTGGGAGACTGCAGCAGTAAGACTTCAAAGGTTCTAATAATGTATGGTTAGCAAAATATTTACAGCCTATTCTAAACTCCAGTATTATTGATCTGGAAGCCTTAAGAATAGTTAATTTTCAAAGTCAGAGTGGCCAGCCAAAGAGCTGTCAGCTCTGGCAGGGTGACAATAAACAAGAATTCACTTGGTTGAGGGAAAGTTATTCTTCCCTTTCAGATACTGGCACTGAACAGTGGTAGGAAGGTTCTGGAAGGCAGAGTCAGGCTCTGAATGAAGTCAGTCAAGACCTGGACTTTAAACAGTGGAATCAAGGATTCCCAACTATTTACAAGCACAGCTTTTAACCTATGCCTTTATCAAAAGACAATTACCCTCCTACACTGAAGCACACTGCAAACTACAAAACTGAACTATACAACTCCAAGAATAGTTATTCCAAGCAGTCTCTCAAACTCTGATTTAGGAGAGTGTTTTAAAGCCAAATGGAGGCATTCATGCTGTAACTTGCATTGGTTTGATCAGGCTCTTAGTGAGCTTTCAGGTTTTGTTTGACTATTTTAAGATCCTGTCACTGTATAGCTTTTCAGCACAATGTCTTGCTCCTTCTTCCTCACAGCCTTAACAATAGACCATTATTAAGTGTATGGCAGAAATACTATGTTTCAGAATTATTTTCAGTTATCAGCTTTGCTGGCTGTGTGTCAAGACAACTCTAAATTTTAATGTTTTCAGTACAGCTCTTTCTAGTCAGGCAGTGACTAAGCAGTTCTGTTTGTTAGGGTCACACATGGCTGGCACATTTTAGAGCAGCTACAGAACAAAGATAACACACACTAATAATGCCTTCTTTTCTGACACCTCCCACAGTGACTTCAAACATAGTTAAATTCTTACAAGTTTGTTTTGTACTCTGGGAACTTTTGTTTGAAATATTGTATCGAATATGAAAGGATACACCTTCAATGCCAAAGTATCCACCCTCCCTTTCTGAACATCCTGGGAAAAACAGAAACAAAGCTAAAAAACTCTGCATTTCTTCAGATCCTGCAGATTCAGAAAACAAGAGCTGGAAACTCTCCACTGTTACCACTTTCTCCCTTTTAGCCTGCTCTCCTATTACACTGTAAAACAGAATTTTTCCCTCATATATTAGCTTACATTACAACAAAAGCAAACATGCCAGTGAAGCGTGTTAAGACATTGTGCTGTCTCAGAATAAATAGTTTTGAGTTTTAACCCTTCCCTCCAAATAGCCTTTGCTACAAAAGGAGCAACACCTTAACATGGTATTTCACATCCCCAGCACAGCAGCAACCCAAGAGAAAGCAAATAAAGATAAACCCAAGGGAATTACTTGTATTGTTATCTCTGGCATCTCTTTATTTTATATATTGTTCATTACCTAAAGTTATCAATTTTTTAAAAGATTTCTCCTTTCTCTGTAGATCAGCTCTCAAAACTCACATGTCATGCCCACCAAGAGCTATCCTCCCTGTTTCCTCAAGTCCTTGCAAACCACTGCTTTTAGAGCATAAAAAAAGTTTATCTGTGAGGGACAAGGTGTTCCTTTACTCATCCTCTTCGCTGGTTTCTCCCTGCTTGAATCACTTCAGATGTGGTTTCATCAATTTAAGAGAAAAGAGCGTTTGCTTTACCAAGTTTGTCCTACCACACAGACACAAATTTGGGAAGTAGAGGCGATGGGTCCCTCAGAAAATATCACCTTTTCCACTTGGTTTACAGAGCCATGTGTGTGAAAGCACAGCCCAGTTCCTCACTCCTCCCCAGGAAACAGGAACCTAAAAGGAAGGAAGCTTTAATGCCTGGATTACCATTCTGTAAGGACAGCTACAGGAAAATTGCCAGGCAATTACCTTCCTCGGAAAACACCTTCCCTTCCCTCAAGCATTTGTCTCACTCTTCTTCCACAGAGAGTCAGTCTGAATTTTTTCCCCTAGATTCTCAGAAAAACATCTTAAGAAATCCCCTCCAAAGCTGCACTGAAGCTACAAATGAGACTTAAAATTTAACACCTTATTTAAGAGTCAATGAACGGGGATTCTGAGGGGCCAGACCAGATTCCTTAAAGAGCCAAAGGATGAACCAGAAAACTACCATCCAGAACACAAAGAAATTCAATCTGAACACTCCAGCCTCCTCCAAACCCTACTGCTAGAAAAACCCTTGGTTACAGACAAATTAACCTGTAATTTGGAAAAAAAAAAAAAAAACAAAAAAAACCAAGGAAAGTGCTGAGCTGCTGTTAAACTCAATGGATTGAGGTAAAATGTGAAGATCATTTAGGGTGCTGTCAACTCTCATGCTTTTTATGTGTCCAGCTTGCCTAAGTGTGTTAACCTATTCATCAGGAAGGATGTCATTCCCAGGCTGTCCTACTTGCAATGCTAAAAAAATTAAAAATTCATTATCTGCAGAGACACCACAGACCAAGGAAATGCATCAGCCTGTGCCAGCTGTGCTCTGCCAGTTACTGACTTTTCCCCATGTCCTTTGAGACTTGCAAAAACAAAGTGTGTTCAAGTTAAAGAAGTCAAGAGGGATCAACTCCTCTTCACCAAAGTTTACAAAGTGTCAAGAAGTGAAGGAGTGACCCCAACCTGAAGTTATCTGAAGGGTTCAACACTCCACAGCCTCTCTGGTTGGTTAATGAGTAAAACTTCAAAAGTTGTAACCACATCACACACCAGTGACTCTTGCCTCTGGATTAATGAGGCAGTAAAGTAACCATAACATTTGAGGGATTACAGGCAATTTGAAGAAAAACTGGAGGAAAAGTGGCCACCTGTTACCAGGATTCCAGTTTAAAATGAGTGTTCCTGTCCAATATCTACTGAGGAAAAACCAAACTTGAACATTTCTAACTAGCATGATGGGCAAGAAATGAGTGTGGAGCTAACACCACAGGCAGGTTTTTTCTCAAAGCTGGGAACTCATTCTCATTTTGGCACACTGCCTCTGCCTCAGGTGTTGCCTTGCTTCCCTCAGCAGAACACAAGATGACAAGAGAAGCAGTGTGTGTACATACAAGCAATCACAATAAAATTAAAGAGAGCAGAGAACTGGATGATCTGGGACAGTAAAAGCACCTCTACTGGCCCAGAAAATTGTCCCAGGTAACTGCAAAAGTTGCAAAAGAATGATTTCCAAGTCAGCCAGGTGCTGATTTTCCTGTGGCAGAACCCAGAAGAGAAAAGTGGATGTTCCAGGGCACCTGGAAGTCATCAGGAGTAAGTGACCCCATACAGTATGCTAAGATGCTCCCAAAAAGTTATGAGCAGCATTTTTGCCTGCAGCAAATGCCTGTAAAAATACCCTAAAATGTTTGGGGCATATTTGTGGTCCATGTCCATTCCTTCTGGGTTTGTTCTGAGGGTTTTTTTTGGGGGGGTGCAGGGGACAGATTTTACATAAGTCTCTGCAGAAATCCTGTATTTATCATTCCTTTTTCACTAGACAAATATATCCACACAGCACAAAGACTGGGAAAATCTGCTATCGGGCATCTGAAGCCAAACATTGCCTCATGACCAAATACAGAGAAGCACTGCCCTAAAATACACACACACACTTCAATGTAGCCTTTTTAACTGCAACAGGAACTCTGACATTTTAGCAGCAGCAAACAAATTGCATTTAAAATCTGCTCCATTAGAAAAAACAAACAGAAAGTGAGTAAATCCTTTAAGAAAAAACAAAGTCTCTTTTCATGTCAGAGTTCTAAGGCCTCAACCTGCTTTGAAGAATGAGATGTACAGGAGATACTGGAACAAAAACCCCACGGCAGGCAGCAGGAACAGATACAAAACCAAGATGTCCCTGCATTTTACACCAGAAAAGCCTTCCCTGAAATAGCTCAGCGCAGCCTCCCGGGGAGCCTCAGCTGACATCAGGTGACACATCCAGTTTTGCTGACGAGCTCCATCTCCCTGGCTCCACCCTCGCCATCCCCTCGGCGTTCGGTGCGAACAGCACAGACCGGGGCTGCAGAAAGGCTGCCCGGGGCTGGGGCGGGACCAGGGGCGGGCAGAAGGGCTGGCTCGGCTCCTCCAGACACAACCAACAGCCTTTTCTATTTATACCTGCCCGGCAAACGAGCAGGCGATTGTGCAAGGCAGGTTTGCACAGGGCACATGACTGCTGTGCTATCAAAGCGCTGTGTGACAGCCTGACGGTGCCTCAGAGCCAGCTACTCCTCCAGGAAAACACAGATCTTATTTGTATATCATCACAGCACCGTTTGGGTCAGGAAAACACCTCCAAGATCATCGAGTCCGAGCTGTGACCAATCACCACGTTGTCATCCAGAGCAGAGCACTGAGTGCCAGCTCTGACATTTCCTGAACACCTCCGGGGTGGTGACTCCACCGGGCAGCCCTTTCTGAGAAGGAATTTCTTCTGATTTCCAACCTGGACTTACCCTCCAGACCCTTCCCCAGCACCTCAGTGTCCTTGTGCAGTGGGCACAAGAGTGGAGGTGTGGCCTGAGCAGTGCCCAGCACAGGGGCACACTCACTGCCCTGGTCACACCATTGCTGGCACAAGACACCTTCCCCTCTTCTCCTGATTTAATCTGCACCAGTGGGCTGCTTTTTTTTCTTAGAAACCACATTCATAGCAGAACAAGCCAGCAAACTACAGAACAGTCCAGTTATCTGCTTTACCCATATCCTCAAGAAAATTTCAAGCCAGGCTAATTCAGCTCACAAATTTCCTGTCCCCACATGTTCTGACCAGTGTTTGCTAGAGGAATTACACATTAACTTCAATCTGCCTTCCTCACAAGGTTTTAAGTCTACTATTTTAGGGGAGGGGGGGATGTGAAAAATTCATATCCTCAAATTTTTTACTTAACTTTTAATTTAGCAAAAAGGGCAGGGGAGGAAATAGTTTAAAAGAAACTGAGTCTTGCTTTAAGAGCACACCCTTTCTCCTCCCTGCCTGGCCTCAAAGACAAGAAACAATCAGAGTGCACATCAGTAGTCCGGAGATGCCAGGACCTGTACACCCTGCTTTAATTCCTCCGTGTCTCCCTTAAAGGGAAGATGCACAGAAGCCCTGTAAGTAGGTCAAGCAAAAACCCTCACGGCCTGTAAGGCAGCCAAGCGACTCCATTAGGATCTGACAAGGGTGGTTGAATGTTTGCACAGCTAATTAGCCAGCCGGGGAGACAAAACGGTGTTTCCAGCAAAATCTTCAGGAAAATCTGCACAGGAGGTGAGGCAATGAGCACTCAGAGCCCTGGTGAGAAAAGACAGCTGTTTATTTGTGCAAAAAGAGTGGCTTCTAAGGAAAAACAGGCCTGACTGGTCTCCTGCTGCCCTCAGCTGCATGACATGCCTTTAACAGGTAGGCCAAGCGAACCCTCATTGCTGAACTGGTTTCTCATTACAATTTCCCTAAACGCACTGCTGGGAAAGCTGGTGGATGCTTCAAGGTGAAGCCTTTTCACTTTCAGAGCCCAAGAAACTGCAATGATTTCAGCCATCTGGAAGCAGTCCCAGAAGGAGTGGCAAGTGATGGCAGCTAATTCAGTGCAGAGCAGACTCAAAGGACACTGTGAAAGCACACAAACATGCAGAGTGAAAGCTGATAGTTGCTTTCTTGCTTCCTGCTTGAAAAGTCTGGGGTAACCCATGAAACTGTCCACATAACAGCATATTAAATATTACCAGTATATCTAGGGGAAAGTGTCCCTGTCCTAGGCAGAGGGTTGGAACTGAATGACCTTTAAGGCTCCTTCCAAACCAGGCCATCCTATGATTTTATGACATTAAAACTACAATGAAGTACAAAACTCACGTACAATCGTGAAAAATTTCACAGGATTATTTTACTGTATTGTGCCAGCTGGTTACTCCTACAGCCTTTAAACAGACAGTTGGGCTTTTTTTTTTTTTTTTTTACTTCTGAAATGCTGCAGGTTAAGCTTGTGACCAAATAAGCTTTAATACTAAATAGTCTAATTTAGAAGAAAATTCTCCAAGTAAATGTGGACATTGCTACATAAGTTCTTACATTTTGGGCTTTCTAGCTATTCCATCCCACAGCCTAAAGGTGTATTATTGCTCCCCAGACTATGAATCATTTCTGTACCTCTGTCAAGCTTGTGCAATGTACAAAACACAAGCATTGCATGCTCCAACCTCGAATCCCACAGCTAAAGGGAGACCATAATCCATCCCCCATCACTTTCACCTTCAGCAACAACAGGTAACGAGACGGCGAGCAGCCAAATCAGTGGAATTTTCCATAGGGAGCAGGAGATCCTAATGCAGAAACACCACAGCAAAGGCAACCTCCCGCCATCCGCAAGAGGATTAGCAGCCATCTATCCCTGAAGTGGCGGAGATAAACAGTGCTGCTGGCAGGAAAAAACAATCCCTCCCGCCGGTCCCCACCAGCCTGGGCTGTGATCCGTGCGGGACGATGGTGCACATCCAGTACGCTTCCATCGGGAAAGCATTTATTTCCCCACCAGCAGCGAGAACGGCTGGATCCTCACGGGGACTCCCCCTTCTCCCTGCCCTGGAGCTATTTTTGGGCGACTCTCCCCCCTCCAAACAGAGCTTTTCCATCACAGCCACCCCGAGGCCGCCTAGAAACCCGCGCTGCCCTCACGCTCCCTCATCGCTGCTCCCTTACAAACAGCCTCAGGACCGGCCTTCGCCCCTCGTCCCGTGCACTCTGGGCGCTCTCCCCGAGCCCGCCGGGGCTCAGCTGGATGGAGAAGGGGCTCGGCAGGCGGAGGGCAGCGCTTACCGGCGGCCAGGAGCCCGAGAAGGCTGAGGAGCCCGAGGATCTGCGGCCGCGCCATCGCTTCCCCCTCCGCGCCCGTCTGCAATGCGGCGCCGCCGGCACCGCCCGCGCCCGCCCTTATATAGGGGCGGGACGCGCACGCGCGCGCACCGCCCCGCCTCCCGCGCACGCGCAGTGGCGGGGCCGGGGGGGGCAGGGGGTGGAGGGGCCGGGGCTGCTGAGGGGGGAGGCAAAATGGCGGCCGCGAGTTTGTGGTGGGAGGCTGGGGCTGCGGCTCCCCAACCTCCCAGCGGCCCCCTCGGTGTCTGGCCGGGAAGAAATAAACACTTCAAGGCGATTTTTACCTCCGCTGCCCTGAGGCAGTGGGAGTCCCAAAGGCAGGAGTCCCGCCTCATAGACCAGCCAGACTGGCAGCGTCTGATCGAGGCACACATCGATGTGGAGACACTGTTAAGGGGTTGGAATTCACGTTTTTCAATCCACTCCATGCACTTCCCACTGTCTCCCGCCTGGCTTTGAGCAGCTCCAGGATGGTGCATCCACAAACCTGTGCCAGTGCCTCAACCCCCTCACAGTAATAAACATTTCCTCCTAATATCCAACCTAAATTATCTCTCCTTCAAATTGTACCTCTGGTGGTGACGAATCCCTCCCCAGCTTCCCTGTGGCCTCTGTGAAAAATGCGTATTTTGTGATTGGCTTTTCGCAAACATTCAAATGAGTATTATATGGGTTGTGTTAGAAAGTGATGCTGTATTAATTCTCTTAAGTAGTGTGTTAAATATAGTTTTAGGTTATAACAAAATGTTAAGATAGAAACTATGCTATGCAGGATACTTTTTTCCTAAATAAAGGATTCGCACTGAGATAGCAGTCACAGGACACCTAAGTCTTTCACAGAAAAAGAATTTATTGCTCCCTTATCAGGAGAAACGAACTTCTTCCTGCCTCACTCGCCGTTAAGATTCAGAGGAAGAAGCTGACACTGCCCAGACAGAATCCTGTGTTTGAATGGAATTTATTCATCATGTATGAGGTGTATGAATACACAACAGGCTATTGCTTTTAAGGGTTAATCCTCTGTTAACGTGGGTCCTTTTTCGGGCTTATCTTGCCCAGAAAAGGTACCCGGACTGTCTGGGTAACTCTTTGTTTCTATTGTTTCACATTGTCCTAATCCAAATTGCCCAAATTATTATTACTCTAATTATATTACTATTTTTATAACCATTTTATTACTATTAAACTTTAAAATTTTTAAAAACAAGTGACTGGCGTTTTTCACAAGCAGGATAGGACAGGATAACTGAAACCATGATGTGGCATAAAAAATAAACCCCGCTGATATCTAGCAGATCCCGTCCTGCAGCCTGACTGCCCCGGCTCGAAGCACCGGGAGCTGCTCGGTGACCGCTCTGCGCCTCACGGCCCGGCCCGCCTCGGTTCCTCTGCCCTCCGGACACCGCACCCGGCCCGGCCCGAGTTCTGCACCCTCCGGACACCGCATCCGGCCCAGCCCGGGCCCTCCACACACCGCACCCGGCCTGGCCCGGTCCTTCTGCCCGCCGGGCACCTCACCCGGCCCGGCCCAGTCCTTCTGCCCGCCGGGTACCACACCCGGCCCGGCCCGGCCCCTCCACACACCGCACCCGGCCCGGCCCGGCCCCTCCGCACACCCCACCCAGCCCAGCCCGGCCCAGCCCGGCCCGGCCCGGCCCCTCTGCCCCCCGTGCCCGCCCGGGCCGGGCCTGCCCCGCGCCCCCGCTCCGGCGCACTCACGCGTTCCCCACGTGGATGCGCGGCACCACCTCGTTGCTGTGCGCGCTGGGCAGGCTGTAGCAGCCGCTCCCGTTAGACAGGAGATCGTTCAGCTCCTCCACCGAGATCTGGAAATCGCCCATGGCCGACCCCTTGGCGCTGCGGCTCCAGCCCGGCCCGCTCCCGCCCCGCCCGGCCCCGGCCGCCGCCTCCGAGGCGGGGCCGCGGCAGCTGCCGGGGCCGCACCGCCGGGAGCGCAGCAGCAGCGACGGCGGCGGTGGCTGGCCCGGAGCGCTGCGGGATGGAGCTCGCAGGCCTCACCCTGAAGCTGCTGCTGGTCGGGGACAGCGGCGTGGGCAAGACCAGGTGCTGGAGCGGCCCGCGGGGGAGCCCCGAGCGCAGCCCCGGGCTGAGGCCGCGCTCTCTGTCCCCACAGCCTCCTGCGGAGGTTCACGGACGGCGCCTTCGATCCGCGTCTCACACCCACCGTCGGTGAGCCCGGGGTCCGCCCGCCCGGGGCTGGGCTCCTTCTCGCTGGGCTCCTTCTTGCTAGGTTTCTTCCTTCTGGGCTTCTTTCTTCTTGCTGGGTTCCTTCTTGCTGGGCTTCTTTCTTGCTTCTGGGCTCTTTCTTGCCGGGCTCCTTCTTTTTGGGATCCGGAGCCGGGATCGTGCGGATGCGGAAGCTGCCGGGGTGTTCGGGTTCCGAACTATTTCGGCAGTTCCTTCTGACGAGCCTCCCTTTCTAACTCTCAGGTGTTGATTTTAAAGTGAAGAAAATGCTGGTGGAGGGCCGTGCAGTCCAGCTGGCCATATGGGTAGGTTTTGTTCCGGACAGATGGGGGTGTGTTCGGTTTTGAGAGGTGTACAAGCTTCAAGGGTTCCTTTTTGTGGTTTCGTCGTTTCCTTCCTGCTCCTCCTCTCTATTTGCTGAAGTCTTCCTCATGTTGAGATTTCATGAGTGTCGTGATGGTACAGCAGGAGCTGCAGGCAAACAAAACCACTTCTAAAGTCTTCTTTAGTCAAGGTTTGGGACTTCCTTCCATTTAATGTTTTCCCTACTGCTCAAGATTTAAAATTTTAAATTTGCTTGTCTTGTTTAGTTTAAAATACCTTTGGTTTTTTGTTTTTTTTTTTTGTTCTAAATATATTTGATGTTGTGTGTTTGGGGTTTTTTCCCCTCTCTCTGTAGGATACAGCAGGACAGGAGCGTTTCAGAGCAGTGACTCCCAGTTATTACAGAGGAGCTCAAGGGGTTGTTTTAGGTATGCAATAAGTGGAAGAAAAGCATGATTACAGAAATTGTGGGCTTTATTTCTCCTAAATGTGCATGTCCTTGCAAAAGGAGGTTATCCAAGAGAATCAGAGGAATAATTGTGGCTCAATCACTGGGTATGCAAAACCACAGGCAGGAAATATTGCTGCTTCAAAATATTTTAAATTAAAAAGACAGAGATGTCATGCTGCAGGCTGTAGAGTGGATGAATTATTAGCTTTGTAGCTATCACATGGGTGGTTTTCTGGTAATAAGGCTAATCAGGGGTTGTGTTGTGTTGTTTTCCCCATGATGTTGTTACTTCTTTTTACCCCAAAAACTATTGATGTGATTGTTGTGATTATGCTAAGACTTGAGGTTTGTACAGAAAGTCCTTTCTGTGTGACAACAGCAATTAGAAAACAAAGGGGTTCTTCCTTTCAGGATTTGTGAAGGCTAACCTTAAGTTTGCTGTACAAAATATTCTTTCTATGATTTTTAAACTTTAGTGATTTATGTAAGGGCAGTTATTAAGTTACCAGTACCCAAAAGTGACTTTGAACTCAGTCCATGTTTTAGCAGCAACCTGTGCATGTACTTACACATAAAATTAGCTGACAAAATACCTATTTTAAAATATTCTGTGTGACTCAATTCAGCACTACCAGCAGGTAGAATATTTCTGTTGGTAAATCTGATTTTCCCTTGCAGAGGTGCGTGTGTTCTGTAATCCTGAGGGAGCACAGCCCAGTGTGTTCCACCTTGGCAGGAGTGTGTGGTTGATGCCTCTTTCTGTAGTTCCCTAGCACCTTTTGTTTTTTCCAGGCAGTAGTTAAGAAGTGTGGATGGACTAAATTCTGTCACAATGAAGGAAATATTGTCCAAGGCTCTACAGCTGTTAAGCTCATTTTCCTCTGTTCTCAGTGTATGATGTTACAAGAAAAGCCACTTTCACAGGACTAGGAAGGTGGCTGGATGAGCTGGAGATGTACACCACCTCCAGCAGCACTGTGAAGATGTTGGTTGGCAATAAAACTGATAAGGTCAGTTTGGGAATGCATCCTTTTCCATTCTTCCCTGGGTTTTTTATTCATCACAGGGTGTAAATGTGAGGTGAGTGCTGGAAGTAACACAGCCAGCCTGGCAGTGAGCTACAGAGTGGGAAAATCCAGTTGATTATTACATATCACAGACATTTTTTCCTTTCAATAAAGCCTCATTTTTGAGGTTTTGTTCTCATTTCAGTGCTGCTTTTCTGGGTACTTTTTGAAAGTGGCAAGTGTAGCTTATTTCAGTTGTGTTCTTCATCTGTCTCTGCAGCCTGACCGTGAAGTGGAGAGAAAAGAAGGGCTCCAGCTTGCCAGGAAACACTCACTGCTTTTTATAGGTATGAACCTCTGGGACAAAAACTTCCACATTCAGATGTTTATTTTGGTTTTGCCTAGCATGAATGTACAATTGTATTTCAGGTTGATGGGTTGTTAAACCTTTTTTTAAAATACCTAATTAATATGTGTTCCTTTTGCTGTAATTCATGTGCAGGGATGTAGGTTTCAGCTTCTGCATTGACCAGAAGCACTTTTCTCTGAAACAGAGAATTTACAGAGATTTTTTTTTACAGAAACAGAGATTTACTGCACATACTGTACAGGCATGAATTTTATATTCTCTTGAAACTAGCAGGATTTTTAAATTCAGAGCCCAGAAGACTGAAATTTTCCTCCTTACTGATGTCTGCAAGGACCTTGGCTGATCTTTCATTTCCAAGTTTCTGTTGCAGCTACATAAAAGACAATATCCTTAGAGCAACAATAAAATGTACAAGGTGAAGATACAAAGGTGGGAGTTTCTAAAGAGAAAGTTAATTGAAAAGATTTCTAGGAGAAATTGAATCACATAGAGGACATGCAATTCCCTCTGTATTCTTTGTTTTTCAGCTTTGTTATGGACTAATTATCTTCTAGATTTGCTGTCACAACCTGAGAACAATTTCTTTTTCTCCATTATGGAGAAAATGGGCAGCTGTGGGATTCTTTTTGGTGGAAAAATGTGGTACTTCAGACTGGGATGTATTTCTGTTTATCCTATTCAACTTAAGTGTACCTTTAAGAGAAAGGAGAAAAGATTCACTCATTAAAAAACTCCCATCTTCTCTCTGGTCCCAAAATACATTTTCCTAAGTGGAATACACTCCCTGCAAATAAAATAAAATATTTTTCCCCCTTCCTCCAGAAACCAGTGCCAAGACACAGGATGGAGTGCACCATGCCTTTGAGGAGCTGGTCATAAAGATCCTGCAGACTCCAATCTTTGGGATAAGGGCACAGGGGAAAAAGGGAATCCAGCTCATGGAATCATCAGCACAGCAGCATAAAGGGTTGTGTGGTGCCTACTGTGCACTTATTTAAATGTACAGCTGGCTGTTCTGCCTGACTGGAGGGAAAAAAAGGGGCAGGGATGGGATTCCAAGCACCAATCTGTGCCCTCAGTTGTGCAGATCCAAAACACAAACTCATTACCAAAATACATTTTTATTCATTAACAAAATACAGTTTCTCCTTCCCTTTTGCACAACTGCTGCCTGCAGGTGTTTTTCTGGTAGCTCTCAGATTTTTCACTATTAAATCATAGTGCTGCTTAGAGAATTGTGCTTTTGCTGTATGACATTCAACATGGACTTTTGCTGAAATTCCTACCTCAGCATAAATTAATTGGTATTCAATTTTGGAATATTATTGAGAAGATTCTCTTCCCTTGGATGGCATGGGAGGCTTTGAGGCACCCAAGTTACCTTCATGTAGTTACTCAGCAGGAGTTTGATCAGTGGACAGTTTCCTGATTTTGGATGGTTTTAAAAAGTCAAAATTGCTACATGTCCCCAGACAGTAAGCTGAGTTCCTGGTTAATTTTGGGGTTGTGATGAAGAGGATGTGTATTTTAACCTTTGTCAGGAAAAGTGCAGGACACTGTGGTGATTGCTGTTCTCTTTGCACTGAGGATCAGGGATGAGATGCACTCATCATTTTGGGCTGTGGTTTTGCAGTCACTGAGAGTCTCAGCAAACCCTTGTCCTCTTCCAGAAACCACAGATAAAATTGAAAATTTTATCAGAATTGATAAAAATGTTACCAGAAATTGATAAAACTCAATTTCACAGAAAATATGCTGCCTATGGGAGACTTTGCACTAGGGTGAGTCTGTCACCAATCCCACTATGAAGTTACCCTTTTGTCTTTTACACTTTTAATGGCAATATTGTATTTTTGCTAACTTACATTAAAAGAACTGAAAATTTCAGATGTAACTTGTGCCTTGCTTGTGTTAATGCATATTTCTACTATTAGACTATGTCAGATCATAAAGCACACATACAGCTTTATTTACTGCTAGTCATGCAAAATATTTTAAGAAGTTATGATAGCAACCTTACTTTAAATAAATTCTGACCCTTAGCTTTTTAACTTAAATCTGAATCTTCTAAATATATTTATGTCTTCTGTTTGTAACCTGAAATACAGACCTAGGGTGATATCAATCTGGCCATTTATTATTTTCATAAAATGATTTAGTTTGAAATGCTAAATTTGAAATAGTTTACTGAAATAGTTTTTAAAATATTTCCCTCAGTTTTTCATAGGATCAAGGTACATCTGTCATGAATTGCCTCTCTAAGAATCCTTTTTGGTAGCACATGGCTGCAGAGCTGACAGCCCACTGCATGTGGAAGAATCCTCAGCATTTTTTGAAGTTACCAGGCTGCAGCACTGACAAGTGCAGAGAAAAATTCTTGTTTTTGTAGCAGTGGGAACAGAACCTCAATGCCCATGGGCAGGACCACACATCAAAGTTCTCATTTGGAGGGGATGGATGGGGGTGATTCTTCTACACAACTTTTTGGGCTTGACATAATGTAGATTCAATGACACTGGTATGTAAGAAATGTGCTTTTAATATGCAACTTTTAGTTCTGCTAAATGTCATGGAACAAGAAGAACATTATCTGTTAAGATATAAGGAACACCAAAAGGTCTTTTTTAAAGGGCACAATACACAGGAAATATTAGACCTAACAGGAATTAGTTACAGCTACCATGCACCTGTACAATGCTCTCCCCTTAAATCCCCCAAGGATAAAGCACAGCTACTTCCAGAATCATCTCTGCATCTTCCTAAGACCCACTCAAAAATACTCTATATTCAAGTCTCCTCAGGTATACACAAGGTCCTCTAAGAGTTTTCTTCTTCAGGCCAATTAGATGCTCTGGAAACCTTTACCAGATTTGGAACAGAAGTAATCATAAATGCTGGAGGGATGATGATTTTGACTTGTAGCTCCTCCTTTTAGTGCATAAATGCTGGAAGGATGAAGATTTTGACCTGTGGCTCCTCGTTTGAGTGCCCTTTTTGGAGCTGTTCCACTGGTGTCAAGGCTGTGTCCCACCACGTGGGACAGGCAAAGGTGTTTTGCAGAAACAAAGCTTTTTAACTGTCCTGTTTTAGAACCATATGCAGTTGTTTTCATGTACACTATAAAAATCTGTGTTTTAGGAGCTGGCCAGTCACACAGGTACACTCAGAGGTTGTTCAGCATTTGGGACTGGGAAAGTGGGAATAAGTTGTGGATGAGCAGACAATACCTGTGAGCTGTGCAAGACAATTTGGAGTACTGGGAAATGTGATGGACATAAAAATCCCTTCTACAGCTGGCCTAGTGTTTAGTGCCTAATGGAAAGGATTTGCAATTAATGCCTCTGTGGGAAGGGAAGCATGTTTTGCTGGCCAGCTGAACTTGTTGAACCTCTCTCCAAAGAACACTCCCCACCCAGCTAAAGGAGCTTGTTCCCAAGGGGGACTTTATTCTGAGGTTTTAAATCTAGCCACAAAATTTGTGGCCAAAAGACAAACCTTCCATCTTGTCAGTGTCTCAGCACAAAATGCTTTGGAAGTGTGGGAGCCTCTGTGAAACACCACTGTAACAAAATGCACAATTTCCAGTCTAAAGATCAGTAGAAGACTGGACTGGCTTATTTGGTCTGAGTATCAACTTCTAAGTGACAGCTGCTGTTCAAAAATTTGACTCAGAAAGGCAGTGTCAGCTTGTGACTTTGTTTAGTATTTCCTCATACAGTCTTTATTTATTGCCTTCTAGGTAAGACCAGCAGTTTTGAAGCAAATTCAATGTACTCCCCTTTTCTAATTCATGTATTTACAGAACATTTTTATACAGTCTTTCCTTTAAACATGGTAACAAGCTATGACCTAACCCAGCTGACTGGCACCCAAAATGAATCCTTGTTTAGTTTATCTAACACAGCTTTCAGCTCATTACATGCACTCTGGAGATCTTCTTTCACCAGTACAGTGTCAATTAAATGGCCATACTGCTCTTCAATGAATGCTGCTGAATTTAGAATTTCCTGCTGTTCTTCATCCTGCTGATCAAAACAAGATGTTGGTGTGAAATTTACAGCATGTCCTTCTAGTATTTCAAAGTATGTATATATTATTTTAATATATATATTAAAATATACCTATAAGATTATTATATATTATATCTATTATAATATATAATATTAATATATATAATTTAAAAATATTTAAGTATATAGTATTTTAAAGCACAATGAGTCATTATTCTGAGAACATGTAACAAAAGCTGCTACCATTAGGAAAAGGTATTGAAGATATTAAAACTGAGATCAAGGAGCAGAATGCTACAGGCAACTCTTCTAAAAAATGCAAAGGGCCTCAGGGAAGGGGGAAAATATGGTGCAGGAGGGACAGAAAATGGTGATACTTCATTTTATGTAGTTAGGGTTGCTGCCTAACCCTACATATAGGAACCACACTCCTCAAAAACTGAAAAGAAATGCTGCATACATTGTCCCAAGTTCTGTATTTTTGAGGGCTTACACAAAAACTAACCAAGTGAACTAAGCTCTATAATATATAAATTTAAGTTCAGGTTACCATAAATAATGCCATTATGCCCTCTCTTCAGGTTTACACATCACCAAACTGCAGCTGATCCAGGTTTGATTCTCAAGACATCCACATCCTGTGTTTTGTGTGTACACCATTAAACACTGGCTGACATTGGTGTGGGTGTCACTTTGGGGATATAAAAAATTACCTTTTGATGGGCTGCTCATAGGAAATGTAAAATGATTGTTGGTTTATCTGAGTTCAGCAGCAACTTCCTGTCACTGTGATATTTTATGAAAAATCCCTTTGCCACGATCTTTTCTCCTGAGAAGCTGGGAAGCTTCAGCTTCTCCATGTTTTGCTACTTTAGAATGTGATTTAGAGAACTGTTTACCCAGCATGTGAATTGTTTTTAACTAATGGCCAATCACAGCCAGTTGTGTTGGACTCTGAGTCTGTTACGAGATTTTATTATTCATTCTTTTCTAACCTTCTGATGTCTTCTTTCTCTTTCTTTAGTGTAGTTTTAGTATATAATTTTATTTTAATATAATAAATCAGCCTTCTGAGAACTTAAGAGTCAATTCTCATCTCTCACCTCATCCTGAAACCCACAACAAAAACCACAACAATTAATAACCACAACTTCCCCTGCTGCAGCCTTGATGAAGTACCCAGATCCATATGGAAGACTGGCACTTGGCTTTGTGTTACTTTAACACTTGAGGAGATAAGGAATCAAAAATTCCATTCTGAAGTTCCATCTGAAAGGGTACAGGACCTACTTAGTGCCCCACTTTAACTCTTGTTATGGAAGAGGAGTTCTTTCAAGTAACAGAAGTGGTAGCCCCAAATACTTCTTTCAAGAGATTAGAAGTTGGAATACTCACAAGAGGGGATGAGATTTCTTCTGACATGTGAGATTTTAAGACATGTTTTTTCTTTTCTGAAATGAGAGGCTTCACAAAGATAACGTAAGGCTTAAACTCAGGAGTTCTCAAGTGCTTCACTGCCTGTGAACAAATGATTTTTTTGTTATCAGACTTCTTTTAGCTACATGTCCATGAGACTCAAACTGGTTTCAGTGGTTTCACTGGTACTGTGAAGTCTTGTTTCCTACACATCTGACCACAGCAAACTTTTGCTCTTCAAGCAAAGGCTCATGCCAGAATCCTGGCTAGCACCCAAGAGTGCATGGAGCATTGCCTGAATAGCACCAGGATTCCAAGGGGCAAGGACATGGCAAAAAATACTGAGGAAAGTATAAAAAACCCTGACTTCACGGGCAAGTTATGATTTGCTTCACTTAAGCAGCAAATTTAATTAAGCAAATTTAATTCTTTGAACAACTGCTGGACAATCACTTGGCAGACATTAAATCAGGAAATCTGATCTTAGCAGTCAGTTCTATGAGATACCCTTGAATTTTACGGCATCCTGAGAAACTGGCTTAGCACAACACTGCAAATTTTAAACTTGGAATTCAGCTGAGATAGTACCACAAGCCTTTTCCTAGCCCAGTTACAAAATCTGGATCAAATTTTCAAGTATTAACTCACAGCATGAGGGTATTAAGAGCTGGCACTGCTTACACTGCTCCTGTCCTGGGGTGATTCATGGTGTTACTGCATTCTGTATGTGCACCCAAAAATGGGTGCTGCATCCTTGAGATCCTACAAATGAGAGCCTTGGGGGGTGTGGGTGTGCTATGGCCAGCATTTTTAAAATCAGAACTAGAATGGAAACAACAGCTTGGGTCTAAGGATTCTCTCTAGGACCTGAGCAGGCTGGGACAGGATTTTTTAAAATCAGAAGTGGAATGGAAATAACAGCTTTGTTCTAAGGATTCTCTCCAGGACCTGAGCAGGCTGGGGCAGGGATGCACACTGGTCCTACAAAGGGAAAAGTCCCACAGTGAGCATTACTAAAGAGACATCCAGGCTGTGCTGGATTAAGCCCTTTTCTGATCCAGAGATGGGGCAACTGAGAGGTGTTTTAAAAGCTTTTATTCCATTTTTAGTCTCATGTGAAGGGTGAGACAATACAGATGTTATAATTCACACCATCACAATCAGAAGCCAATTATTTCCTAATTACAATAAATTATAAGTGTTCCTTGACCTGCTAGCTTTTGCCACCTCATGCTATAAATGTCTTAAAGCCAATCATCTAAAATTACCCCTCATGGCTCCTATTACAGTGCATCTTTCACAGTTCTATTTCTCCAAAATATCTAATCTCATTTGCAAGGCATGTCCCAGCTGGACTGTAGGAACTGTAACCACTGCACTGCATTCCCAAGAGTCCCATTCTGCTCAGGCAGCAGGAAATCATATTTGCATTCTTTAAAAGAAGCTGCAGAACTTACTTCAGGTACCACATCCACCAAACAAACTTTCTTTTTGGCCATCACAGACCGGATTGCCTCCAGGCTTGTGCCATACAAATTTTCTTTGTACTCTCCATGTTCCACAAATCTAAAAATTCAATACACTTTTAAATATAATCTACAAAAAATATTAACAGTATTTAACTTAGAACATTTGATAGCTGTTTCCTGAAGACAAAACAGTCAAAGAGGGAGGAGAGAGGCAGAAAACCGGGGGTGGGTGGGGAGGGATTTTATTTTTTTACTTTTTTTTTTTTTCCTTCCTTACTTTGTAGCAATTCTTCATACATCACAGTTAATCAGCACTACTGACAAAAAGGGGAAGAAGAATGGATATTTTTCACAGAAAACAGAACAAAGCTGGCAAGGCAATGGACTGCAATTCTCCCATCTTTTGGGAGACTAGTAAAGATCTGAACTTGGAGAAAACATGTTCAGGCTCACAATGTCAGGTACAACCACAGGTTCAGCCTAGCACACACTTTCAAGGAGACTTGTGAATAAAACTTTTTACCCATCATATTAAACAGACAGTGAGCAGCCCAACTAAGTGAATCTGTTACTTTCCCTAGATTCAATTCTGACCAATCATTATGCAGACTATTTAAATTCTAACTCAGGATCCTCCTACTGATGTTATTCTTAAATTGCTTCCAGCTAAATGCTGGAGTTTGCTCTAACAGTCCAGACTCTGTAAAGAGCTTTTTACTTAAAAGCTGAATCCTTTTAATACAGCTTGTCCAACTTGTCACCTGATTTTGGTATTCATGATGTAAAACTGAGCAAGCAGTATTTTTAAATAGTCAATTATACCAGTATTTAAAAATTAACTCACTTGTTTTGCTGCACATCTGTCTCAAATGATTGCTTAGAAACAAAATTGTATTCTACTCCTTCTCTCTCATGACTTTTCCTTGACCTTGTTGTATCTAGAAGAGAAGGGAAGCAAGACATGGGAGACACATCAGCCTTTGCAAATGTTTTCTCTACTTAGTTCCAGTCTAACATTTTCCCAACTTCAAACAAGAAAGTCACACAGTAGCAAATTTAAATGAACAACATATAAATCAGACCCTGTAATTTTGTTTTAGACTCAATCTCAAATATTGTATGAACAAAAATGAAGTTGTTTTGCTCCCAGGAGTGCTGCAACTAACAAAAAAAAATTAGGAAGCATGAGAATTTACAATGAGAAAAAAGAATTGGAGTACTTCAGAAATATTCATATAATCAGTAGTGAGAACAGAAATGATTAGTGCAGATGGCAAGTCATTAATTAGACAGCATTTATGGAATACAGAAGTAACAAACACAAATCAGTAAATTTTACTCACGTGGAACTGCAACCCCATACTCCTGGGGGTTCTCTGACACAACTTTCTGCTTGAGCTCACTTAACTTGGCCCCCAAACAACCTAATAAAATAAAATAAAATAAAACTCTCTGATAGGTTTCTGTGTGAAATTAAATAATGCAGAAAATAAATATATTAGTTTCACACAAAGAATATGATTTGGGAGTGTGCTTGAAGAAACCTCTTAATGAGAGAACTCATGACCTGCTCTGCCATATTCTGCTTTGAAGATCATCAGGAACAAATTAAATTCTTTGAACAACTGTTGGACAATCACCTGGCAGGCACTAAATCAGGAAACCTGATCTTAGCAGTCAGTTCTATGAGATACCCTTGAATTTTAGGGCATCCTGAGAAACTGGCTTAGCACAAGGCTGATAAGCTGAATTGGAACTGCATGCAAAATCTTGTTAGATAATTCTAACATCTGCCTCTTCATCAATAGTTCTGACAGCCTAAACACTGGAGTAAAAACCAGAAAATGAATCAGAAAAATGAGAAATAGTCCTGCATCATTATTTTTAGAAGGATTTGGTGAGTTTGATTTCTTGTTTTGTTTTTTTCCCCTTTTTTGTTTTTTTTTAATGTAATTTAAAATAAAAGAGCGAGTTCTGACAAAAACCAGAAAAATGTTTTAAAAAAACCCACCAGAACCACAAAAAACCCAAAATGAAACATGTAAGAAAAGCCTCTGGAAGTGCAGGATAAAGGAAGAGGGAGAAATGTGAAAAACTCTTAACACACTGGATACCTTACCAATCAAAACCACCAGCCTCTGCTGTTCACCAGGCTGTTGCTGATATTTTGTGACTTCTTCATATGTGAGGAACTCTGCTCCATCTGCCTGCTCTGCCTGCTTGCCTTCATTGCCATTGTTTTCCTTCTCTTTTCGACTCAACCTAAAGCTCCTGCGTAAACCAGCTGGGCACAAAACACAAGATCAAGATAAACCCCAGATTTTTAAACTTGTTCAGCCTCAACTTCTTGTCTTCAAATGGGAGTTATTCCCATAAATTTTGTTTATAATCAAATCAGTGCAGATATGATCAGATTGTAGGAGAAGTCTGTAACAAAAGCTGCTACCCTTAGGAAAAGGTGTTGAAGATATTAAAGCTGAGATCAAGGAGCAGAATGTTACTGGCAACTGTCCCAAAAAATGCAAAGGGATAAAAGGAAGAGGGAAAATATGGATTTGGATAGAAAACATAACATCCCATTGCATATGGGATAGAAAACCTAATATATGGGATAGAAAACCTAACATGCCATTGAATATGGGATTGAAAAACTCATATATAGGATAGAAAACCTCACATATGGGATAGAATATCTCATATTCCATTGAATGTGGGATAGAAAACCTCACATCCCATTGCCTATAGGATAGAAAACCTAACATCCCATTGGGATAGAAACCCTAACATCCCACTGAATATGGGATAGAAACCCTAACATATGGGTTAGAAAACCTAACATCCCATTGCATGTGGGATTGAAAACCTAACATCCCATTGCATATGGGGTAGAAAACCTCACATCCCATTGCATATGGGATAGAAAACCTCATATATAGGATAGAAAACCTCACATCCCATTGCCTATAGGATAGAAAACCCAACACCCAACCTACAATAAAATCCCCCACTTATAACTTTAGCTACCAAGTATTGGTTATGCCAAAGTCACATTATGCCTCTTCACAGAGATAATTTAGTTTATGAATGTATGGGAAATAAATTTAATAGTTCAGTTTGAATTTTTTAATTTGGAGGTGGGTTCTTTCGGGGGTTTTATAGGGTAGGGGTGTTTTGTTTTCATTTTGGTTCTGGGTTTCTTTGGGGTGGGTGTGCTAGGGAACAGGTAAAGGGTTTTGGTTACTCACCTATGTAGTGTCCATTGAAATATCCTTCACAGTCACAGTCTTCTGTAAATTCAAAAGCAAGGAAATGGGGGTAGGGCACAGGGGAAAGGAGAGTGAGAGGGAGGAAGGAAATATCTTAGATAATGTGTGTGATACAAGTCTGGCTCATTGGTAAGGAAAGAAATTTTATATCCTGCATTGTTTGCAGGTACTTTTTTAACATAATCGTTGCTAATACTAAAACATACTTGCCTTGACTAGTGGTTTGTATTTGAAAAAATCCTTGACTTTGATATTGAACTAGAGAATCTTGGTATTTACAGTTCCCAGAGTTTATGGAATTCAACAGGAAATATCTGATATTTGGAAAGGCAGCTGGTACATGACATACAAACTGCATAAGCCCAACAGAATTGCTCATAATGAAAATAACACAGAAAACAATGAAGACAAATCACTTAGAATTAACATGGGTGCCCTAAAATGTTAAATCCCAATATTTCTTTATTTTTTAAACATACCAGATACAAAGACTACATTTAACTTGCAAGTCTTTGAACCTCACTCAGAAACCTCCAGAACATGTAAATACATCTCAGAACACAAATCTTTCCTCTTGAATCAGAAAAGCAAACTTGGAAGTCACCATTACTTAAGTCATCAACCTGAATTAGATTAGTTTAAATAATAATTCACAAAGAAAATGTCCTAGGAACAATATATGTACTGTTCCCTTTGGAATTTAGAAAATTTTATTATTTTTATTTTAGAAAATACTTTGGTTGTTTATATTCAGACAGAAAGTGAGTTAGGAGAGCACCTACCTTTGTCAGAAGACTGATCATCTATAAGTTAGCATGAAAGGCAGAGTTGGGATGATATTAAAAGATGGACAAATAATTGAGCAAAGTTAGAGAAAATGGAAAGGAAGGTTCTGGTTTAATTTGCCTAGCAGGCTTTTCTATCTTAAAAAAAGTACTGCAATACAATACACTTATCAACTGATTAAAGAATTTTGGGCTGAAATGGAGTTGTTATAACCAGTTATCAGCTTAATTGTCTTGGAAACATCTGAGATAAAGCTTAAGCAGCACTCCTCATTACATGCCTTTATTTTCATATGAATCTAGAGTTGTTTCATGCACTCATATATGAATTTCCAGAAGATGCATTAGGTTATTTTTGCAGCTTTCAAGATTCAAATCACAGAAAAAGTGTGAGCAAATTTTAAGGCATCTAAATATGTAAGGCCAGATGTTCTTGAGAGCAGGGAGAGAGGGACAGCTTTTTTTGAAAACAATAAGCACTAGCAACACTGGATGAAGCTCAAACCCAAATCCTCCTCCTCCCTTGTGTCCATGCATATCAACCAATGGCAGATGGTATTAAAATATCAATCAGTGGCAAAATACACTCAAACACATTATTGAAATAACAGAAAAATACTGAGAACTTAGTATCAATTAAAGCATCACTGGAAGAACAGAACAGACTTACATAAAGGTTTCTTCAGAGTTCTGGTATTCTGCAGAGTGCCTGTTGCTCTCCTGTAAGTCAGTCGTCTGAATAGGAAATAATTCTATTTTAGATAAGTAAACTCAGAATTACAGAGAATTTATAGCATGGAAAATAAAGAATGACATAGTGCTTTTCTTAAAAAAAATTAAAATGTCTCTGATTCAACTATTTAAAAGGCTTTATTTAAAACTATGACAGTCTCAAATTGTTACTGGTAAGGGAATGAAAAGAAAATTTTAAAACATTTTATGCTTTCATATATCAGAGCATAGAAATCAATAGTTTATCAATCTTTTTTTTTCCTATTTCCCTTTTGCCCATGTGATCTTTTTTTGCAACATTAAGAAAAGTAGATAACCTTTGTCCAAAGCAGTCACTGAGCTGTGCATAAGTAGAAATTATCCATCTTTTTCCAGATCAGTTTGAAGTTTTCTGTTATTTACTAGTAAAGAAACCAAGTTACCCAGCTTGTGTGAAAATGTAAGAACAGAGCTTCAAGTAAAATCTTCCTTAAGTGTTAAAATCAAGTAGGAAGTTTATGATATAATTGGAGAAGATGGAGCTTTTTAGCAATTTCCTCTTGGCTGTATTTACCCTGGCATGACCATGCCTTCCATTTTCTGTGAAAAAATCCTGGCATTGTCACGGACATAAGCTGAGAGGTCTTAGAAACAAAATGTAAACAATAATTTTCTGCTGCTGTGGAATGCAACAGGTGCATCTTTGATTGGTCTCATGTGGTTGTTTTTAATTAACGGCCAGTCACAGTCCAACTGTCTCAGACTCTCTGGTCAGTCACAAGATTTTATTATCATTCCATTCCTTTCCTTTCAAGCCTTCTGATGAAATCCTTTCTTCTATTCTTTTAGTATAGTTCTAATTTTCTTTTTAAAATAATATATATATTATATTAATGATATTTGATAAATGATATTTAGTATATAATTTTCTTTTAGTATAATATATATCATAAAATAATAAATCAGCCTTCTGAAACATGGGGTCAGGATTCTCATCCCTCATCCTGGGACCCCTGTGAACACCAGCACGTTTGGTGAACCCCGAGTGAGGAACACTGTCACATCCATTTGTTATTTTTCCTAATAATCATTTATCCATGAGATATTTTGGAAAGGAGTTCATGTCCAAGTTTTACAAGGAGGGTTTGTGCAGGTCACCCCAAAGGTCAGGAACAGATTGAACAATCTTGGTTTTTTTCCTCCTGCTTCGGTGGTTTGACCTTCATGAAACCTTCAGAAATCCTGTTTGGGAAGTGGAGGAATTCCTTGTGTCTGGAGAGGTTCAGGACTGACAGAGGGGAACCCCATGGAATGTTCCAGGCCTTTGAGCAACCTGGGGCAGTGGAAGTTGTCTCTTCTCAATCCTTCTCTCCATCCTTCCCAAGCTGCCTTTGGAATCTGGCCAAGCTCTGGTAGAGTTTCAGGTTTTTTAAACCACGTGATCATTTTCTGTTCAGGTGGAATAATGGAAGGAAAACTCTCTGCTTTTCCCTGAGGATGCCACTCCTTGCCTTTTTTCTCATTAATTTAATTTTTGGGTGCTCAGTTCTTTGAGGCTGTGGCAAAGGAAGGAGGTGAGAGGAGAGCACAGCAGGAGGGTTTAACTACAAGGGACATTATTATTATTTAATTAACTTTTCTTGACTTCACTCAGACCCTGCTCTACTGTCAACACGAGGTTTTGTAAACCCAAGGAGTGCTGAGGATGTTTTTGGATAGAGATCCAGTGTGGAGCCTTCTTAATGCTGAGTGCATCTGTTGAGATATAAATCCATTATTTTCCATATTCCATACCTTGATCCTCAGGCAGGGATGAATTAAATGGGTAGAGAAACACAGAAGGTTTGCTTTTCTATTTTGGGGTTTTTTTCTATTTAATTAAAACCTCCAATAATTTTTTTTTCCTAAGGTCCTCCACTGGTCCAGGACTCAGATTTTAGGCTGATTTCTTTAACTTCATCTTAAACTTTTGCAGTTTTTTTTTTTTAATCAGAGCATCCCTGAGCTCTGCACGTCCTCAGTTTTCATCTAATTCTGCTGAACGTAGTTAATCACTTTTGGAATTTGCTTCCCACACCACTCTTCTGTGGAATTATGTATTCTGGATTTTGTGTTCTCTCTCCTCATCCCCATCCCATCGCTCCAACCTCACATCCCATGAATCTCCCCTCTGGTTTAATTCCCACAGTGCTGGGGGACTCTGGTTTCTGCTCACTGCTGGATGGAACTTTTTGGTGATTTATGGGATTTTCCTTCCCCCTGTCCCTGTTTTTGTACAAATCCAGGGATCCCTGAGACCCCTGGATGGATCTGTTGGGAATGCCAAAGGTGCCTCTTCCCCAAGCCCTTTCTTCTTCCTCCTTTATTTATTTTCTCCACAGCCACTGACCAGAAACCTTCTGTTGTCATTCTGCCATTTCTCCTTTTTCCTCACTTTTTGTCCCGTTTCTTCCCACTTTTTGCCCCCCTCAAAACCTCCTCCTGAAAAGTGCACGTCTCCCAAATCCCTCAGCTTTCAAAGATAAGCTGAGATCTGGAGCTACTTAGGTAGAGCCTATCTCAAATAATGCACGTTTGTGATATGGAAAGAAATATTTATAAAGCATTGAATTCTTGGAATTGGCAGAATCTGGGGTTTATTTAACATTTTCCACGGGCCCATCTGCTGCTGCTGTGCTGCTATCGGTGTAATTATGATTTCATTGATAAGGGGATGGGGGTGGAAATAAATACAGAGAGGGAGGAACTGAGAGGAGTTTTTTCAGGTGTTATTTCATAGGGGCTGAATGCTGATGTTAAAGGGGAAAAACCCAAGGAGAACAAAACTCTTGGGTTCCTCTTCCTGCTCTCCTCTGTCTGAGGAATGTGGCAGAGGTTGGGATTCCATCTGTGCTCAGCTCTCTCCCCTAAATTCTGTGATTAAATGACATCACAGAGGTTTAAATCCATCTAAATTCTGTAATTAAATGACATCACAGAGGTTTAAATCCATCAGCTGAAGGCTGGAACGTCCCATTAAAATAAAGGAATTTGAAAATCACTTAATTCCATGGGAAGAGACTCCTTCCACTCTCCCAGGTTGCTCCAAGCCCTGTCCAACCTGGAACACTTCCAGCTAAAATCAATATATTCTGAAAATGTATTTCTTTACTAGAAAAAGGATCAGCATGATCATAAATTTGGCTGAGTAATAAATTATTCACAGCATTCAAGCACTATTAGTTAGAGGAAAAAGATGAAATATGCAGAGGACTAAAATGATTCACACAGGGCTGGATGAGTTAGGACAAGTACTAGGATTCCTGGTGCAGTTTTTACAGTGCAGGTCAATAAAAATTCATGGAAAAAATCCAAACTGAAACTGCTGCAACATCCATCATATCTGTGAAGCTGCATTGCTACATTGTACATATATTTTTTTCCTCTCTTTTTGGTAATTGAAAAGAATTGGGAGTTGGAAGGAGAGCGTGTAAGGAAACTGAGCACAATTTACAGTGCAGGTGGCCACAGAGGCAGGGTTTATAGCAGAAAAAGCCACTCATATTTTCTCAGATTGCTGCTGAATGTCTTGGTGGTTCCCAGGATTTATTCCCACCTCTTCCAGCTTCCCAAGCTCGGGGCTCTGTCATGCCCTGCAGGAATATAAACACAAACATGAGGCTTTATTTGCAGGGAGATTTCTGAATTCCGACTGCAGGAATTCCCACCCTCAGAGCTGTGAAATCCTTGGAACCCAATAAATGTGGATTTTGCCACGTTTATTGGAAAACCACTGGAAAACCGGGAGCTCTGATTGACCCCGTGCTTGTGGGATTGTAACTGGATTAGGAACTGACTTCGATTGACAGTGGAGAGTTAATTAGGCTAATCACTTCCTGGCGCTGTGCCTCTGGGGTGTCCCTTTGGAAAATCCTGAAATTCTGAGTGTGGCCCCCAATCCCATCATGGAAGGGAGCTCCCATCCTATCCCAATATCCCATCCCATCCCAGCAGGAGTGGTGCTGCCTGGCAGGGCAGGGTGTGGATGAAATCCTGCTAAATCAGCCCATCTGTTCCTTTCCTTAATTAGTGTCAATCCTGTCAGGAATGGAAGATTCCCCATCCTTGATGTGATGATGGACACGTTTCACTGGAGGGTTCCTCTTCCAGTGTGTAAAGATGGGAGAGCTCCCAGCACATTGCAGGGCCTGCAGGGGCTCCAGGAGAGCTGCAGAGGGACTGGGGACAAGGCCTGCAGGGACAGCACCCAGGGAATGGCTCCCACTGCCAGAGGGCAGCCATGGATGGCATCTTGGCAATGAGGAATTCCTGGCTGGGCTGCAATTGCCAGAGCAGCTGGGGCTGCCCCTGCATCCCTGCAATGTCCAAGGAAGGATTGGAGCAGCCTGGCATAGGGGAGGTGTCCCTGGAATGAGCTTGGAGGTCCCTTCCCACCCAAACTGCTCTGGGATTTGGGACACTCAGAATCCATCCCCAGGGATTTTTATGGAAAATGGGGAGAGAAAAGAGAGGAAAAGGGAAAGGAGGCCCCTCATGATTTGCTGAGAAGTGAAGCTTTCCTTTCCTTTCTGAGTGAAGCGCCTGGATCTATGAATGTCTTGGAGAGGAGATGGATCCAATGTCAGGCTCTGGAATGAGGAATTCCTGGCTGGGCTGCAATTGCCAGAGCAGCTGGAGCTGCAATGTCCAGGGAATGGTTGGACAGGGCTTGGAGCACCCTGGAACAGTGGGAGGTGTCCCCGCCGTGGATGGGGTGGACTGAGATGATTTTCCAGATCCCTTCCAACCCAAACCATCCCATGAAGAGTTCCCAGATGCAGGGAAGTGCTGTCCTCATGACCTTAACATGGAAAAGGATGGGACGTGTCCCTTTCCAAGCACTGATTGTGGCAGGGGGAGGATGAGGACAATGGCAGGGTCACCACTTGCTGCCTCTCACTATGGGATGGGAATTCTCTACAACCTCACAAATACCTGAGCAGCCTCTTCCAGCTGGATTTGAGAGGAATATTCCTGGTCAATACCCTGCACTCGGGTCTGCTCTGTGTCTGTGTGTAAAGATAATTTCTTGTCACATCAAAACACCACCCTATGATCCGATAATCTGTAATTAAAAACCAGAGTGTGCCTTGCTCTGTCCTTCCAGCCCCTTTTTCCACAATTCCCTGTTGAGAGAACCAAATCTGCTCCTCGTGTGCCATGTGCCAGCTGTGCTCTGTAATTATGGGATAATCAACCTGACACACACATGAACATCCAGTGACATTTCCCAGGGGCAGGAAATCGTTTTCCCACTGGCAACAACAGCCCTGGATGTGTTTGTGCTCTTGTTTGCAGCAGCTTTATTAGGTAATGAATTAAGTGTGATTTGTAAGGATCACTCTGTGGGCAGGAGACAGCAGCTGTCAGGAATTCCCCGTTCCAGGTTTGAGGATCAGGAGTTGGGGGGAAAAAATTGTCAGCCACAAATGGGAATTAATGAAATTAGTTTGATTTGGAATAATGTAACTCCTGGTGTTGAGGCCATTGGAGCAAATGCCTTCCCTCTGGAGAAGAGGAATGGGATCCTTAATGGAGGCACAGCATCCAATTTGTCCAAATTTGCTGCCTCCAGGAGCACAGGGCTGTTGCAAATCCATGCTCCTCATTAGCCTGGCCCAGACCCTGCATGCCAAATGAGGTGGATGATCCAAGGCAGTCCCAAATCCCTGCTACTCATCTCTGTTTCCTCTGGAAGCTGATTCTGCTTTCCCCAAACACATCCTGCAAAGAGCCCTCCTTGGGAAAGGAGCCCACTGAGCCTCCTCTCAACCCTCAGGATGAGCAACAAAATCCTGGTGGTGTTTCCTTGCCATCAATTCCTTCCTGTGGGAAACCTCCAGGAGAAATCCTGGTGGTGTTTCCTTGCCATCAATTCCTGCATGTGGGGAACCTCCAGGAGAAATCCTGGTGGTGTTTCCTTGCCATGAATTCCTGCATGTGGAAAACCTCCAGTTGTGTTTTTGAGCCTTTTGAGCCAAAGCTGCAAACTCTGGCTCTGTTGCTGAGGTGTGAATTTATTAATGAGGAGAGCCTGGAGCACAGCTGGGTGTTTGATCACTGGTTCTTGCCTTCCTAAATGGCAATATTGGTGTGTCCCCACTGAGCTCAGCTTTTCAGCCAATTAACTAATGAAAGTCATTAGCTTGGAGCTGTGAGTAGGTTAAAGTCACCTGGCTGGAGTTGTGATCTCGACCTCAAAAGTGCAGAACTGTTACTCTGGCAGCTCTTTATAAACAGGATCTTTGTGTTGCTGTGCAAACACCTGGAACTGAGCAGCTCAGAATGGTTCAGGTTGGAAGGGACCTTAAAATTCATCCCATCCCACCCCTGCCATGGGCAGGGACACCTTCCACTGTCCCAGGCTGCTCCAAGCCCCATCCAGCCTGGCCTGGGACACTTCTAGGGATCCAGGGGCAGCCACAGCTCCTCACTCTCCAGGACACTGGAACCAGGACTGAGCTGGATTTTCACCCAAGGTCCCATGGGCCAAGCTGGGGCAGGAGCTGGGGACAAGTGGGGGTGGCAGGGGGTGGCAGAGGTCTCCTGCTGGCTGGTTGGGCCTCACACACCTGGCAGGGCTGGCTCTGGAGGGATGCTCTGCCTCCTCTCACTGCATGGGGAGCAGGAGGGAGGAGGGAACTGTCTCTTTGTATATTTTGCACTGCAACCTTTTGGGGTGGAAAATAGCTCTAAGCAGCAAAGAAGAGGATTAAAGTGCATTTTAATGATATGTGTCTTACGTCTGAATGAGCATCTCAGATTACAATATCATCCAGCTCCATGTGAGGAAATCCAGCCAGAGAAAAATCTCCCATCATCTCTTTCTACACTAATACACATATTTATGTTTTAGAGCTTGATTTCAACAGTTACATTTTTTCAAAAGTAATTAAACTGGGTTTCAAATGAGGAAATAACCTCATGTACTCCCTGCTCACCAACTGCACATGAATACGAAAGAGAGTGGTCAGAAACAGATCTACTTGTGAAAAAATATGTAAATTAATTACATGCAGTTTTTCTTCCCTGCAGCTTCATTCAACCTTTATATCAAAAACGACATGAAATGCATCTGGGTTCATTTGTTTAAAAATTTCCTTTGAACACATCTCCATCTCCATTTAAATTAAAAAATGACTTAGCACAAAGAATAACAAAAAGCCTTCTGTGCAGGAATACAATGAGTAATGAACTTCAAATCATATCTGCATGAAAAATTGTCAAGTTGGATATTGTTTTTCCATATGACCTGTTTTTTTCTAATTACTATATTTTTCCTGGCTCTGATTTTATAAACAGTGGCACCTCTCCCCTTAGCTGGCTCTAAAGGAGGTTTGTTTAATCTTTGACATTTCCTATTTCACAGCCTGCTTTGCAAGTGTCACACAATAGAGCTTTGTTGATCTCAGTTTAATTAAACACCATTTCTTTGCTTTAAGTAGCAAAGGCAGTGACACCTTAGAAAGTTCCTTTTCTGCTTGAAAAATAATACAGTGTCAGTGAATAATTAAAACATACAAATCAGCAGAATTAATTAACATCTTGAACACTTTTAAGTGTTTAAATGTCTTTATTTCTGGACATTTCATTTGAAAGGGTGTTTGGAGACTGAAAGAATTAGCAAGTATCATTTTGGTGATGTTCTCTGGGGTCATGGACAGGAACTCTCCCATTTCCCAGCAGCCAGGTGAGGGACTCCAGGTCACTGGATATGGAATCCTGGTCCCTGTCTCCTCTGAATAAGCAAAGCCCCTGCTTCAGCACAACTCGCCATGCCAGGGTGTTGCAGCACCTGGAAAAATGAATCCTGGAGCAGCCAACAGGATTCCAGTGCAGTTAAATCTTCACTGATTTTCTGGTTTCTCCAGGAAAAAAAAACAGAAGCTGTGCCTAATTTCCAAAGAGTGCTGTACCAGCCACAGCTGGGAAGGCCCAGAGAGGATTCTCTGATCACCTCACCTACCCTGCATGGACTGGAGACCCCAATCCTGCTCCACCCTGTCTGCAGAGCACCTCGGGCTCCCAGTCCCTGATTCCTGAGCAGTTCCCATGTGCCTGCCCACTGACTCACTCAAACTCAGCACAGCCGTTCTGTTTTGGTTTGGAAAGACAGGAGTCTGCTAAGGAAGGCAGGAACCTGCCCTGAAATGGAGAATGCAAACTCTCCCTCCCCTCTGAATTGCTGTAAATTTTAAATTAAGGGGCTCTCAGGCAAAAAAAAAATATGGGAGCAGGAAATAACAGTTCTTTAATAGGGAAGAAAATAAAAGGATAAAATAAACCATGCAGTGAACTAAACCAACAGTGCCAGAGTCAGAACCCAAGCTGACACCCTGTGGGTCAGGGTGCTGGCAGCAGTC
>JAWWEY010000114.1:2915311-2936981 GCA_035582745.1 Loriotus luctuosus
CTGGGTGTGTTTAACAAAGCCTGGATGTGGCACTGGGTGCCAGGGTTGAGTTGAGCTGTTGGGGCTGGGTTGGACTCGATGATCTTGAAGGTCTCTTCCAACCTGGTCATTCTGGGAATTCTGTGAATTCCAGCACCTGAGGAACATCTACCACAATCCCAAGTTGCTCCCAACCCTGTCCAACCTGGACACTTCCAGGGATAAAGGCTGAGCTTCAGTCTGGGAATGACCCAGGACAAAGACGTTTGTGTATATTCCCATAAAACCCAAACTGCAATCTGTGAACGGAGTCTTGCAGAATGCAGACAATCCTTCCTGGATTAACAATCCCCAGAAATCCTGCAGCATCCCACAGGAGGTATTCTCCCGCTCCATCTCCCTGAATCTGGGACAATTCCCAGCCCTGAATTCCACGGCACTGACAGATCCCCCCGTGCAGTGGCTCAGGTGACATTTTTATGGGATCCTGCATTTCCTTCCCATGGATCAGCTGCAGAACAGAACTGGATTCCAAACTTGCATATTTGCAACCCCATGGATGTGCTGAGGATTCTTTTCCTGCATCATTTGGATCCTCCCCAGAGTAAACTCAGAGCCTGAACTGCATCCCTGAAACCCAGCTCCCATTTTTAGGGATTCAATGGTACCACCCCGATTCCCCCTTCACAGCTGAGGGAGTTTTATGTCCTCTCCCAGCGTTTTTTCCACATTTCCTCCTCCTATTTTTTTTTTTCCTAGTGGAAAATCGCTCTCAAAGTGCCCTGAGAGTAAAACCCATCAATTAAAACCCCCTTGTTACCAAGGGTGGAACTCCACAGCCTCGAGTTTGCAGCTGGAGAGGAGAGGAAAAAAAAAGGCATTTTTGAATTCCCTGTTTTTGAAATTCCAGGGCGATCCAACTCCCAGGTTGCTCCATCCTTAACGGACCATTAAAAGCAATGTTCAAAACACAAAGGACATCATCCCCTCAGGAAAGTTAATGGAGCAAAACGTTCAGCTCCGAGTTTTCCTCGTGTCTGCCCCGGGAATGTTTGTTTGGAGAGGCTTTTAATGGAGAACAGGTGCTGGAGGCAGAAATTTGGGAATAAATGGAGTGGAAAAAAGGGCCAAAATAGAGCAGGCAGAGAGCAGGTTGCAAATTCCAGGGAATGTTAATGCCGTTGCTTGGGTTTGAGGGAGAAATGGTGTTTTTGTGATTTCCTGAGGTTTTGAAGCTCCTGGGATTGGGCATGAGCATCATTCCCTGGAATCAATGTGGGTTTTTTCCTTGCAAACAGTTCAAAAAATGAAAATGTTCTTTCCAAAGGGAGTATCTCAGTGTTTTGTGTTCATATCCTTCTTTCTCTCTTTGGTCTTGAGAACAAATGGAATTTTCTTTCCCAGTTTTTTTCTGCTTTCCCCACGTTTTTCTCCTCCAGTGCCAGCAAAAGAAATCAGTGGCAAGAAAGCTGGAAAAAGGCAAAAGGAAGAATATTTTTAAAAATATGTTATTAGATTAATCAGGACCGATAGGGCAACATCAGGAATTGTTAAGAAATGATGAAAAATCTTTATTCTGGGAAAATCCTCCATAGGATGAAATTCTGGGTAGAGCTGGAGGAAGATCAAGGACAGCAAAGCAGAAAAGCTGCAGATTTTGGCCCAAAAATCCCCTCTTGTTATAAAAGCATCACCAAGGGATGGATCCTGCCTGGATCCAGAGGATCCAGACCAGTTTTTTCCAGGAATTTGAGGAGCAAACATCAGAGCAATTCTTGGAATATCTTTTTTTTTTCCAGCTCATTAACACTTTGCAGACGAATTTGGGATTGTGAGAAGGCAGGGAAGGGAGACTTTGGCAAAGCAAAACATTGTGGATTATCTAGGATCTCTTTGGAACTTGACTCTTTCCTGGAATATTATTAAGGATCAAATTATTTGGAATTAAAACCAAAAAAAACGAAGACAAGAATTAGAAATAATTTTTATTTTCCAGAATTTTTGCCTTTTCTACTCCCAGGGAAGAATTACCATTAGTTTGGGATGCACATTCTGCCTTCTCCCAGAAAACATTTATTTTTTTGGGAATAAAAAAACCCCTCGGCTGTGGCGTTAATTCCCTACTCCAACCCTAAACCTTGGGAACAGCACCAATTTTCCAAGTGTCTGGAAGGAGGAGTTTGGAGCAGAGGTTTTGGCACGGCCTCATCAATCTCAGCCTGGGAAAGAACCACGGTTCATTCCCTGAGCTCATCCCAAATTCCAAGTGTCCGTGGGTGACGTCAGCTCCGTGTGCTTGGCTCCAGTTTGGCTCCTGGAGCTGCCCTGGCCCAGCAGCACCTTGGCTCCTTTGGGAATTTTCACACTTCCATGCACTTGACCTTTGCATTGCAACACTTGGCCCCAATTCTTTTATTTTCCCTTTTTTTTTTTTTTTTTTTTTTAGGATTTTGCTCGTTGAAGGGAAAAATAAAAATCCCAGTGTCAGAAAGCTGCCAAGGAAAGGATTGGGAAAAAAATAAAATTATGTAAAAAACCATCCTTGCGATGAGCTGTTGACATTCCTGGGAACTCCAGAGGTTCCTCAGCAGATGTTTCCCAACAGAAAACACAAGGATGTCCAAATCCCAGGAAAAAGAGGGGGAGATTGCAGGAACAAGGGAAGAGGAGTAGGAAAAGCAATTCCTGATGGGAAGGTTTCCAGCGTGGCTCTGGGATTGTGCTGAAGGTCGTGATGGCTCTCCTTGGATTCCCCATCCCTGGAAGTGCCCAAGGCCAGGTTGGATGGGGTTTGGAGTGACCTGGGATAGTGGGAGGTGCCCCTGCCCACGGGGTTGGAATGGATGGATCCTGATTATTTGGGGGATTGAGAACTGACGGAAACTGGAGCTGTTAATTGGAATAAAAATGGGGTAATCATCATGAGGATTTACACCAGAGAGGTGGAATTAGGGAAGGGCAAATTCCAAATAATTCCAGCCTGGCATAGTGGAAGTTGTCCCTGCTATGGTAGGGGTGGAATGGATTATCCTTAAGATACTTCAATCCAGCCCATTCCAGAATTCCCTGCCCCAGGCTCAGGAGAGGTCATTTATCTCCAGGGATCACAAGGAGTCGTCCCATTTTCCAGCCACAACCCTCCCTTGCATGCTGACACCGCAAATCCAGGCGCAATTCCCTGTTCTCCCTGCAATTCCAGGCGAAATTCCAGGTGCAATTCCAGGTGCAGTTCCCTGCTCTTCCTGAAATTCCAGGCGCAATTCCCTGCTCTCCCCACAATTCCAGGTGCAATTTCCTGTTCTCCCTGCAATTCCAGATGCAATTCCCTGCTCTCTTTGGTCTTCCTCCAATTCCAGGTGCAATTCCTGGCTCTGCCTGTTCTCCCTGCAACTCCAGGTGCAATTCCAGATGCAATTCCTTGCTCTCCCTGCAATTCCAGGTGCAATTCCAGATGCAATTCCCTGCTCTCCCCACAATTCCAAGTGCAATTCCAGGTGCAATTCCCTGTTCTCCCAGCTGGCTGTTCCTTCCCCCAGACACCTGACTCAGCTAAAAATTCCTACAGGGATCAACCAAAGGAAAATGGTCTCAAACCACACCGGGATGCCAAAGGAGCAGTTTTGGTTTCTTCCTTTTTTTTTTTTTTCCTATTTTTGCACCCCCCGAATTGACAGCAATGGATTTTCCAACCATTCCCACTCCTTTCCATTTCCTGGATGATCGTAGCAAGTTATTCCTGCTTCCAAAATAACCAGAGTGAGGATAATTGTCCCTCTTCCTTCATTCCCAAAAAACACACACAAAAATGGGGGTGTGCTTTGGGCTTGCTGTTTTTTCCCAATAAAAAAGTTTGGAATGTACTCCTCTGTTAATCCTGGTGGCATCAACATCAGGGAATGAGAGCAGAAATGAAGAATCCATAGGGAGAAGCTTGGAATATGGGGAGAAAAACATTCCCAGCACGTGCTTTTTGGAGCTCTAAGAGTTGCACCAAAGGTGGAGGTGGTGACATCAAAACCCTTTGGAAGTGGGGCCTGGGATTTGAGCTTCCTGCAGGTAAAATTCCACCTAATCCTGGAATGGTTTGGGTGGGAAGGACATTGGAAAAAATCCAAGGGGGCAGGGACACTTCACACTATCCCAGGTGGATCCAAGCCCCAATGTCCAACCTGGCCCTGGGCACTTCCAAGGATCCAGGGGCAGCCACAGCAAATCTGGGAATTCCATCCCAGCCCCTTCTCACTCTCCCAGGGAAGAATTTCTTCCCAGTATCCCATGGAAATTCCCCCTCTTTCAGTTTAAATCCATTCCCCTTGTCCTCTCCTTCTCTTCCCATAAAAAAACCAACCCTCTCTCCTTAAACCCTGGAATTCATAATGTTCTCCACCTCCCAAACCCTCCCTTTCTGCAGTGACTCTTTGGAACCTGTGGCAAACACAGGAATTCCAAAGTGCCCCTAAATTGGGAATCTGGGACCAGCAACCTCTGTTACGGATGAAGAACATCAGAGTGGCTCCTTAAAAAATCCCTTTGGGAAGGCTGAGGAGGAGCAGGGATCAGCCTGAACTCCGGAACAGCCCAGGACCGGCTGCCCTCGATGCCTTTAATCTGTCCTATCTCATGTTCTTGGCTGCAGCACAGGCCTAAAATAATCCCAAAATTGACTTCCTGAGCGCCATAAAAACGTTGTTCCCAAAAGAACGATGGAAAAGGACCAAAGGTATTTATTCCTCACAAATATTTCTGCAATTCTTCCGTTTCTGGGCTGTGGGAGAAGTTTCAAGCAGGAGAAAAATGATGGGGAATTCAAAATTTAATGCCTGAAGGTTTAAACCTGGGTGGGATATTCCAAACATTCCCTGGGGTGCTAAAAACATTTTGGGATGTGGGATTTGTTAAAAAAAAAGGGTCAGAGAATATTCCAAACCCAGGACTCACCCACTTAAAACCACTTTTCCTAAATCCAGAAGTTTGATCCAAAATGTGCTGCCAAAAAAAAAAAAATTCTTGATTGATCCTAAATGGTTTCTGGGGTCAAATTTGAGTTCCTACAGAAAAGGTGATTTAAATTAGTTTATTTAAATCAGATAGGAATGGAATTCCATAATTTCCAAGGAATAAAGCTCCCTTGCACAGGAGGAAAAAATCTCATTTCTGTCCTGCCTAGGAAATATTTTAAGGAATATAATTAAAGAAATAGAATGGAATTAAATAAATAGTAGATATTTGAATGGGTAGAAATAATTAATTAAATAGTAAATATGTGAATGGATAGAAATAATAAAATAAATCTAAATAAAGAAACATAAAATATTTTAATGAATACAAATAATAAATTAAATCCAATGAAAGAAATATTAATTATTTTAATGAATATCATCTAATCAGACAAATTTCCAGCTTGGAGCAGTTCTAAGGACCCTTGGCCCAGAGGGAGGGAAGAATTTCTTACCCTGGTGAGAAATGAAAGAAAAGGAGAAGAAACTTTCCAGGGTCAGAGACATTTCCAATGGCTCCAAACATGGGGTCTGCGTTTGGGAGCTCCCAGGGAATTCCTGTTTCCCTCTAAAAGTCGGGAAAGTTGGGTTTTCCAGGAAAGCCAGGCTGGTGCCACAGCTCCTGACTGGTGTCTGGGATTCATCCAAAGTTTTGGAATGGAGAAGTCTCCACAGGAGGGAATTCTGGGAGCATCTCCTGGGGTAACTTGTTGGACCCCTGGCTGCTGAGAATTTCAGATTTCTGTGCTGCCAGGCACTGACCCCCAAGAGAACACTGCACTGACCTGAGGCCGTGGAGAAGCTTCCAAAATGGAATGACAGAACTGGGATTGTGGGTGTGGAGTTTGGATAGAAGTGTGTGAGATCACAGGGTGGGAAACTCAGAGTTTGGGGTTTAAGAATATAGTAATAGATATAAACAAAAAGGAGGTTTTGGGATGGAGTCTGGTTCTCCTTCTCCTTCTCCTTCTCCTCCATGGGTTTGGGTGGTTTTGTGTAATTGGATAAAAAGTCCCCATTGTGGACCACGGGTGGTTGGTTATTGGGTTAAAAGTGAAAATAATTCAGGTGTCATTTCTTAATTGGACAGTTTATCCTTAAAAAGCCTTGTAGAGAGAGAGATGGGGCTCCATTTTCAGTGTGTGAGAGTGAAGTGCTGCAGAACTCAGGGTCTGTGAGACTGTGACAGAGATAAGAACTAACAAACATCTGAGTCCAAATGAGAAACACCATCTCACACATTTAATCCCAACCCTGGCAAAAAGAAGGTAAAACTCGACATTTAGTGGTGCCCTGTGTGAGGAGGGTCAGGGTCAGGACCTCCCTGAAGAACCATGGAATGGTTTGGGTTGGAGGGACCTTAAAGCTCATCCCACCCCTGCCACGGCAGGGACACCTCCCAAAGTCCCAGGTGCTCCAAGCTCTGTCCAGCCTGGCCTTGGAGAGTTCTGCTCTTTATCTAATAATTGTTGTGAGGCTGTGGGGGCTTCTGTGTGATTCATATGCGGAGGAAAATTCAGTTTAATGATAGGAAATTTCTTATTTTGGGAGGTAGGTGAGGAAATGGATTTATTTCCAGTAAGGAGCAGTGTTTATTTCTGCCATTACAGAAGAACTTGAAAGAGAGGGGTCCTTCAGAGCTCTTGCATGGTGTTCACACTCCCATTTTCACCCTGCACTGATCTGAACCAAAGAAAGAGAAACTAAGTGGAAACAAACAAAAAAATTTCAAGAGATTGAACCAAATTCCAAAAAACCTGAACCAAATTCCAAGAAACCAAACCTAGGCAGAATTGCTCAATGTTCAGGAATGGCACTGTTAGAAACAGGCCTCCAGCTCAGCATTTTGGAAACACCAGCTACAATTTTTAATCAACTGCATCATTTTTATCCTTACAAATGGTATTCCATAAAAATCAGGGCAAGACTGCTCCTGAGGGAGTCCCTGTGGGCCCACTCAGCCAAGGGACCCCCTGGCTCACATTGCCCAGTGGTGAATGGGAGAACTAGGAGAGAATTTGGGCAAACCCTCCCTGTGTCCAGCATCACTGTCCAGGCAAGGGATGTTCAGGTCAGAGCAGCAGTGCAGGAAAAGAGAAGATGATTTGTCACCAGGATGATAACAACGAGCACGGTTTTTTATCAGGATGATAACAATGATGATAATTTGTTATCAGGATGATAACAGTGATGATAATTTGTTATCAGGACAATTCCTTTTCCCTGCAAGCTGTCCTTATACCCAGCCATATTTACAGCTGAAGAATGTGTTTTGTCATGCTGTGGTTTTTTTGGCAACGTTGTGTACATTGAAAATATCAACAGGCTTGGGGTAGGAGGAGGTGGGGATGAGTGCAGGGATGGGTTTAGGAGAGGTGGACAGAGAGTCACAGAATTAGTGAGGTTGGAAAAGACCTTCAAGATCATCAAGTCCAACCTTCAACAAACAGCCCAGTGTCACTAAGCCAAGTGCCACATCTGCTCACCTTTTGAAGACTTCACAGAATCAGAGAATTCCCAGAATTCCCAGAATTCCCAGAATCACTGGGTTGGAAGAGACCTTCAAGATCGAGTCCAACCCAGCCCCAACACCTCAACTCACCCCTGGCACCCAGTGCCACATCCAGGCTTTGTTAAACACATCCAGGGATGGGGACTCCACCACCTCCCCGGGCAGAACATGCCAGAACTTTATCACCCTTTCTGTAAAAATCCTTTTCCTGATATCCAATTGTATTTCCCTTGGTGCAGCTTGAGGCACTGTCCTCTGGTTTTGACATTTGTTGCCTTCCAGGGCTGGCAACTCCACCACTGCCTGTTCCAATTCTTAAGCACCCTTTGAGTGAATAAATTTTCCTTAATTTCCCACCTGACCCTCCCCTGGTGTGCCCTAAGGAGCCCAACACACTGGGTGAACAAGAGAACGTTCTCATTCATGCTTCCCTCAGCATAGTTTTCTTTCAATTATTAAAAACTCCTATCAAAATGAATTAATAATCATGTAAATTATTAAAACCCCCTCCTGTTGAAGCTTCCTTGATCCCATTTGTGGACCAGACTCTCATGCTGGAGGATTCCTCTCTCTCCTGGGCAGCAGAGATTTGGCAGAGCCTGGTTCCAGCCTCGCCAACTGCAGGTGGAGCAGGATGGACTCTGGATTCACGGACATATTTTATGAAAAATCCATTTTGCTAGGATTTTTTTCTCCTGAGAAGCTAAGAGGCCTCAGAAATGAAATGTAAACAACAACTATCTGCTGCTGTGGAATGCAACAGGCACATCTTTGATTGGTCTTATGTGGTTGTTTTTAATTAATGGCCAATCACAGTCCAGCTGGCTCGGACTCTCTGGTCAGTCACAAGATTTTATCATTCCATTCTAGTCTTCTGATGAAATCCTTTCTTCTATTCTTTTAGTATAGTTTTAGTATATAATTTTCTTTTAATATAATATATATCATAAAATAATAAATCAGCTTTCTGAAACATGGAGTCAAGATTCTCATCTCTTCCCTCATCCTGAGACCCCTGCGAACACCACAGACATAAAATCAATTTATCAATATAGTGACAACTGTATTCATGTGAAAGAAAAATAAAACCTGTAATCTTTGCTGACAAACCTTTCTTGGAACTGTTTTGAGGGGATCAAGCCTGCTCTGAGGTTGGTGTCCCCAACACGCTTGGCTTGCCACCACGTGGGATCATCCTGGCTCACAACCTCCAGCACGTGGCGGCGTTTGAAGGGCAGCCCGGCCTCCTGGCAAGGAATGGCTCTGTCCTCTTTGGGGTTATAGCAGAAAAGTGCCCTCATAAACACCTGCAAAAGAAAGGTAACATGTCATTTCTTCTTGTCCTATCTGGAATTTTAAATGTCTGCCTTTAAAAGGCTTTCCCCACTGCTAACATTGCTATATATATACACTTTATTCCTCCCGCAAGCACTCAAAAATACAGACAACTGCAGCTTATGCAGAAAAATAAATTAACTTTCCAAGATATACCCAGAATTGTGGAACATGAGACCCAAAAGACCAAAGTTCCAAGAAACACTGATCACAATCTACACTAAGTACAAAATGCAATAAAGGAATAGTTGAAAAGAAAATAAGGGGATGGAGAAAACAGTAAAAATGGATTTTTGGCAAAGTTGCCCAGTTGCAAAGACTGTCCTTAAAATGTTCCTTTAATGCATCAAAATCTACTGTTCAACTTTGGATTTGTATCTTAACACAATTTAACACAACAGCAGAACCACTTCAGAAAATGATTTGTGGGCTTCAAGGATCAGCAAGCAAGAGCAAAGAGGCAGAGAGACTGACAGAGGAACCTTGTGAGGGGCCAGGGGAGCAATCACTTATTGCTGATCAGGTAGGGCAGATGAAATGGGCTGATGGGGTCACATGGTGAATGCAGCTCTGCTTGCAGAGGTCCATTTTCACTCAAGTGAGTGGCAAAATGTCCAGAGATAATGGACAGACTGCAGCTGCCATGGTGAGAGGAGACAGCAGAACACTCAATTTAATTACACGTACCAAAAAGAAGAGGCAGGATTTCAGAAATGCTATAAAAGAACACGTGCCGAGATGGAGAGGAGAAGAATCATGAATAGAAGGGTACTGCACAAAAAAGCACTGTGCTGTCTTTGCAGCTCAATTATGAGTCTGTGGCACTTTCCACTGGAGCAGGAATGCTGCATTTACAAAGAGGTAAAGATGTGCCTCAGTGGTTCAGCTGCATACCTTGCTGTCTTTGAGACGATCTTCTTCTTTGATGGCTGGAATTATCTTCAATGTTATTGACCCTTGAGACTGAGCCTGAGAAAAACAGAAATGGTTTTTCACTTTGAAAGCAGGACAAGGATACAATGCAGACTATTCAAGCTCCAGTTAAGGAGCTAGCAGCTATCTCCTCAGAACTCTAACAGGCCAAGCTAATCTATTTAACTGCATTACAGAGAATATCAGGATGTTCCAGACTCCACAACAGTGGAGACATCCACAGTAACTTCTTGGCTAAAACATATTAAGACCTGCATTAAAATTCCTTTGTTTGCTTTTAGCAGTTGCATTAATATCTGGGCTACAGTTCAGAGTACATTACATACTTCTGTGGCTTTTAGTGCAACACTGACTTAAATTTTTGCAGGCTAATAATTTTAAAATGCTGCTTTGAAAAATATTGATGTGTTTTCTCCATATAGTAGCTAACTTGTTAAGAGTAAAATATAAGCACCTACAAAATAAACACCTACTTTCATTCTAGAAATCTTTGCTAGGAAATTACAATTATTACTTAGAGTAAACTAAAAAGCACTTTTGGGTCCTTCAGAAATCTAGAATGGGTTTATCTCATCTTAGATGCCTTATTTTGCATGAGATGAACTGTGTTGTAGGGAAGCCTGCAATTCTGCACAGATTAAAAAGCACACACAAACATTTGTATCTTCTCTTCAAAAAATAAATCATGAAAAAGGAAGTGTTACATTTCAGGCATTAACTCACATGGGACATATGTAATTAGAAATGACACAGGACAGATAAATAGCATCCCAAGATCCCCATAAATTAAACTTTACACACTATTTCAAAGTGGTTTTGCCACCCCCTGCCCCCCAAGTTAAAAGCAGTCATTGGCATTATTTGGGATTATTTGATCTAAATTGAAATTAGGTGATGGAACTGATAGCAGTCTCCTTACTGTGTCCCTAACTCCACTCCACACCAAGACAAGGGGGAACCACAGCACAAGAGGGAAATCAGAGATAAAGAAGCAGAAGAGCTACACCACTTTCTACCAAGATTTGTGGGTATTCATGTTAGAGAAGCTTGAAGCAAGAAATTGCTCATGTCACCAGGAATCTGCTGTTAAAGAACAGACTGACAGCTCTACTGAACACACAGACAAGACTCTCTTCAGCTTCCCAACACACCACATTATGAATCATCTTCTAGGAGTGTATTTATAATTTGCAGCTTGCTTGCCATAAACAAAGCATTAAAGGGAAGTTCTTGACAGAGCAACATGTTAACTTTGTATTTGTATCTTACTTGGTACCAATCCAGTTCGCAGAAGTTTCTGAAGTCAAAAGGAGAAGACTAATCCACTGGGAGAAGAAAAACTCTTAATGCAAAGACAAGCAGGGATTGCATCTTTTAGCTCTATATTTTAAACTCATGGTTAAATTTCATCATCTACTGTAATTACTAGATCACCAAACAGAAAAGATCTTGAAATGAAAATCAGTGCAGACCAAAATCTGACTTATTTCTTCTGGTCGTTTGTGAAGCACAGTAATACCATTGACTTCTCTTAGTTCATCTCCAACATGGACAAGACCTGAAAAGATGGTAAGGAAATTAAAATAGATCTAGAGACTGGAAAGCACTACTCCTCTGATGTCCAGCCTAAATCATTAGCATGTACTTCCTCTGCTCCCTCATCCAGACTGATGGATTTAGTACCAAAGCCTTTGTTGGAAATGTGCCTCAGTCTCCTGCCTTTATTCCTAATGGCACTTTTTTCTTTCCATGCAGCACAGTCTCAAAGGAGAGCAGCATGCAGACAGGCAACTTGTGGCAAGGTAATCTGGAAAATCACTTTTTGGATCAGTATTAAGTATACAAAACTAGAATAGTTTCATGAGTGTGCCCAAATCTCATGAAGTCAGGAGACACACAGAATATAAAGGCAGGAATGACATGTCTGTCACCTGACAGATCAATACTTCACACTCCAAGAAAAAATGCTACACTAATTTTTTTTTTTTAACAAGCCATGAAGAGGCTCTACAAGATTTAGGTTTGTTTATCCAGTTCAATAAGAAATGTTTTACTTATCATATATATAGCTACTGTTAACTGACATAAAGGAATTCCTCAGTAAAGCAAACAGAAAACAACACATGATGCTCTGAATAAACCAAGCTACTAGATTAAAAGTTAAAAACATTCTTTGCATTTTTTTAAAGCTCAAACATACTTCTTCCATTTCTGTTTTCATTTTTTTCCTAATAAAAAGCATATGTAATTAGATGAACAGGTTACTGATGAAACACAGAAATGCCAAGAGCATGCTCAGGAAACTTCAGAGGTTTCCAAATGCAATTCAGAAATGAACTACTGCAATCATACCACTGCGATCAGCTGCACCACCCCTCATGATCCTTGCTACAATCACAGCTCCTGTGTGTTCATCTCTTCTGATGGTAGCTCCCTGAAATAAAACATACCCCCCACCCCAAAAAATGTAAGAAGTTTGCCCTGAACTCAGCAACTGTGAAATAATGTGTATGCTATTATGTCTTTTAAACTGGAATTAATTTATTCTATGGATTTCCTCTTTCTCCTTGATGATTTCCACCATTAATCAAGTTTTGCCCATGCCAAGTGATTATGGGAAGGTGCACCCACCTTCCTTCCTGCTGACTTTGATTATTGTGGTCATCAAAGTCACTCAAGTGTGCAAAACATCCTATTGTAACAAATTCTTTCTCCTCCTCTTCTGACTCTTTATACAATACAGTCAGCACTTTTACATGTAAAAACAACAAAAGCCAAGTAATTGAATTTTTTTCCTCCTCCTACCTCTGCTGGCAATACAAAGCTTTAATCAGAAATTCAGTTACTGCTTCCTTCAGTGATACACAGAAAGCAGATTCCTTTCCCAATACAACTGTTTTTGCTAAGGGAATCAATTCTTCCATTTCCATTTCTATAAAATTAGGACCCTGACAACATAATTATTATATACAGGTATCAAACATACTCTCACTGACTTTCATGCAAGTGAACACATTAAGTCATTGAATGTTAGCTACAGTATCAAAAGAATTAATAGAAATAATCAGCATAATTGCTTCAACATATACAATTTCTTCACTGTGTTTCCTGGCATTATAAACTATGCCCATAAAGCAGTTAAATGCAAAATTGTGAAGGTGCATTTATCATTTAGCAAATTATTTTTATGTAACTTTATAAGCTTCAGAACACTCCAAGTTTCTGAAGGCTATTTGATGACATCTTCAAGTATCTCCTCCATACTCACAATAATACTCTTGCACCATAAAGTTTTATGACTAGAGATGGGTGATCTAATATGTACCAAAGGTTCTTTATTTTTCACTAGCCGAACAATTTTCACTGATTCCTCATCAAAATCATCATCAAAATTATCAGGCAGAGGTGGAAGAGCTGGGTCAAAGTTCTTCTGTGCTACAGTGTCATGTACTACAAGCATTGCCTGCATAAAGGAAATAAAAAACAGTAATGTAATGGAGTAATATTACAATTCCCATTCTCATGTTTCCAATATTACAGCAAAATTAAACCTCCCCCTTTCTTCCCTCACCACAAATCCTCCAAAAAAGATTTAGCAATTACCTTACCCATCATGTAAACTATACACTGGCATATGTCAATATTTAAAATAAATCCAGGCAACAACAAAAAATAAAGTGGACAATGAAAAGCAAGAAGGTATCCTTTTCTTCTCCTTTTCTTTTCTGGTCCCTCAGAAAACAGTAAGGAAGGGAAGAATGGAAGACAGCATGGTGCATTATGCAGGAAAGCTGTCTCTCTTCAATTTCCTTCACATCCTAAAGTCTGTGCAGGAAATCCCAGTGGAAAAGAAGTTTGGAGGAGGTTTCTATATAACTTTTCTGTTACAAAACGTTCTATCACAGTTCTGCAAAGACATTTCTTTAAGGTCCCCAATATGGTTTTTACCCTGAGATGTGGTGTTGACAACAGCTGAAGCAGCTCTTTTTCTTCATTATTCACTGGTGCTGTCTGCAACTCTTCTATTACCTTTAAAATAAAAATTTACAACCTCAAAATTAAAGGAGTCCACCAAACAAGATAACGTATTTACATTTCTGTTGAGTGTTTGCTAACATCTATCATCCACCAAAGTAGTGTGCACAGATCAAAACTGTTCCCAGTCCATAGTGCATGAAACCTGAAAGAAACCAAAGTTTCTTCAGCTATTTTTATTAGACAGTACAGAAGACAGCATTAGGAATCAGAATAATAATCCCTAAACATACATTTTAAGAGTTATTCCATCAATAGAATTTCAGGAATGAGTTCTGAAATGTTTAATTTCATAGGGAATGCATAAATGATACCTGAAACAACACTCTTGTATTATTTGGTAAGACTTTAAACCTTCTGCAACCATCTAGTATTACCTGTGTGGAACATGCAACACAACTTCCCTTGTTCCCCTGCAAAACCTGGACACCAAAATATGCCCTGGACTCTCAGGCACTTTAAATGAAAGATGAGAGAAATAATGGAGGCAATTTTGCACTGGGCTGAGTGGGTGGGACGAGAGAGAAGGCAGGGGAGGGAGGAGGAAGGGAAAATGGGTTGAGACAAAAGAGATTTCCTTACCCTGTTAAGAGTTCTAAGCAGAGAAGTCATATAGTTCTATAAAAAACTTCTCTGCTATTCTGAAAATGGAAATTTTGTGTGACTTGTCAGGTAGCAGTGCTGAAACTTTTGTGGAGGTGGTACACTGTGTGTGGAACAGGGAGAGGGAGTGTGCTGCATGTTAAGGGAGGCACTGGGGTCTCCTGACTTTGAAAAGGGAAATATTCCAGCTCCCAAAACTTCCACTGCTCCTTCCTATGCTATGGTAGGAAACAGGTGCATGTAAAGAGCCAGCAAATGCTATAATAAAAACAGTTTGAAGCCTTCTGAAAATGGAGTGTGTTGCTTTGTGTTGTCTCTGTCTCAACTCTGACAATTTAGCACATAAAGGAGACTTACAAGAGAGAAAAGCTCTTTACCAAGGCCTGTAGGAACAGGATATGGGGCAGCAGTTTTAAATTGAAAGAGAGCAGATTGGATATAAGGAATAATTAGATTATCCATATTTAGATTGGATATAAGGAAGAATTTTTTTATGATGAAGGTGGTGAGATGCTAGAACATCTGCATTGTGAGATGCTGGAAACAAGGCTGCTAAGAGAAGTCTGGGATGCTCCAGCACTGGAAATGTTCAAAATCAGGATGAACAGGGCTGTGAGCAATGTGATCCAGGGACAGCTGGGCCTGCCTGTGGTGCTTAGATGAAATCACCTTTGGAGGTCCCTCCAACCCAAACCATCAGCAGTGCTGCCTGGGCTGTAATGGTTTTAAGGCTGAATATAAGACTGAATGTTCAGCTGGGATAGCCTATTTCAACACAGGACTGAGTGCTTTTTGCAGCCTCTCCCTTAGGAAGGTCATTCATAATATGCTTTCCTTCTACCTGAATGTGTCCATCTTCACTAGACATTTAATGACTTGGTGGTTTTGAGCTCTCATTTCCTTGATTAATCATGGCCAACAAAGACAGATGGGGAAGATGAGAAATATGTTCATATACAGCACAATTGCAAAGCTTTGATTTGTTAGAAAAGCAGGTGTAAATAATAGGAAGATTAGGAGACAAGAGTTTTTACTCACATCTTCAACTAATCCTGCTGCACTGTGTAAAACAGGAGTTGGACTCTGTCTTTCATAATGACGGAGCTTTTCATGAATCTGAAAAAAGATTATTCAGGGTTATTTCTACAGAGAGATACAAAACTTTCTAAATATACCTACACTGCAATGTTTTTCCATTTAAGGAATATAATTTATCTGAGATGTGTCAGAAAAATAATCTGTCTTAGGGTTATTTTTGTTTTGTTTGGGACTCTTTGTTTTCTTTTTGCTCATGGTAGTTTCAGACAGTCAGAAAATCTGTAAAGACTTTAGGAGCATAAGGAAAAAAATGAAGCCATTGCACATTACTTTTTAGCTATGGGCACTGTATGTTCATTTTAGCAAGAAGAGCAGAAAAATTTATTTCTGAACAAAATATGCTAATTGTCAAACATTATTAATGTTTGTTCTTAAACCCACATATGCTATGGTCAGTACAGAATTCTTAAAAAAAAAGTTTGGCAAAATAAATAGTTGATAAATCCAGGCAACAGAGAAAAAATAAACTGTAAGGAGAATGTCCATAAATAAATATAAACTTTTACCTTCATCAGGTAGCTGAGACTCCTTTCACTGAAGACATCCCTAAGGAATCCCATCTCCTCTTTATGATTTGAATCAGGTCTTAGCTGAGATGTCAAAAGGGCCAAAGTTTCGTGCAACCCTAAATTTAGATTCAGGACAGAACAAAAATATTGTACACAGGATTTCTCACTGGACCTTCTACTGCAGACTTAACAGTCACTGCAATTATTTGGGTACCACATTGGTGATCATCAAATTTGCAGAGAGACTCGTGTTTATCTTTTATTTATCCACCACTCATTTTGCAACACTCCCTTCATAAGTGGCAAACAACAGCATCACATTAAGGCAAAAGCTAACAAAGCAATATATATATTTAAAAATTATCTTTCACATTTCCCACTTCATGTTTATTACACTTTGTTTTAGAACCCTTCGTTTCCCTCTCACAAATGTTGAATTTTTAGTACCACAGCAGACTCTCAAAATGACTGAATGACCTTCTTTAGCAGCTCTACTTGCCCAGCAGCTTTGCTCACAAGTGTTCTCCTGCCCCTTCCACCTCTGAGGCACCTATAAAAAGCCAGGCCTGACCAGAGGAAGAAAGGACAGGTGTAGATTTCATTGTAGTGGAATCAAAGCTTGTGGTTAGTTCTCTAAAAAGCATTTAAATCACCAATATCTCAATTTTGCAGCACACAGGGCCAGACAAACACCAGATTTTTACTGGTGAACCATGTCTGGGAAGACAAGACCAAAATAAAACAGGAAATACAAAAGGGTGGAGGGGGATCAAATCTATTCCTGTGGCTATTCCCTCCATGAACCTTAGAGAGGATTTTGATCCAGGAGACTCAAACTGACTCCTGCTTTAACATGAAGCATCATTTAGTATCTGTGACTTCCCCCTGGGCAGCATACTGGAGAAGGCAGCAAAGCAGCCTGGAATAAAGTCACTTATTTTAAGTTAAAAGTAAGAATATTAACAAGTTTACCAACCCCTGTTAAGAAAATATTAAGAAATGACCCAGCAAGCAGCAGATATACATGGGCTGATGTTTATTTAGCAGGTGTAGAAGGCACTGTTACACTGAGAGGTCCAACTTTGCCTACAGGAGCCTATCAGAATATATTCAAGTCTGTCAGAATATATTCAGGTACATCAGAATATACTCAGGTCTATCAGAATATATTCAGATTTATGAGAACATATATTCAGGTCTATTAGAATATATCCAGGTACTCTAGGGTTATAAGGAAACTGTTTCCTGACAAACTTTATTAATTTTCACCTTTTACATTCCACCTTCCTGCTTGCTGGCACTTGCTCAAAAACTCTGGTTGAATTCTCTTAATTCTGTTACATTTTATTCCAATTTGAATGAATTGTATGTGTGACACACCTATGGTAAGATTTCAGTCCCTGTTCTGTTGAAAACATGCAGCTGAGTTACCTGAGTCTTCTGAAAGCACTGGCATGGCTCTGTTCTTACTCTTAGAGACAAATGTTCAACTTCAACCAAGAGGATTGTTTCTTCTTTCTGGACTGTGATTCAGAGGCAGTCCTGAAATGAGCAAATATAATACCTAAGCTCAAGCATGCAAGAAAAATGTCAGGCACGTAAAAATAGCAATTTTTCTAGTTTTCAGTTGAACCTGGATCAAGCAGAGTTCTGCAGCTATTCTGCTATGCAAGTAACAACGTAAAATGCTAGGTTATGTAACGAAATGTAAGTAAAATGAAAAAGGTTATATAATAACCACATTGTATCTGGGATAAAGCTGAGGCTGAAGAGAGTATCTCTCAAGATAGGTAATTTTAACAGGTCTAAATAACTCTGAAAAAACCAGAAGGGTTAAAAGCACTGGGGAATATCACATGCAGAAACAGAGCATGCAGGAAGATGCCACATCACAAGATGTTCTGGGGCTTCCTTAAAGCTCATCTCAAAGAGATGTCCACATCCCTGAATTCTGATGGAAACCATGCTATGGTTACAGCTCCTCAAAGCTGGCAGGACTGGCACTCTGCCAACCTTGGTCACAGGTACTGAGGATGTTATAAAAAATAAAGCTACTTCCACTGCTCAGAAATGGCTTTGGATATTTCTCTTGCAGATTTCTCTCGTCACTCAGAGCAAATTACTCCAGAGCAATTTTTCTTTTTTTTTTTTTTTCAATTAAAAAAACCCCAAAACTGAATCTATGCATATAATTGCCAGTCCAAGATGAAACATTGTGTTTCAGGGCACTTACAATCTTGTTCATGCTTACAAAATTCATTGGAGTAGTATTTTCATAAAAATAAACTTCCATAACAGCACACATACTCCAACTCTTTGCTGAATACAAAAAAAGGATGCTCCTTGTGTTTCTATTTGTAGATAAGTCTCTGATATTTTGGCTGCATGAAACAAGTTTGATGCTTCCAATTCAAATTTTCTTGACTAGCTGCCTGAAAATACCATAGTACTGCATGGCAAATTAGCATTTCCTTATTTAGAATTTTCTGGATTCCTGAGTTTCTCTACAACATAGTGAAATACTAAGCTCAACAGTCACCTGTGTTTTACATCCTGTGTTTTCTACCACTACAATTAATTAATCCATCTGGGCATCAAAACATAGCTGGAGCTCTCTAAATAAATTAACTGAGTGCTGAAATTTCACTCTAATCCATGGATTGTTGTCCAGTGCATTATATACACACTATACCTTTATTTAAACACTCTTATTATCTGCTGCTTAGAAGAAAAACATTTCACTCATACACTTCATGCCAAAGAAATTTATGGGCTGCTTTGGTTCCTTGACTATGGCATTTCATTTGACACATATTAAAATCTTCTCAAATGTTTAAGAAAGAACTTTAATTGCATCTTTCATCTTTGCAACAATGTGTGCTTCCTACAGTCAAACCTACTTAGCACTAAACCCCACGAAAAGCCAAGTTATTTTCCAAATTCTTAGTGAAAGAAAGCCCACACAGGAACCTGAAAATACATTTCAGCATCTTAAAAACCTGACAGCAAACTCAGGAACATCAGAATTAGTCGAGTTAGGCAGAGCAATCAAAATGGAGGCTTCCCCTAGAGGCATCTTCCATGCTCTGTAAAAATCCCGTTACACAGAACTGCCTGGGATGAACACTCCAAAGAATGAAAAGCATTCCAGAACCAGGGCTGGCTCCCAGAGGTATTAAAATCAGCATGTGATATTTTGCAAGATGAGTCTCAAAACCATGAATCTGTCCTCTCATCACTGTAGCATCAATAGGCTCAAATGCACTTTTCCTCTTTAAAAATACCTACCTAAACCTTAATTCATTTTTCTTGCCCAGCTGCTCCCAAGACTGAATGCCTGAAGCACCTTTCTTACCTAGAAAAAGGGCTGTTAATATTTGGGAAGGGCTAAATGAACTCAACTGATGCTCGCCATGGGGTCAAATCAGGAGATAACACACAAACATAATATGACCTGGCATATCCCCATTAACTTATAGAATAAACCTATTGTGGTTCACAGCCTAACACAACATAAAGCTTCTGTAATCCAGATTGTATCGTTCAAAGCAGCAGCTGCTTTCAGAAAGCATCTGCAGTTTAACATTTTACATTGGTCAGAGGATACATCACTATGTTAAACCGTGATAGCTGACGGCCACACAGGATTTCTCCTCCTGTCAAACCTGAGTGAAGCTCTTCACGGTTACCTCCTCTAACACGAAAAAAGACATCACTCTGGTGCTGAACGAAGCACAGACAAAACCGCACAACCCTGCTGGGCACCACCGGGCCAGACTCTTCCTCCGAGCCCCCCGCTCAGGGGCAGCCCCGGCCCAGCCGCGCTGGGCGCTCCGGGCTCAGCCGGGCAACCCCCGGGCGGTGTGCGGACCCGGTGACACCCCACCGGTAACGCCAGCAAGGGCTGTCCCGCCCCGGAGAGCTTTATGTGAGCTCCACCGAGCCGGAGGTGATACTTGCGGGCCCAGACCTCCTCACAGCCCTACCGCGTACGGAGCGAGGCTGCGCTCCACACCGGACCGGAGATGACCCTGCCTGAGCTGCTTCCCGAGACTCGAGGCGAGCACGCTCCGGGCCCACATCCACCAGGGAGCCCTCACCCGGACCGAGCCCCCAGGCTCACCCAGCACACACCCGCGGGCTCCCTCACACCGGGCCGCGCCTCGAAGGCAGCACCGGAGCCCGGCCCGAAGCGCCGCAAAATGGCGCCGCCCCCGCCGCCTCAGCGGCCCCCGCGCCGCGCCCCGGGCCCGGTGCTGCCGCGGGCCGCCGTTACCTGCGGGAGCGGCCCGGGCTGGGCTCCTGCGGCGCTGAAGGCTGCCCCGGGCGGCCGCGGAGCTGCCCGCAGCCTGCTGCGCACCTCGCTCATGCGCCCTCAGAGCCGTTCTACGCACGCCTCCCTCCTTCCCTTCCCTGCCTCCCTCCCTCCCCCAAGCTGCCACGGCCTGAGGGGAGCCTGGATCGCCCCGGAGCGGCGGATCGCAGCGAAATCGGGGCCTCAGCACCGTCAGGGTTAGCGGCTTCCAGCTCCGCTCCGGGGGTTGGCCCCAGAGCTGGCGGCTCCGGACGCCGCTGTCCCGGGGGAGCTCCGGGCGCCGGGCGGACCTGAGCGCTGTCTCGGCCAAGCCTCCGGAGTTCCCATGTTGATGTCACCTTTGGGGTCTGTCAGGAAAGTCCAAACCGCCAGAAGTTAATGTCCAAAAAGGAGACGGAGGAGTCCTTTGATTTATTCGAATAAAGGGAGAGAGTTCACTGGGGCACACGCCCGCGGGGTTTTCTCTCTCTGGCTTTCAGAGGATTCAGCCTCCCTTTTATCCCGACTCCTGGCAGCACGGTGTCCTGTTCCTTTCCCCATTGCTGAAGTACTAGGAGGGTGCAGCCACTCCATATCCCCCCTTGAACCTGGCATTTTAACCCAAAGTTCAGTCCTGTGCAGACCCGTGCCTATCTCAGGAGCCAAGCTTTCCAGGCCGGTAACAAACCTGCTGCCCAAAGTCAGTAGAGACATTAAAACCCATTTCAAAGATGTTAACACCCATATCTTCATCCGTTAAATTATTTGTAAAGACATCAGTAGTTGATTTAGTAGCTGGCACAGGGCTATGTTTTGGAACCAGTATGAGAATAATGTTGATAACACACTGATGGTTTTAGTTGTCACTAAGCAGTGCTTATCCTAAGCCAAGGACTTTTTTGTGTCTCATTCTGTGCCAGTGAGGAGATGTACACAAAAGCTGAGTGGGAGAATAGCCAGAACAGGTTATGGACTGGCCAAAGGATATTCCACACCCCAGAACATCACACTCTACATATAAATTGTGGGAGCTACTGAAAGGAACACTGACAAGAGTTCAGGGACAGAGTCTGCTGGCAGTTGGCAGGTGGTATGATTGCATTGTGCATCACTTGGGTGTTTTTACCTTGGGTACGTGGGCTCGGCCAGACACTTCCAGCACGGCACAGCCCCGAGCTCCGGCTCTCCCAGCCACTATCTCCGCGGCCCAGCCCGGCCCAGTTCACCCCGCCTCAGCCCCAGCCCCTTTCTCCCCGGCCCAGCCACTGTCTCCACAGCCCAGCCCTGTTCACCCCGCCCCGGCCCAGTCCCCCCTCCCCATCCCGGCTGTCCCAGCCCCAGCCCCTCTCTCCCGGTCCATCCCAACCCCTCTCTC
>JAWWEY010000114.1:2964205-2989732 GCA_035582745.1 Loriotus luctuosus
TTTCACACTTTTGTGGATTCCAGTCTATCTTGAAGTCTGGGAAACTTTCTCCATGGATGAGGGTCAGAGTCAGTGCTCCCCTGGGGGTCAGGACACCCCAGAGCAGACACAGAAATATTCCCAGTGCCCTGGGTTTCCACAGGAGAAGAGCAGCCCTTTGTCAACCCCATGAGTTTATGTTCTTTGAGCACTCAAGCCTAGAAGCCACTTCTCCTACCCAGCTGTCTTACCCTTCATGAAGACACCTCTTTGTAGCTCCAAGTCTTTATTCCTGCAAGTTAAACCCTCTTGGCTTATTGCACAGAAAACTGTCAGTTTAGCAGCCCTCTTATAAACATTTTCTAAAATGCCCTGGGATCACTGAGATAAAATCTCTCTTTCTAAAAAGCCCTGGTGTGATGTTTGTGAGGTCCCCAGGACGAGATGAGAGATGAGAATTTGACTCCATGTTTCTCAGAAGGCTGATTTATATTATATTATATTATATTATATTATATTATATTATATTATATTATATTATATTATACTATAATATAATACTATAATATAATACTATAATATAATACTATAATATAATACTATAATATGATAATATTATAATATAACATCATATTCTAAAACTATACTATGGAAAGAGAAAGGATACATCAGAAAGCTAGAAAGGAATGAATAATAAAAACCTCTGACTGACCAGAGTCCCGACACAGCTGGACCATGATTGATCATTAAATTAAAACAATTCACATACTGGGTGAACAATTCTCCAAATCACATTCCAAAGCAGCAAAACAAGGAGAAGCTGAAGCTTCCCAGCTTCTCAGGAGAAAAAATCCTTGTGAAAGAATTTTCCATAAAATATCATGGTGACACCCTGGGATCTCTGGGACATTGGGAGGAGTGGAACATTGCACTGGAGTGGAAGAGGGGGAGTACCCCACTGCTGTGGATATTTTGCTAACCTTGGGACCTTCCCTGTGTGCCTTTTCAGGTCACCAGCAAGGTTTCTGCATGATGTGCATCATGGAAGCTCACGTGAACAAAGTCCTGCACTCCCCTGTCAGTGCCATCCTGCCCTTGGCTGTCCTCAAGGTTTTCAGACGTAAGTCATGCCAGGTGCTTTGGCAGGATTCCTTCCCTCCTTGTATGAGAGAACCACAAACTTCTTCTTTCTTAGGCATAGGAGAGCATTTCCAGCCTGGCAGGGAGGAAGATGCCCATGATTTCCTGTGCTGTACTGTCAATGCCATGCAGAGAGCTTGTCTGAGTGCAAGCAATGAGTAAGCACAAGCAAATCACCCTCACAGCATTCTGAGCCCTTTGGGCTGCTTGGTGTGCTCCCAAAAAGGGAAAACCTGAACCCTGGGCTTTCAGGCTAAGCAAAACTCGTGGAGGAGATAATGCTTTGTCTTAACACTTGTTTCCAGCTTGGACCTCTCTTCTCAATCCACTACCATTGTCTATCAAATATTTGGGGGCTTTCTGAGATCCAGAGGTAGGTTTGCACAACTATTACTCTCTTTGGCATTGCCTGTGCCCTTCTGGTTTGCCTGTGCCTGACACCTGGTCCTGGGAGTGGTGGAGCAGGTGCAATGTGTGAATGGGCAGTGTCACTCAGCTCAACATTGCTCAACACTTGGATTTTTCCTTCCAGTCACCTGCTTCAGCTGTGAAGCCATTTCTGACTCCTATGAGGCCTTCCTGGATGTCCCTTTGGATATCAAAGTAAGAGGCTTTGCAGTTGTGCTTCAAGACATCCCCAGGCCCCTGCAGCTTTCCAGAGCCAACACATTTGTCATAAAAATGTGGACTGTGTACACAGGAGATCTTGGTGGTTGTGTGGGAAGGGGAATGGAGAGGCTGTGGCACTCTGTAGGTGCTGTTTTTAAGCTGGACAAGCAGGATTATCCTCTCTGCACCCCTGATACATCCTCATCCTTGTTCCCTTTGCCCTCCCACCAAGCTGCCTGCCTCCCAGGCTGATGGGTTGCATTTGTTTGCACCACTGGTGCCCCTGCACAGTGGCATTAGTGGAACTGAGCAGGGGTACAGGGAGGGAGCTCCTGATGGCTCCAGGAGCTGCTGGGACACAGGGAAATGTTCAGCATCACATTCTGTTCCTGCATCCTTCTGCACAGGTTCATGGTGGGTCTCTCCAGCATCAGCCACAGGGATTTTTCTTGGGAAATATTTGGGCTGAGGGCATTTCCTGCAGCTCAGCATGCTCATTTCTCACTCCCCCAGGCAGCCTCATCCCTCACTGCAGCTCTGGAGGAATTTGTGACACCCGAGCACCTGGATGGTGATAACTGCTTTAAATGTGACAAGTAAGATGATTACTGAGAACATATTAACACCAAATCCTGCGTGAGGGGCCTGCATGTCATTGAGCAGAAGTCATCTTCTCGTGGAGGTTTATTGCTCACAGATGAGATGCAGCTTTTTTAAAACATGGCAGAGAATAGCCTTAGAATAGCAAAAGCTGTGTGAGACAGGAGAGGTTGCCTGGCCACTGTGGTGTTTGTGAGGTCCCCAGGATGAGGGAAGAGATGAGGAATCTGACTCCATGTTCTCAGAAGGCCTATATTATATTATATTACATATTATATTCTATATTCTATGTTACATATAATATTATATATTATACTATATATTTTATATTTTATATTATACTATATGTTTTATATTTTATATCATATTATATATTATATATTATATAATATATATTATATTATATTAAATTCTGCTATACTAAAACTATACTAAAGAAATAGAAAGGGTACATTAGAAGGTTTAACAAGAATGATAATGAAAGCTCGTGACTGACTCCTCAGAGTCCACCACAGCTGATGGTGATTGGTCATTAATTAAAAACAATTCACGTGGAACCAATCAAACATGCACCTGTTGGTAAACAATCTCCAGACCACATTCCAAAGCAATCAGATAATTATTGTTTGCATTTCTCTCTGAGGCTTCTCAGCTTCCCAGGAGAAGAAATCCTGGGCAAAGAGGATTTTTCCAGAAAATATCATGGTGGCATGGCCACCTTGGGGGAGGATGGGGTGCATTTCAGCCCCGGGCTCTGTGCTTGCTTTCAAGGTGTAAGAAAAATGTTGCTGCCTCCAAGAGGTTCACAGTCCATCGTGCGCCCAAGATTCTCACGGTGTGCCTGAAAAGGTTCGACTGCTTCACCGGTGGGAAGATCAGCAAGGTGTGTGCACAGCTGGGGGGCAGCTTTCTCTTCCTGGAGCAGATTTCCTGGAGCTTGCCACAAGCCTCTGGTTTTGGGTTAGTCGTGTTCCCTTCCAAGGACAGTGTCACCGTTAGGTTGGATGTGACACACACACACACGTGATCAGGGTTTAAGCAGAAAAAAGTTTTTATTTTGCAGCTTTCCAGCTTATATACTCTTAATAGAGTGTGAATTTAAGTTAATCTTAAATTAAGATTCAATTATACCACAATAACTTATTATATTCATTGGTGCAAAGCAATTAGTGTTAATATAATTGGCAAAAGTTTTAGAGAAATTTAACAAAACACATATACACATCTACTTATACACAAAGTCTAACTTATAAAAAATTTCATATATCTTTTCTAATCTGTTTCCATGCTAACAACCTTGTCTTTTTCCTTGCTATAAATACACTCAAAAATCATCAGTTGTTTTTTCCATTAACTCAGCTTTGCTTGCAAGCCAGCTGTCAAACCCCTCCATAGGGGAGAAGAAGACGGACATGCGCTCTTCTCTAAGAGCTGCTTTGGCCAAGAACAATTTCCTGCCACTCAAACCATGTTGCTTTATGAAAAACCAGCTGTTCATGAACCCCAAAGATGTATTTACACACCTCTGGCCCCCTCCATAGGAGAGAAGAATTCCCTTGGGAAGACAGGCAAGCTCTCTTCTCCAAGAGCTGCTTTGGCCAGGAACACTCTCCACCCAAACCATTACATGTTGCTTTATGGAAAACCAGTTGTTCATGAACCCCAAAGATGTATTTACACACCTGTGGCCCCTGGATGTGGCAGGCTATGCTGTGTCACAGGTCAGGGTCACTCCTGAGCCCTGCTGGTGTCCCTGTAGGTTGTGGAGTACCCCGAGTACCTGGACCTTCGCCCCTACATGTCCCAGGCAGATGGAGAACCCCTCCAGTACTCCTTGTACGCTGTCCTGGTGCACAGTGGGGTCAGCTGCCATGGAGGACACTATTTCTGCTACACAAAGGTGAGCAGCAAATTCCTTCCTTCCCAGTGGGGGAAATGTGTGCTGGGGGAGATAAACTTTCCAAGGTTTTGGGGCAGAAGGTCTCCTTAGGGGCTGGGCTGGTATTGTATTTGTGTTGTCCTCAGATGAAGGAAGGAAGGAATGATGACTCTGACTCCATGTTCTCAGAAGGCTAGTTTATTATTTTATAGTACTATATTATATTAAAGAATGTTGTACTAAACTATACTAAAGAATACAGAAAGGATACTTAGAGAAGGCTAAAAAGATAATAATGAAAACTTGTGACTCTCTCCAGAGTCCTGACACAGCTTGGCCTCAGCTGGCCAAAGAGTGAAAACAATTCACATTAGAAACCAATGAAACAATCACCTCTGGGTAAACAATCCCCAAACCATATTCCAAGGAGCAAAACACAGGAAAAGCGAATCAGATAATTATTGTTTTCCTTTTTCTCTGAGGCTTCTCAGCTTCCCAGGGAAAATCCTGGGTGAAGGGATTTTTCCAGAAAATGTGAATGCCACAGACTGGATTTGTTTTGACATACTCTTTGGTAGTTTTCTGCCTGTGTTTTTGGAGAGAAACCATGCAGAGGTCCTTGCCTGTCACCATGATATTTTCTGAAAAATCCCTTCGCCAGGATTTCTTCTCCTGGGAAGCTGAGAGGCCTCAGAGAAGAATGAAAACAATAATTATCTGACTGCTCTGGAATATGGTCTGGAGATTGTTTACCAACAGGTGCATGTTTGATTGGTTCCGTGTGAATTGTTTTTAATTAATGAGCAATCCCAGTCCAGCTGTGTTGGACTCTGAGAAGTCACTCATGAGCTTTCATTATCATTCTTGTTAAACCTTCTAATGTACCCTTTCTATTTCTTTAGTATAGTTTTAGTATATAATTTCATAATATAATACAATACAATACAATATTGTATAATATAATGTAATATAATGTAATATAATGTAATATAATGTAATATAATATAATATAATATAATGTAATATAAATCAGCCTTCTGAGAACACGGAGTCAAATTCTCATCTCTTACCTCATCCTGGGTACCTCACAACACCACACTTTTCTTTTTTCCTTTTTCCCCAGGCCAGCAATGGGCTGTGGTACGAGATGGATGATGAGTCTGTGGAGCTCCGTTGCATTGACACAGCTCTCAGGCAGCAAGCCTACCTGCTCTTTTATGCCAGGTAATAACCAGGATTCAGATGTCTTCAGAAGCTGTTTCATTTTCCCTGATTATTGTTTTGCTTCTCCTACTCCAGAGTGTTTTTTCTCAGTGAATGCAATTACTGCCTGCATCATTCAGTGCTGTGAAACCTGTGCTACCCCGTGTCTGTCAACCTGATATTTTTCTGCTCTCTGATGCTGAACTTACGTAGAGAAGAGCAAGAGAACTTAAAGGGGCCTGCCAGGAAAGATGGGAGGGACTCTTTTATCAGGGAGGGTTGGACAGGATGAAGGCTGTCAGTTTTCAGCTAACCCAGAGCAGGTTTATATTAAATATTAGGAAGAAATGCTTCAGGGAAGGGTGGTGAGACAATGGAACAGGCTGCCCAAAGCAGCTGTGGGTGCCCCATCCCTGGAAGTGTTCAGGGCCAGGTTGGACAGGGCTTGGAGAAACCTGGTCTATTGTTTATATGAGAGAGGAGTGGAACAGAACAAAATGAGCTTTAAGGTCCCTTCCAACCCAAACAAGTCTGTGAATTTATGAAATGGAGCCTCTAGAAAGTATAAAAATGTGGTTTTGCAGGGACAGAATCAGACTAGGTGGGAAGACTCTAGTTGAAATTTAAGCTTTGGTTAAGTCTCCTCTCTGCCATAGAAACTTCTCCAAGAAAATCACTGAACCCCAGAGGAAGTTGCAACAACAGCCCTAAACTGAGATCAATCTTTTTTTTCTCCAGATGCTCTGATCTGAAGATTGGAGAAAGGGCTTCTTCTTCCTCTCTGACACCACCACATGCCCCTTCCTTCCTCACTCACTGGGCAGGCAGCAGCAAGAAGGTGGCTTCCATTGGCCCACAGGGTTTGCCAGGCAGGAGGAAGGTAACTCTGGGGAGGAGGGTCAGGGCACCAGAGGAGCAGTGGATTTGCTCTAGGATCTCTCTCAGAATCTCTGCTGGTCAGGGATGTGTTAGGAAGTCTCTTTTCCCAGTGCCTGGCAGTCAAAGCAGGAGTCAGAACTCTTCTATTCTCGTTCTCAAGGTTGCTTATTGTTTCTTATCTATAAAATTCTTTCTCCTGACCTGCTGAGGTCCATTCAGCAGGTCAGACAGAGGCACACTGGTGTTATCTTTTTATACTAAAAACCACATGTACATTATTTACCATAACTTCCCAATACCTATCACCTATGTTAGACAGTGAGCTTCTACTCTAAAGCAATCTAAAAATGCCAACATCACAGCAGAAGATGGAGGACAGGAAGAAGAAGGAAAAAGGACAAGGCATGCCCAAATTCCTCCACCTTGGGACCCCAAGCCCCCATTCTAAAGACTTCAAAAATCTATTTTTCACCCCGTGACAAGCTAACTATTATTCTACTTAAACTTTCTTGACTTGTAATTCTTCATATAAAGGTTGGTAATTGCTTTTTCCATGGGCTAAATCAAAGGCACACGGGTCTGGGGCTCTGTGCCGAGGTCTCTGAGCCTCCTGGGCAGGGCCTTGAGCCCGCCAGGGCAGCCAGAGGAATTGCCTGGGTTCTGACAGATCTCAGCATTTCTGCTTTTTCTCATCCCACCCTGCAGCTTTCTTCACTGCCACAATGCTGCTTCCTCTCAAACATCCCACCTGGATCCATCCCATTCGTGCACCTTTGGCTCTTTGGCAGCCTCCAGAACCAGCTCTGAAATGTCCCCTCCAGAATTTCTGGGGGCTCCCCACTGACTCTGGCCCTTTCAGGAGAGGAGGGCAGGAACTCTCCACAGCTCTCTTTGCAGGACACAGCACTGGAGGTGGAGGATGCTGGCAGGGAGCAGGCCTGGAGCAAGTCCCCGCTGTGGGACAGGGATGACCACAGCTGCTTTGATGACACCACGGACTGTGACCCCTCAGCAGGGAGGAGAACAAACCCTCCCAGCAATGGCCATTCTCCCAGGGATAGTGCAGCTTCAGGGCCTTCCAAGAGGAGCCTGCAGTGGGCTGCTCAGGAGCAAACCCTGCTGAGGCACAGAGAGACGAGAAGATCCGTGCGGGGCGGCTACAACCTCCGCAGCCGCTTTGTGCTGCACGCAGAGCCCTCACCGAGGAGGAGGAGGAGGAGGAGGCAGACAACAAATCCTCCATGTCATGACCATGTCCACAGAGCAGTCCCAGAGCCCTCCAGCACCAGCTTGAAGCAGGCTGCCACATTCAGAGAGCAAACCCCACCGAGGTGGAGGGAGCAGAGGAGATGGGGCTGGGACCGCTGCGGCCGCTCGGTGCAGCGCACACACCAGCATCCCTCTCTGGGCAGGAGGAACAGGGGCAGAACGAGTCCTCCACGTTGTGACAAAGCCCCAGTGGATAACAGCAGCAGCTTGAAGAAAGCTGCCATGCTCAGGGCTGCTCAGGAGCCATCCAGAGCCAGGCTGAGAGAGCAGAGACGATCCCTGCAGCCGGGCTATGATCTCCGCAGCCGCTTTGTGCTCTGCACCCACCAGCCTCCAGCGAGGAAGAGGAGGGTTTCCATGGCCCAGAGATGCATGTCAGACAAGCCCTCAGAGCACCCTGGGAGTTCTGCAGTCAGACTATGGCCCTGGCTGAAGCAGAATGGAAGATTAGCACTGCGGTTTTTAGCAAAGGTGTCCTTGTTTTCTACACGCCTTCTCACACATGAGGGAATGATTTATTTACGTGGATGATGATACAAATGGCTAGACTAAAAGGGTTTAATTAGAATTCTTTATTCGACTGTGTAGATAGTTATTGCTACTAATATAGCTCAGTATTTGGAAAAAATAGTGAAATAATTATATTAAAGGTAGGAAAATAAATGTTAAATAGAGACTGACTTTGGTCACCCTTCCCAATGAAGGGAAGGCCCTGAACAAGTCTCTTTTTCTCAGTCTCCAAGTGAAACCTTGCTGGCTCTCCCCACTCAAGGGAGGAATCTCCACACTCTGAGAAGGGAAGGGTGTTAACGTGTAGCTGAAGCAGAATGGAAGATTAGCACTGCAGTTTTTAGCAAAGGTGTCCTTGTTTTCTACACGCCTTCTCACACATGAGGGAATGGTTTATTTACATGGATGATGATGCTTATGGCTAGACTAAAAGGGTTTAATTAGAGTTCTCTATTATAATAAATTTTTTATTATTCTTTATATAATTCTTTATAAATGCTATATTAGTAGCAATAACTATCCACAGTGTAGTTTTTGCTACTCATATAGCTCAGTATTTGGAAGCAATATTGAAGCAATTATGTTAAAGGGAGAAAAATAGATGTTAAGGAGAGACTGACATTGGTCACCCTTCCCAATGAAGGGAAGGCCCTGAACAAGTCTCTTTTTCTCAGTCTCAAAGTGAAACCTTGCTGGCTGAACCCACTCAAAGGAGGAATCTCCACACTCTGAGAAGGGAAGGGTGCTAAAATGTGTCCTGTTAAAGAGTGGGACAGGACTTTTACAGTCTGGAGGGATGGGCTGTCAGGGAGCAGGACACTGCCGGAGCAGGGATACAGCAGCTCCAGCTGTTTACACCTCACCAGGAATTGAGCAAGGAGTGTCTCCTGTTTTTAGTGTTGAAGAACACTGAGAGCAGCTTGACCAAACTATCACACTGTCACTGAAAACATCAGGATAAATTAAGCTCTCTAATACTACTTTTAGTATCAGAAAGCACACATTACCTTATTAAAGTGCTCCTCTAAACATGCACATGCTCTTTTGAAATTTTGCGCTATTTATACATTTTAGCAATTAATGTTCATTGGCTATAAATTGCATAATGCTCTTCATTAATTAGTTTTCTGTCTTCTATTAATTATTGACTTCTTGCTTTTCATGCTAATCAGTCCATATTTTCAGTCTTTTTATTATCTTTTTCCCAGATAGAGAGAGGTATCGTGTTTTAAACCGAGATGGAAATTAAGCACCATGCAGCTGCTTGCTCAACCACCTCTTCTTCCCCACCACACTGGTGGAAGGGGGAGGAAATTTGAAGTAAAACTTGTGTGTTGAATTAAGAACAGTTTAATATTTGAAAATAAAGTCAAGTACAACAATAATAATAATTAATAATGATAATGAAAAGGGACCAGATGCAATTGCAATTGCACACCACCTGCTGACTGATGCCAGAGCTATCAAAATCCTTTCCCAAACCAAGATCAGCTGACTTTCTTGGCAATTCCTCCCAGTTTATTATATACCAGGCATGATGCTCTAGGGTGTGGATGTCCCTTTGGGCAGTCCAGGTCACCTGTCCCAGTTTTGTTCTCTCCCAGTTTCTTTTGGAACCTCCTCACTGGTAGAGCAGAAGACAAGGAAACAAAGAGTCCTCGACTCAGGACAAACATGACTTAGCAAAACCTAAAAATTCAGTGTGTTATCAACACCATTCTCATTCCAAATCCAAGCCACAGCACTGCAACAGCTAAAGAAGAAATTAAAGAAGAAATTAACTCTACCCTAGCTGAAAGCAGGACAATGGGATTACAGTGAATGGTCTTTGTTAGTTCCCTCTTTCTCTCAGGGTTCTGCACAATGGCCTCATGGCTCATAAATGCTGCATTCCTTGTGTCCAGTTCAGCAATAAATCCCTCTTCCAGCTCTGAGACCACTGAAGCATATCGAGGTTGATTACAGTTGTTTTAGCAAAACTTAAAGCTTCAGGAATTTTCCCAAGTTGTGTTCCCACTGTAGCAGCTTATGACAAACCTTGCTGAATGTTGGCTATGACAGAGTGGAAAATTACACTGGTTACTATTAATTAAAACAAGTAATTAGAAATTTTAATTAAAACAATTCATTAGAAAAGGTATTTGTAAAGTCCTATCATTTCCAAACAGATACTCTGCCCTGATCTGAGGGCAGGAGCAGCAGGGATGGCCAGGCCTTCAAAGAGAAGTGAGAGTCACAAGTGTCCCACTTCTAACACCTTTTTCAGCAGCAAAGCATATTTTACTGATTAAACCTGACAAAACAAAATCTAAAAATGTATCAGACTGGCAGCCAGTCCTGTTATGCTGTAGAAGGGCAGTCCCACTTTTGCATGGTGAGAACTTTTAACATACCACCCTAAGGTGGCTGAAGATCCCTCCCTTGAGTAGGAAAGCCCCTTAAGATCACTTCTCAAGGCTGAGAAAACCAGATTTGCTCATGGTTGTTGCATGGGTAACATCAATATCTACTTAATAATTGTTTTGCTAAATCTAATAAATTGCTTCTCTATTCCCTCAAAACTAGTGCACTATACTATACTAGTAGTTATGGCTACCTATCCTATGTAAAAAATAATTCTGATCGAGTTATTTTGCTTAATCATTGCAATAAATTCAAATAAATACTTAATTTTATTTATAGAAATATATTTGCTTTGCCATCTTTAATTCCATGGGACAAAGTTGTCTACACACCCAACACACATGGAGAATAGATTTGATGAATAACCCTAAAGCACAGTTTAATATCTGAGTTCAGGCTTTCATTCTCTGGGTGGGGTATCCATTCCAGGGAAGAATTACCTAGTGAACACAGATTCACATAATCTCCACAGTAACATGCAAAAAATGGTAAATGATGTAGATTGCACCAAAGGAAATAATGTTTGTCCCGGGCACGTTTCAGATGTAGCAGTTTTTTTTTTCAAGAATACAAAAATGTCTTGAATTGATCTTCTGTTGAAATGATCTTCTATTCCAATAATCCATTTTTACTTCATAGGCTGTAAGTATCCCTGAAAGAGAAGTCCTACCTGGGTAGGTGCCAGAGGACAACAACATCTGGAAGAAGAGACAGAAGAATGAAATAAAATAAAGTAGCTCAGCTGCCAGTAGGAGAAATCTGTGGTTAATGTTTTTTTGGAAAACCCACATCACAAAGTATTTTTATCTGTGTTCCCAGAGGAAAAGAGTCTGGTGGGTATTGACTGCTGCAGTTGTGGGAGTCAGGAATTTTCTTCTCATTCTTTAGGTACAACACAACCTTTCTCTGGTTCTCCTGTCAGAACAAACTGTAAAGAAAGACCTACAGAGCACTTGCATATCTATTTTAATCTGTTATGTTTTGACCTTTCATGATCTTGGGCCTGATCTTGCCTGAATTAAGGGATAAAAATTTGATGTGGAGACAAACTACAAAGAGAAACAGGAAAATGGCTTTAAATGTTTTGCAGGAGGAAAGAACATGTGCATAACTCATGTCTAACTCTGGTTTTATTCTTTTTCTAATTAATGGTGCAGGAAAGGCCTGCCATGGGAAACACATCACACCATCGCAGATAGGCCCTTCAGATCTCTCACAGATTTTCCTCTGTGGATAATAATTTCTGTCTTTATTATGTTTCTGTTTAATTAAACCAAGACACTGCACTTTCAAGCTGTCACCATACAGAAGACACATCACATGAGGTGGTTCTTGCCTAGAAAATCCCTTTCTGCTGTTCACAGGATAGGGCTGTGATGCAGAGGTCACTCTGCAGTCAGTGAGTAAGGATAAAAGTGGGCAAAGACAGTCCTACAGTCAGGGGAAAAAGGATCAGACTGAATGAGATGTCTTAACACTGGAAATGTGAGTGTTAGCCGGTAATTCAACTTTTAATCAATTTCTTTGGTGTTGAAAGGGACATTGTGGTGAGAGAGACAATGTGGGGTTGCTGATGGATCTGCATAAGAAACCACACAATAAACCAAACAACAGCTAAATAAAAAAAGATCTTTTAATAGGATACAATAAAAATTAAGATTGTTAATGAGTGAATATTTTGTCCCTTATCCCCAGATGAATGTGGACTGCATCTTTGCTTCATCTTCAAATTTTATTGAGAAAGCAGAAGTATTGTAAGCCTGTGTGGCAACTCTGTCATTAATTTGGCTCAATAAAATAACAGTGATTACTGCAAAGAAAAACCAGATTTTGATATTTCTGTACATATCTGGGTTTATATAGAAATGCTTTCCAAGCTATGTAAAACTAGAGGTGGCTGTGAGTCAATTCAAACAAATGCATCACATTTATCCAATCATTAATTCCTTGTTGCTCCAATCAGCACTAGTCAGTCTCAGTGGACTTCATAAACACATATAAATACAGTATAAAGAACTGTGGAAAAGCCTCTCTTCTGCTTCAGTGCAGAGTGCTCAGAGTTGAAAGCTTTTCTGGAGACCTCATCATTTAGGGGTTTTTTAACCCTTTCTCTTCTTCCACCACACTCCACAACAGGTAACAGAGAAATTACCTTTATATTCAAATGTTGCTACTGATGATTTTGAGACTTGAATTGATTAGTCCATAAAAAGATATCTGCCATAAGGTTTTTTTTTTTTCAACAGGGTAAAAATGCTAGCTGAGCATTTGAAGACAGTAGTGAATATACAATGAAGGCAATGCTATGAAAGAAGAATCTGTCAAAAATAGAGACAAAAATAAAGACATAAAGCTGCCTTATTTTCTTTTGAAACTTTTATAATCTGCTCAGAAGATCTTTTCACATAAATTCCAGCCATCCTTTTGTCTGTTCAAGCAGGCAGTCGTATTTTGATTGCAGATTTGCCTGGCTGTTTGCAGCTTCATCTAAAACCAAGAAGGATGATCCTTGGGAACCTCAGTGGACTGAGTGAATTCAGACTCCTGGGTTTTTCTGGAAACTCTCATTTGCACCCTTTGCTCTTTGTAATTTTATTATCTCTTTATATTCTCACTTTGGTGGCTAACACAGCCATAGCTTTCACAATAAACACTGACAACACCCTTCACACCCCCATGTATTTCTTCCTCACTCAGCTGTCCTGTTTGGATATCTGCTATTTATCAGTCATGATCCCAACCGTTCTGGAGAACCTGGTGGTGGGAACAGTAAGTATTTCCAAGACAAGATGTGCCATGCAAATGTTTTCCTTCCTTTTCTTCGGGGTTGCTGAATGTTTCCTCTTGGCTGCCATGTCCCTTGATCGTTATTTTGCAGTTTGCCACCCCTTGCATTACACAATTCTCATGAGCAGCAGGGTCTGCAGGAGCCTGGTTGCTGGCAGTTACATTTGTGGGGCTGCTGTGGGCTTAATTCACACCCTGATAACCTTCAGCTCACCCTTGTGTGGCTCTGCCATCGACCATTTCTTCTGTGAGATTCAGCCCTTGCTGGACCTGCTCTGTGGCAACACCTTCCCAAGAGAGCTCCAGGTCATTCTGGTGGCTGTCTTTGCTATTCTCAGCCCTTTCTTACTCATCATTTATTCTTATATTCATATAATTTCCACAATTCTTCACATGGCATCAGCTGAGAGCCGGCAGAAAGCCTTTTCCACTTGCTCCTCACACCTCTTGGTTGTGATTCTGTTTTATGGCACTGCAGCCTCTACATATCTGAGGCCAAAATCCACCTACTGTGCAGCTGTGGATAAATTCCTCTCACTCTCTTATTCTGTGCTGACTCCTCTGTTGAATCCCATCATTTACAGCTTGAGGAATAAGGAGGTAAAAAGAGCCCTGAAGAAAAAATGGAGAAAAACTAATTTAGTGTGGAAATGAAATGGAATATTTGGGGTGTTTCAGGTGTTTGTATTGGTATTTTTCACTCTAAATTCTTGTTCAGTGAAATGAATTTCCAGATTCACTTCAGCTTTTGGAAGGAAAGAGGGAGAAGAGTGGAGATTTTCAGCTGTAGGAGGGAGTGTTAGAAGCTATGTTAACAGTTTGGAAGGAAACTTCTTCCACATACTTAAGAAATTCTTAACTAAATAAACTTTTTATCTTTTTCTTTTTCTTTTTCTGTTCTTTCTCTTTCTCTTTCTCTTTCTTTTCCTTGCTATTTTTCAGAAACTTTAAAATTGTGTTTTACATCTGACTTTTGGAACAGAAGTGTAATATTCAGGAGCCTGATTTTACTGCAAGAACTGAGAAGAATAAGTTTTCATCTGTTTGCATTTATTTCCTGAAAATGTTTAGTAAATTTCTCTGGGAGACAACATAATTCAGGCTATAATATGGAGCCCAGGAAATTAATGAGTACTGGTTATTAATTCTGAGATTGTTATTGGGAAAAAAAAAAAAAGAGGTATGCAAAATTGCATTCCTGCCCCATTGCCTCAAAGGTATTTCTTTAATTTTAGAGAAATTGTTTTAAACATGTTAGACCAAGTCCAGGCATTTGAAGAACCTAACCACTGTAAAGCTCTGTAACTGTTAATAAAATTATTTATATTAAATCCTCGAAACTGGAATGATATTGGAAATTTAAGGACATGAATTCCAACAGCAAGGTGGTTTTGGGCAGTTGGGAGATGCCAGACCAGTATTAACCCCAAAACAAGCAATAACCATGGGCCCAAACAACCTCTCTACAAGAGAATTTGTTTGATTTATCTGACAAACAACAGAAAAGCTCTTGTGGGGGGAATGCCCTGCTTCACAACCTCCTGTTGGGATGTTGGGGGACAAAAGACAGATTATGAATTTTGGACCTGGTTAGCACAAGGGATTTGATAACAGGAGGCCTTGGGAACAGCAAACAGAACTTTGAGAATTAAATCAAGACTGCAAGAAGATCAAATCAGATGGATTTACCAGGAAAAGAAAATTACATCAGACTTCTGCAAGCAATAGATGTTTAAAATGTATGTTTGTTTATGTGATTTTTAAACCCAATCGCTGTAGTAAAACATTACTAGCCTCCCTAAAATAGTATATGTGTCACCATGATATTTTCTGAAAAATCCCTTCACCAGGATTTTTCTCCTGAGAAGCTGAGAAGCCTCAGAAAAGAAATGTAAACAATAATTATCTGATGGCTTGGAATGTGGTTTGGAGGTTCCTTACCAACAGGTGCATCTTTGATTGATTCCATGTGAATTGTTTTGAATTAATGACCAATCCCAGTCCAGCTGTGTCAGAGTCTCTGGTCAGTCACAGGGTTTTTATTATCCATTCTTGTCTAGACTTTTGATGTCTCTTTTCTCTTTCTTTAGTATAGTTTTAGTATATAATTTTCTTTTAATATAATATAATATCATATCATATAATATCATAAAATAATAAATCAACCTTCTGAGAACTTGGAGCCAATTCTCATCTCTCACCTTCTCTGGGGACCTTCACAACCCCACTACATATAAGCATTTGTATCCCACAATAAATCAGATTCATCATTTGTATCCCAAAATAAATCAGATTCATCATTTGTATCCCACAATAAACCCGATTCTGATCACCAAATCAATCTTCCCTGTCTCTCCTCATCACTGACAACCTCCCTGCAGATATTTAACATGGGGATAAGGTCCTCTCTCAGTCTTCTGGAGACTGACCAGCCCTAGCTACCTCAGCCTGGCCTCACAAGAGGGATTCTCATCAACTTTGAGATCCTCCACTGGACAATGACAGAATTTGTGATCATGTGTGCCATGTGTGCTTCTCCTGTGGAGAAGATTCTTGAAATTGTAGAGTTCTGTAGGCCTGGAGGAGAGGACCCTGGGATCAGACCTCATTGTGGCCTCCTCCATCCTCCTGAGGGGCAGTGAGGGGCAGGTGTCCATCTGTCCATCTCCTCACCCTCATGGCAGTGACATGACTTGAGGAAACAGCTGGAGCTGACTGAGGGCAGGTTTAGGTTGGATATCAAGACAAATTTTTTCACCCAGAGGGTGGTTGGGCACTGGCAGAGCCCCCCCAGGGGAGTGGGCTCAGCACCAAGTCCACCTGAGCTCCTGAGGTGCCTGGACAATGCTGTCAGACACCTGTGGTGACCCTTGGGGTGTCCTGTGCAGGGCCAGGAGCTGGGATGGATGGTCCAGGCTGGTCCCTTCCACCTCAGGAGCTTCTGTGCTTCTGTGACCTTGCTGAGAGTCCATTTGTCCTTCCAGAGCTGCCCTCTGTCATCAGCCCTGCTCAGAATGGCTGTGAGGCCTCAGCTCTCACAGCAAACCTGCTCTGAAGCAAGACAATTATTACTCTTGTGTTAATGAGCAGATTATTTTGACTTTAGATTGGAACACATCAGGAGCTAACTGCAGCATGTCTGCATCATTGATATTATAAGTATCTTGAGTTTAGTTGGCTTTTAGTTTATCCAGCTCTTCCCCTGTGCCCTTGCTCACATCCCTGGCTGCCTATTCCCTCTTCTCCATGAAGTTTCTCTCCAAGACTCTGAGTGCAGACGTCCCAAGGCATCAGAGTTTCACCAAGTTTTAACTAGGCCTTTGTGTTTAGCTGGGTCCCTCCCAGGGGAGATACTGGGCTGTAGAGAATTGGGGAGAGGGCAAACCACCAGCTAGGAAAGTTCTGAATCTCAGGAGTCAGTCTAATTGCAGAAGTCCTTGTTAGCTCCAGCTAATTGCTCCTAGCGTTTTACCAAACACAAATGTTTCCTTTTCTGAAGGAATGGCAGGATCACACCCACACAAATCTAGATGAGACTGGGAATACTCCTCTCCTTTGGTGCTACACCCTTGTAACATCAGAGCTGGAGAGAGTGAGGAGTTTTTAAAAACTTCAGAACAGCTCCAGGGGCTGTCAGGACATTGCATTTTGTTCATGAGGCCAACAGGCACCTGCCTGGTTTACCTCTGCCCAGAGATGAACAAATCCCAGGAGCAAGGGCCAAAGGGAAGCAAGAATCCCTTCCCAGCAAGAGACAGATCATGGGTACTATTCCTGCCTGGTCTAAGTTCCTTTAACCAAAGCTATTGCTCAAAAGTTCAAAACCCCATGCTCTGGTGTAAAACAAAAGTATCTGTAATACAACAAGCAGGGCAGGATGTCCTCCTGTGTCTCACAGTGTAAAATGGAGTGAATTCAGACTGCTGGGTTTTTCTGGAATCTCTCATTTGCACCCTTTGCTCTTTGTAGTTTTATTCTCTCTTTATATTCTCACCTTGATGGCCAGCACAGTGATAGAAAACACTCTGGAAACACTCAGACCAAACCTCCTCTTTCTCACCATCACCAGTACGTAAAGAATTAGATGAAAATATTTCCTCTCCTAACAATACCCCGATTCCCTTTTTCTCCCCAGAATTCCATGTGAACATAGGGGTTTTTATTGCTGGGCTGTACTTGCACAGAGCCAAGGCCTTTCCTGCTCCTCACAGTGCCCTGCTGGCCAGGATGGGGGAAGGAAACTGTCAGGCATGAGGAGAGACAGGGAAGACTGATTTGGTGATCAGAATCCAATTTTATTGTGGGATACAAACACTTATATACTATTTTAGGGAGACTAATAATGTTTTACTATGATGGTTGGGTTAAAGATCACATAAACTTCTAAATTTTTAACATCTCTTGCTTGCAGAAGTCTGATATCATTTTCTTTTTCTGGTAAATCTGTCTGATTTGATCTTCTTGCAATCTTGATTTAATTCTCAGCTATTCCCAAGGCATCACAGAACCTGAAAAATAGAAAAGCTGAAACCTGAGGCATCACATCCATAGTGTAACTTCTGTTGAAGTTCTCCTTTGTGCAGAGCACCCCTGAAGATTGTTTCAAGCTGCTGCTGTTGCTGCTGGCTCCCAGGCAGGGAGAGAGAGGCTTGCAATGAGCACTACGGGCAGCAGATGGGAGCAGCAGCCTGGGTTTGCTGGATTTGTGCTGCAGGCACCGCCTGGAGAGAGGAATGCATATGGAATTTACAGGGAACCCCCGAGGAGGGGAGAGAATGATGCATCTAACTTCATCTTATCAGAAGGCTAATTAATGACTTTCTTATACTATATTATTTTATATTATATTACTATACTATATTACACTATTACTATATTACACTATATTGTACATTATTACTATATTACACCATATTACACTATATTATTACTATATTACATTACATTATATTATATTATATTATATTATATTATATTATATTATATTATATTATTACTATATTATACTACGTTACACTATATTATTACTATTATAATTACTATAATTATTATATATATTACACTATATTCCCTCCCCTCCATGAGGGGAGAGAATGATGCATCTGACTCCATCTTATCAGAAGGCTAATTAACTATTTATTATATTATATTACTATTCGATATTATACTATATTACACTATTACTATATTACACAATATTATACTATATTACACAATATTACACTCTATTATTACTATATTACACTATATTATACTATTATTATATTACACAATATTACACAATATTATGCTATATTACACTATATTATTACTATATTACACTATATAATACTATATTACACTAGATTATCACTATATTACACTGTATTACACTATATTATTACTATATTACACTATATTCCCTCCCCTCCATGAGGGGAGGGAATGATGCATCTGACTCCATCTTATCAGAACGCTAATTAATTACTTTAAAACACTATATGACTTTAATATAAATTACTTTAATTTTTTATTTTAAGAATATTTAAATTTAATATTTTAAATAAATATTAATATCAATTACTTTAATATTAATTAATATTAATTACTTTTAATACTACATTATTCTATACTATATTACACTGTATTAAATTACATCTAAACTGAACCTGCCAAGCACTCAGCTCTGCACACCCTGCACAGAATCTCGTGGCTGTCAGTGACAGTCCTGACACACACACACACACCTGGCCCTGACAGGCCAAGGAAACAAAACACCATCACAGTGGGTAAACAATCTCCATATTGCATTCTGCTTTGGCACAAACACAGGCACAGCAAATGAGGTAAGAATATTCTTGGGAAGAATTGTGCCTTGCTTTTCTCTGTGAAGAGAAATGTGGGGCTACACACCTGGCCCTGACAGGCCAAGGAACCAAAACACCATCACCACCAACACCATCACTGTGGGTAAACAATCTCCATTTTGCATTCTACTTGGGCACAAACAGAGCCACAGCAAATGATAAGAACTGTGTCTTCTTTCTCTGATGTTCAGAGCATGTGAATCCCAGAAATATCCTTGGGAAGAATTAATTGTGCCTTGCTTTTCTCTCAGTGAAGAGAAATGTGGTGGGGACAGCAGTGGGGACCCCCTGTGCCAGGCAGCCAAGAATTGAGGGCAGGGAGTGGCACAGCCGGGGTGCCAAGGGGGCTGCAGCTGGCAGGGCAGCCCTGCCCAGTGCTCCCAGTGCTCCCAGCACAGCAGGGATGTACCTGCCATGGGTGGGCTCCACCCTCCCCCAGCTCAGCCAACTGGCAGGTGACGATGAGGAGGCTTTGTGATGGTGCCTGTGATTTATAGGTCATTTTACAGCAGCTGTAAAGAGGCTGTAAATTATAGGAGGGGCATAAATTAGCCACGGAGCCCTTTACTGGCCATAAAGATCTAAGGCCCACCACAGCTGCCTTTGGAGCTGGCACCCCGGGACATTCCCGAGGACAGCCAGGGGTGGCTTCAGCCAGGCCAGCGAGGCTGTGCTGGCTTATTTAGCACGGCTCAAATAAATGGGGCCTTTTATTCCAGCAGGGCCACAGAGCCAGAGTGTGACAGGTGGGGAGGGGCCGGGGTGATGGGGCAGCTCCTTGGCCCATCCCAACCTTTCCCTTTTGTTTTATTGGGGAGAAAAGTCACTGCATCCCCCCAAAGGGTCCTGGAGCTGGGACCCTGTCGAGACCCAAACATTCCTCTAGCTACCCTGAGTGATTCAAGACCCTAGCAAAGAGCTCAGAGACCTTGGCACAGAGTCAAAAACACCTGTGCCTTCCATTTAATCCATAAAAAAAAATATCAACTTTGTGTGAAAATTTACAAGCCACAAGAGTTTGAGTAGAATGATAGTGAATTTGTCACAGCGTGAAAAAGTGGAATTTTGGGGTTTTAGAATGGGGGTTCAAGAGGAAAGATGGAGGAATCTGGGTGTGTCCTGTCCTTCTTCTTCTTCTTCTTCTTGTCCTCCATCTTCTGCTGTGATGGTGACACTTTTGGATTGGTTTAGAGTAAAGACAGACTGTCTAACATAGGTGATAGGTATTGGAAAAGTCAAGATGGAAAGATGGAGGTGGAAATTGGAAATTTCAGGATGGAAAGATGGAGATGGAAATTGGAAATTTCAGGATGGAAAGATGGAGATGGAAATTGGAAATTTCAAGATGGAAAGATGGAGGGATTTGGGTGTGTCCTGTCCTTCTTCTTGTCCTCCATCTTCTGCTGTGATGGTGACACTTTTGGATTGGTTTTGAATAGAGACAGACTGTCTAACAGAGGTGATAGGGATTGGAAAATTATTGTAAATAATGCACACATCGTTCTTAGCATAAAAAATTAATATTACCCCAAAAGCAGTGCTGGACAGAGAAAGAATTGAATAGATAAGAAAAAAATAAACAACCTTGAAAAGCAAAACTGACGAATCTCGACTACTTCTTTGGTTGTGGAGCTGGGAAAAAAAGACTTTCTAATACCTCAAAAGTCATCTCAACCACAAAAACCCAAAAGGACCAGCCCAGCCCAGCCCAGGAGGGTTTGGTGGTCCATGTGCCAAGAGGCAGCAGCAGCAGGATGGGGACAACACCTCGGGGCTTGCAGGTGTCTCCATCCCCCATCTGCCAGCATCAGGGTCCCTCCCCTCATGCCAGGAGTCCCCTGGGCTGTGTGCCCCCCACATGGAGCCCCCAACATGGGCGAGCCCCCCGAATTCCAGCGCTGCCCCCCTGCCTGGCAGTTGGTGCCCTGTTGTTCTCCCCCTGTTGTTCTCCCGGGTGACCCTGGAGCACAAACAGCTTTGCAGCCCGTTAATTACATTATGTCTAACGAGCAGGATCAGGCGGAAGGGATTAAAGCTTGGATGTGCTTCTGCAGGGCGCTGGGGCAGAGGAGAGAAAAGCAGCTTTATCCATTCAAAACGGGAGTCACTTTTCACACCGGCTCCAATCCCACAGCTAATCCCCTTTTTTTGCCCAATGCACCGACAGCTCCACACACAGGCAGGGCAGGCAGGATGCTCCAGGCCCCAGACTCGAATTTTTCCCTGCTTTATCCAGCTGCTGGATGAGCTCTGACAGGGCAAGCAGGAGATTCTTCAAGCCCTGCCCTGTGGCCGTGTTGGATGAGGGAAGAGACGAGGATCTGACTCCATGTTTCAGAAGGCTTGGTTTATTATTTTATCATATATATTAAATTAAAACTACACTAAAAGAATAGAAGAAAAGATTTCATCAGAAGGCTAGCTAAGAATAGAAAAAGAAAGAATGATAACAAAGATTTGTGGCCAGGCTCCTGGGCGAGAGATTTTCATGAGTATTCAGCATGAATTCGCCTTTGATTTGCATGATTATTCAGCATGAATTCGCCTTTGATTTGCATGATTATTCGGCATGAATTTGCCTTTGATTTGCATTATTATTTGGCATGAATTTGTCTTTGATTTGCATGATTATTTGGCATGATTTCGCCTTTGATTTGCATGATTATTCGGCATGATTTCGCCTTTGATTTGCATTATTATTCGGCATGATTTCGCCTTTGATTTGCATGATTATTCGGCATGATTTCGCCTTTGATTTGCATGATTATTTGGCATGAATTCACCTTTGATTCGCATTATTATTTGGCATGAATTCACCTTTGGTTTGCATGATTATTTGGCATGAATTCACCTTTGATTTGCGTGATTATTCAGCATGAATTCACCCTTGGTACCCAGACAGGGTCACCCCCTGTGTGACAAGGAAGGCACTTTGCATTCTGAGATGCTGGAGCATCACCTGCCTCCCCCTCAGCCACACAAGCTTAGCCACCACCGAGCTCCCTGGGGAATTCACAGCATCAAGGAATCATTTAGCTTGGAAAACACCCTTGGGATCATCGAGTGCCTCTGCTAACCCCACACTGCCCAGTCCCATGCCAACCCAGCCCTGAGGCTGCCCAGCACATTCTCCCTGCACCTTGGCATCTCTCAGGAGCAGCTTGAGGCAGGGAAAACCTCTGGGGCTTGGCCCAGGCAGTGCCACCAGCTGGGCTCAGCTCCCTGGCACTGTCCCCAGCCCTGGGAGGGGTGGGCACAGCCACAGAGCCCCTGCCCAAGCACAGAGTGAGGCTGCAGCAGCAAACCTGGAGACACCAAGCAGAGCATCTGCAGCTTGTTTCCAGCATGAACTCCTGTAAAAAGGGCACTGTGTCTATAAATCCATCACAGGGAAGCTTCCTGGAAACCCAGTTTGGCTTCTGCTGCTCTCAGAGCCCCCAGGGCTGCAGTGCAGAGGCTGGGAAGGGCTGGGGATGCTGAAGGGGCTTTGCACATCTCTGAGTCCTGCAGAAGTCAGAGCAGGATTGAGGCTCCCACCCACCCTTTGGGCACCAAACCCCCCTGCAACAGCTCCCTGTGAGCCAGGAACCTCTGCCAGGGCCAACCTCTGAGCCAGCCTGTGCTCTGTGTCCTCCAGCATCAGCTAAATCAGGTTCTGACTCCTCCTCAGCTCAGCAGCCAAGACAAGGGTGAATTAATTCCAACGTTGGCAGGTGGAAGTACTAGAGGATGCTCCTCCCCGGCCAAATTAAGCCCAAATGAATTAATCAATGAGTCAAATTTTAAAAGCTTCCATGCACTTGTGCAGCTCTTGCTCTATATACACACCAGCCACCTGCTCCAGAGCTGCTGGTCAGGACAGGACCCTGGGGAGAGCTGGGGACTGAGTCACCTTCACCTGGAACTGCCCTGCAGTCCTTCTTTTCCTGGCTTAGAGAGCAAGGGAAAGGGCAAGAGGCTCCCTGGGCACTGAGAGGAGCCATTCACAATCCGGAGGGGTGAGAGAGTTTAGGGTCTGCCTGTGGTTTCCTTTGCCTTCCTCCTCCTCCTGTTTCCAGCGTGTGGGAGGCGCCTTCATCCGGCAGCATCGGCCTCGTGTGGCTTTGGCAGAGCCAGCGGGCACAGCTCTCTGCCCTGCTCTATAAATACAGTGAGTGGCTTCTCCAGGGCTGTCTAGACAGGAAACAGCCTGAGAAACTGGGAGAAAACTCCTGGAGTTAAAGGGGACTGGTGCTGTGCTAGGAGCCCTGAGAAAACTGGCTGCTCGCTTCCAAATGCAGGGGGTCCAAGGCTCTGGGTGAGGTAGAGGAAGATGGGGAGGCAGCACAGTTACACCACAACCACCCCTCTATCCTGCTCTGGCCTCTCTGCTTCTCATTTTTATACCAACTAGTGCAGAACAGCTCTAGGCATGGGATCCACTGGATCCCTCACCTATCAGAGCCTGGGCAGGGCACAGGGACCCAGCTGCTTCAGGGTCCTAAACCTGCTCTAGTTTGTTTGCTTTGCTTTCACTTCATACTCTTACAGAGAAAAGTCCTCATCTTGGCTGTTTTGTCCCCAGCTGTGGCTTTTTTTCCCTGTAAACATCCAAACAGTACTTGAAAGGAAAATAATAACAGCTCCAGTTAGTGCTGGGAGCCCAGGGAAAACTGGCTACTCTCTTCCAAATCCAGGGGGTCCAAAGCTCTGGATGAGAGGAAGATGGGGAGGCAGCACAGTTACACCACAGCCACCCCTCTATGCTGCTCTGGCCTCTCTGCTTTCCATCTTTATGCCAACCATTGCAGAACAGCTCTAGGCATGGGATCCACTGGATCCCTCACCTATCAGAGCCTGGGCAGGCACAGCTCCTTGAGTCCTTCCTTCCAGGTGCTAAACCTGCTCTAGTTTGTTTTGCATTGCTTCCACTTCATACTCTTACAGGGAAAAGTCCTCATCTTGGCTGTTTTGTCCCCAGCTGTGGCTTTTTTTTTCCCTGTAAACATCCAAACAGTACTTGAAAGAAAAGAAAACCAGCTCCAGTTAGTGGGGGAGGAATCGTGGCCCGTGGGTAATGACACATAATGACAGCCCTTCCTTCTCCCTCTGCAAGGAGCTGCTGCTGGGCTTCCAAACGACAGCGTGCACAAAATGCCATTAGCAGATTACCCAGCTGAAGAATCTTTGCAGGAACAAGAAGGTGAAATGCATCTGGCCTTGAGAGAAGGAGCTGCCAGCTCCATTCTCACCCAGGAATGGCAGAGGTGAATCCCATGTCTGTACAGATCTCTGCACCAGCCTGTTCTGCACAGGGATCCCACCAGGCCCCACATCCCCAGGGGCAATGTGTGGGTGCTGTGGGTACTGCTGGAGGGGTGAGATAAGGGGAGAGAGAATCCTCATCTCATGAGAACCCCTCAGTGATTTGTGTTCTGCCTGCATCACTATAAAGGCTGTAAATTAGTGACATCTCTTATCTGGAGCGTCCTCCCCCTGTGAAGAGGAGATAACAGCCTGAGGAGGTGCCTGTTGCTGCTCTGATGGACTTCAGCACCTTTATCTGCCCCTGGAGATCTTTTGGGGCCAATGCAAAGATAGCAGGAGGATTTCTCAGGGTGGAGAGCCAAGGGGACAGGATGGGCAGCTCCAGAGACAGCCCTGGGTGTGCTGGTGTCACCAGGGCAGCTGAGCAGCACCAGAGCCTGTCCCTTCTCCATCCCCAGCCCTCTGAGCCTGCCTGGCTGTGTGGGCACTCCCATGGAGCCCGGGAAGCCTCGGCATGCATCAGGGATGGGAAGAGCTGGAGCTCCCCTGGGACAGCTCATTAAACATCCCAGCCCCTGGAGCAAGCTGGGCTGGAACAGAATGACATTCATAGAGCAGCTCAGCCTCAGTGCCACGGGGGCAATGTCAAACAAACATCATTAATTTCCCTCTGCAAATCAATGGGGGGGCAGAAGTCAAGCTCTCCCTGTACAGGAGATGCACTGCAGGAGATAATCATCCCACAGGATGGGCAGGAGCCCTGCAGCACCTCCAAGGGCTCCTGCTCACCTCCAAGGGCTCCTGCTCACCTCAATAATCATCCCACAAGTTTGGGCTGGACAGTGAGAGGGCCTCGAGTTCTCCTAGAGGTGGCACCAGCAAAGCCCATCCCTGCATGCCCAGAGCTGAGCTGCCAGCCCTGGGCAGGGTGCCAGGCTGCTCTCTGTGACTCAGATGTTCCAGATGATGGCAAGTGCTTTGCCAAGGCCAGCCAACACACCTGGAGGGTGCAGAGCACAAACCCTGCAGCCTGGCTGTGAGGGGACAGTGGGAAAAGACATCCTGGGTGTCGGGGTCTCTGCTGCTCAGAGTGACCCTGAGAAAAGTTCCAAAGTCTCTTTTCCCAGCCCGGTGCTTGAAGAAGGAGTCAGAGCTCTTCATTTCTTGGTCTCAAGG
>JAWWEY010000114.1:2989832-3000682 GCA_035582745.1 Loriotus luctuosus
TTCCAGAGGAGCAAAACATGGAGAAGCTGAGGCTTCTCATCTTGCCAGGAGAAGAGATCCTGGTGAAGGGATTTTTCATACAATATCACAGTGACAGGAGAGTTGAGTGCACTCTCAGTAGGCTGGCAGACACCAGCTTGGATGGTGTTTCTGGGAGGTGGGAAGGCTCTGCAGAGGGGGCTGGGTGGATCCATGGGGCAAGGCCAGTGGTAGGAGCTGATCAGGGCAAGAGCTGTGTCCTGCACCTGGGTCACAACAAATCCACACAGTGCTCCAGGCTCAGGGAGGAGGGCCTGGAAAGCTGGAAGGACCTGGGCATGCTGGGTGGCAGGGGCTCAGGATGAGCTCAGTGTGCCCAGGTGGCCAAGCAGGCCAGGGGCACCTGGCACCATGGACACACAGAACAGAGATCCCTCACCCAGGAAATCCTGACTGCACTGGGCAGGAGCAGGGCACAGCCAGACAAGTGTGGTTCCTCCCCTAGACATCCCCAGTAAATCTTGGAATCATCTGAGGTGCTTTTCTCCCTCCATTCCATAATGGATCCTTCATCCCCTGGGCATTAACCCTGCCTCAGGCTGTGAGCTGACCCCAGAGCTGTTCCCACTGACCCATGGAACAGGTCCCACACCCAGCCAGGGGCTGCTGGATCTCCTGGGACAGCCCTTGGAAGAGCTGGATCAGTGTCCATTGCTCCGGTTAGGTTCCTCTCTGGTTTCTCTACCTGCTGGTTGGCATCTGTGCCCCTTTGTGTATGTGTAGACCAAGTTTTTATTGTATAACCAGCAAAACTCACTTTGTAAAGGAGCAGAGAAGTGTTTCAGAATCACTGCCCTGAAGGCTTTACTGATAGAACAATCCTGTAGCAATGACTGAACTTTTTTTATTTCAAAGCACAGCTGAACACAAGCTCCAGGCAGCAAATTGTGAGAGTTATAATTTGAGAGTCTGTGTTGGGAGAGTTATAATTTGCATTTTTTCATCTTGCAAAGGGGAGGAGCGACTACACTGCTATGAAAATTCCCATTTTAGTTCTACTCCAATTATCACAAGGTTCCTTCATCTGCACGTGGTCCTGATGCACATGACATGAAGCACTACAAGAACTTTTTAATTAGCCCCACGGCGACAAAATCTAGTTTTGCTAATTATATTATTGTTATTCTTTTTTGAATGACCAGAAGTGCAAGGTGATTTGGGATTTTGCTTTCTTTTTGAATCCTATCATTTCCCTTAACAAAGGCATCATGAATCCTATAAGGGAAAGTTGTTGGAGTCTTCTGTTGGAGGTAGGTTTGCAATCATCTCCTCTGAGTAGAGCTGTGCTGTTTTATCCTGTAATTTGAGAATGACTTGTTGTAGCTTATGTGAAGTTGGATCACAGAAACAGGAGTTTGCTGAAGGTATTTGCTCTTTCTGCCAAAAATACTGGAAAGGATGAATAATTCCACATGCTGCCAGTGGCAATGATTATACTGTGAAAGAGAAAATGACCTGAAAATGCTTGTTTATCACTTTTAATATATAATCTTACTGAACAGAGTCAGCTTCAGAGACACTCCCCATGTGTTGGGAGAGGTCTGAGGGAAGGCAGGCGTGAATCATACCTGTCTCAGCATTTCTGTATTTCAGGTTTTTGCTGGAGCTCAGTCTTTTGTGTTAGGGAGATTACTGAGGCAAAAGAGAAAGGTTGGATTAGAGTTGAAAGCAAATTGCTTTTTCTCTCCCCCAAGCTGCTGTGAAAATACTATTTTTTTAATGGGAAATGAGAACAAAGAATTCACAGCAATGACTGTGGATTGTTAGAAAATATGATTTCCTACCAAATGTGGTTTTCCTTTTTGGATCTGTGGAAAAAATCTGCAAATTTCATGCAGAAAATAGGATTAAGCATATAAGGATTTAAAATGGAATTAGTCACTGACACTAAGGAGGAAACTGTTATGGGGAAAAATTACAGTATCCCTGCAGAGTGTTCACCAGAGGCAATGGAAATGTGCAGAAATGCTTCTCAGTTCTCTGAAATTCCATTTTAGGAATAGTTTAACAGTTTATAGGGGGAAAAAAAAAGATGTGGTTTATTGTAAGAAATTAGATTTTTGTTTCAGCAGCCAAGCAGAGGCAGTAACTTCCCATCAGGGAAATGGCTCTGCCACCTTGGGCTGTGGGTGCAGGTCAGCAGCTGCCATCTTCTCTTAGAACTTCCCCACAGTGTCTGCAAATTCACTGAATATTACAACATTCTTTTTCTAAAACTTGAGACACTGTGTTTTTTAACTCATTTATCCATTGCCATTTATCTGACTGAAAAGAAGTTTGAGAAAGGACTGTGATGCAGAGATCTTTGTGATAATCTAACATAAGGGAAGACCAGAATTTGGGAAGGAATTGGGATTCAGACTGAGCTGTCCATGGAGCCAAGGAGGAGTAGCCTGGCCACAGTGATGTTGACTTTAGTGTGAAGGGGAGAACTTTAGGGGTGTTTGGTGGATGAAAAACTCAGTGTGTCCTCTCAACCTCCACTCACATGCTGCATCAAAAGCAGCATGGCCAGCAAGTTCAGGGAGATAATCCTGCCCAAAAACTCCCTTCTCCCAAAACCCCCCCTGCAGAATGGTGTCCAGCTCTGGGCCCCAAGCTAAAGGAGCACATGGACCTGCACAAATGGACCATGGACCTGCTGATCCAAGGAGGGCCACAGATATGGTCAGGAGGCTGGAGCACCTCCCCTGTGAGAACAGGCTGAGAGAGCTGGGGTTATTTAATGTATGGAGAGAAGAGAAAGCTCTGGGGAAACCTTTCAGCAGCCTTCCAGCACCAGGAAGTGGCCTACAAGAGAAATAGAGAGGGATTTTACACAAAATTATGTGGTGATAGGAGTTGAGGACAGGAAAATGGGGGAAGTAGTCAGTACAGTGGATGGCAGGGTTGATATTTGTAGGGACAGTTTGGAGAAATAGGTTGGCATGAATGTTATAAAGTCTGACATAAGTAAATATGTCATCCTGCATCTGGGAAAGGACAAGCCTGTGCAATCAGCAGAGGCTAGAGGCCAGGAAGCAGCTTTGTAGATACAAAGCAACACTCCATTTTCAGAAGGCTTCAAACCCAGCTTTATTATGGCATGCATGCTTTTTATACATTCTTACAAAACTCATAAGTTTACACTTTACTCACTCAGACAAAGTGCTCATTAGAATAGGCAGTTGCAATTTCTCTTATTTATCCTTCTTTCTTTCTTGGTTTCTATGTCAATGACCTTGGTAGGAAATTCTTTCAGGGGTAAACATGGATCCTTTTCTCAAACTTCTCTCTGGATAACAGAAATTGCTGTAAAACCTCTTCCACAGACAATTACCCTGGCAGACAAACAGCTGAACAGGAGATGGGAATGCGTTCCTCTGTCATAGAAGGGGACAGCTTCAGCTCTGCCAGCAAAGGTCTGCCCAGCTACTGCAGGGAAATGATCCCAGCCCTGCTCAGTGCAGGGGAATGTTCCCAGCCCTCCTCAGTGGGTCAAGACCAGCACTCCAGGACAAGAAGGACAGTCATACATACACTGGACTGACATCCTTGGAGGGTCTCCAAATTAATCACTGGGCTGGATCACATGGCATTCAAGGAGGGGCTGAGAGAATTGGGTTTGTTCACCCATGCAGAAGAGATGGCTGAGGGAAAACCTGATTTCTGTGTATAACTAGCTGATGAGATGAGGACACAGAGGAGATAGAGCCTTCCTGGAGGTGTACAACAATAAGATGAAAGGCAACAGACACTAATTGGAACATTCTAAGTTCTCACTGAATATAAGGGAATTTGTTTTGGGTTTTTTTTTTGTTTTGTTTTGCTTTGTTTTGGTTTTCCACTGTAAGACTGGTTATATACTTGAACAGTCCACAGAGTTTCTGAGACTTGATGACTTCCAGTAATCCCTCCTGGATTAATCATAAATTATTCTATGATTTTGTGTTTTAATAATTCTATAGTCCAACACAGATTTACAGTCAACTTTATTGCTCTTGTTTGTGCAGGGATAAAGAATGGAATCAAAGAACACCACCACCACTGTGACAGAATTTGTCCTGTTGGGCCTGACACAGAGCCACAAGGTGCAGTATTGTCTCTATGTGATCTTCTTTCTCATCTATGTGATAACCTGGCTGCTGAACTTCACCATCATGGCCACTGTGGCTGTGGACCACCACCTCCACACCCCCATGTACTTTCTCCTGGCCAACCTCGCTTTCCTTGACGTCAGTGATTCCTCAGTCAACACTCCCAAGCTGCTGTCAGGCCTCCTCACCCAGCACAAAGTCATCTCCTTCAACCAGTGTTTCCTCCAGATGTTCTTCTTCCATTTCATTGCAGGAGCATTGGCCTTTCTGCTCCTGGCCATGACGGTGGATCGCTACATGGCCATCTGTGAGCCCCTGCGCTACCTGTCCATCATGAACTGGAGCACCTGCACAGGGCTGGTGGCAGCTGCATGGCTGGGGGGATTTCTTCATTCCATCACACAAACTGGCCTTCTCCTCCAGCTGCCATTCTGTGGCCCAAATGTACTGGACAATTTCTACTGTGACGTCCCCCAAGTCATCAAACTGGCCTGCACTGACACTCGCGTGGCTGAGCTACAGATGGTGTTTAACAGTGGAGTGATCCTCATCAGCCTTTTTGTAATCTTGATTATTTCTTACATTGTCATCTTGCTGAAGATAAGGACGTGCATCACAGAAGGGAAGCGAAAAGCTCTGTCTACCTGTGGAACACAGATAACTGTTGTGAGCTTACTATTCATCCCCTGCATCCTCACCTATGCCCAGCCTTATAAGAAATCCCCTGGGGACAAGGTGGTCTCTGTTGTTTTCACTGTGGTCACTCCAATGCTAAACCCAATGATCTACACACTCAGAAACACTGAGATGAAAAAGGCCATCAGGAGAACACTGGGGAAAATATTTCTGTCAGCAGGAAAACAGAAACCAGAGCGGACAGCAAATCCAAAGTCATCAAATCTGGTGTTCCCATGACAAAACTGTGTTCATCACTGATATTCCTGTATCAAAGAACGTAGGGTGCCCCTGACTCTGGGAATGATTGGTATCTGACTCCATTGATTCAGAATGCTGAACAATTGCTTTATTAAACTACACTATATTACATTGAATAAAGTTTTTTTTGTCTCTTCAGTGTGTTGGTTGTTTCCGGCTCCAAGGGTGATAATTATAGAATTGTGGCATCAGCTGTGACTCTGGAGTGCTAACTCAGGTGCCTTAGTTAAAGCTCTAAGATGCACAATTTTATTTGTAATTATTTATTGTATTTAATATTTCTTGTAACTTATATAATTCTGAACCATGTGGCCTCTAGAAGTCATTGTCTAGAATTCTCCAGATCACTTATTCATTCAAAATTCAATAAATCAAACAATTCCTTCTTTCTTTTCTTTTTCTTTTTTTTCTTTTTCTTTTTTTTTCTTTTTCTTTCTTTCTTTTTCTTTCTTTCTTTGTTTCTTTCTTTCTCTTTCTTTCTTTTTCTTTCTTTCTTTCTTTCTCTTTCTTTCTTTCTTTCTTTCTCTCTCTCTCTCTCTTTCTTTTCTCTTTCTCCCTCTCTCTCTTTCTTTCTTTCTTTTTTTTCTCTTGGTCTCCCTTCCATTTCTATGCTACACAGATACATGTATATTAATAACCCCCTTGTAATGCAAATAAAAAATTAAACTCAGCACTGACCTTTAATGTCCTAAGCTGAATAAAGAAGCAGCACATTCCATCAATGCTAAAACTTCATTCTGTGGTTCTAAAGTGAAGAATCAAGCACTGCACCAGCAACACACAACTAATGACTAATTTAGCTGTTCTCTGGGAGCTTCCTTAAGGAGATCAAGTGCACCCATGGCAGGAGGTGATTTCACAGAACCACAAACTGTGGCAGCATGTTGAGCTCACCAGCCCATATTAAGACAGACATTTAAATCAGTACCAATATCTGCCAGAAAAAGTGAATTAATTAGTTATTAAATACCCCTTCACAGAGACTTCTGAACATAATTAATAGAAAGAAATTAAAAGTTAAAACATATGATTTTTTAAAATGCATTCTTCCATAAAAATGCTAGAATCAATAGTTTACATATTGGGGCTGGGGAGATGAATCCAGGTACAAACTTCTGCCCTGGTCTATTTGTGAAGCTGTAATCCACTGAATGACATAATTTAACCAGAATTTCCCTTTTTTATAGAGGAAACAGGATGGTGTAAGTGTGAGCTCAGCTCTAGCAAAACCCATGGCTGTGGTTCTTAGGGACTAAAAATCAGTGCTCCTTGCTAGAGGTGAAATTCTGATTTACACCAGCTAAAAACCTGCCTTGTTTCCTACCCCACCTCAGTTTCTGTTTGGGGTATCCTTCATGCACATGTGGAAACAGGAAACAGAAGAGATGAATTCAGGAAAAACAGAAAGTTGCTGATAGTGTTTGGTGGGGGGGCACTGCAGCAGGAATAAAAAAGGTTTATTCCAAATGGATGAATGATTGTGGATGTCTCTTTCTCCTTGGACCAGGGTCTGAAACATCTTTAAAAGAGGCAAATTAAAAGTTTTAACAATTTGGAATGCAATGTCCCTTAAAGTGATTAACACTACTGTTATTATACTAGAGTAATAAACTTTATTTTTTAAGAAATGCTTTATTTTCAGTATTATCTTTTTGAGTAATAAAACAAGAAAAAAATTCTCTGTTTTTACAGAGATAAAAGTAGATGAGCTCCCAGAAGCAAAGTCTGTAGAAATGTAAATGAAGTTTCATTAAGTCTTTCTCCAGTGCTCCAATTATGCAGAAAAAAGAGTTTCAACAATATAGAGACAAATTAAGCTCCCTAGAGGAGTCTAAGCAAACAACATTGCCAAATGCAATTAACACTCTGTCATTAACTCGTTGTTGTGAAGTTTCTGAAGTCAGGCAATGACTTCATCCTGAGATGTCTTACATTGCCTTCCTCTTTAACAAGCAAACAAAACCAAAAAAAGAACATTATACTCAATTTTAGTGCCCTTTTCTGCCTTTATGGCCAGTCAGAGGAAACAGAGAGACCTCAGAGGTCAGCATGGCCACATTGGTAGTGAAGATTTCTTTTTCTTGACCTCAATATGGAAAGCACAGTTCGAATGCTGCAGGCTCTGGCCCAGGCTATTCACCGAGCCAGAGCACCTCTTGTATCCAGAATAAACTGCAAAACCCTCCCAAATAAACACTCCCAGGTTGTAGCAGCCCTTTTCTCTGTGTGCTAATCCTCTGGCTCGGCTAATCCTCTGGAAATTCTCCTCTTCATGCCTGGATGAATTTCTCCAGCTGGGACTTGCAGAATGTTCTTATCCCATGGCTCAGACTCCACAGTGCTTGGAGGGTGTGGGCCCTGCATGGCATTAAATGCTGAGTTCTTGCTGGAAATAAGGAATAACCACCAGTTAATCTTCCTTTCATTCCCTTTGCCCACACCTTAAATGAAAAACACAAGGCTCTGAAAGAAGTGAACTAATTTCCTTATCACTTTCATTCAGTGAACCTCTTTTCTGCTAGAAGGAATGGAAAACATATAAAAAGGGGGGGAAAAAGGCAAAGCAAAATATGTAGTCCCTATCAATTATTGTGTGCTTAGCCTGGAAAATTCACTACAAAAGTATTTCTTCAGTAAGAGGGTGAGGAGAACTCCTGCAAGGGAAGTGAGGAATTCCAACCTGGATACCTGAATTAGACATGGGAAGTGCTCAGCTTTAGCAGAAATGTATATATACTGTACTGCTAAGGAAGAAACGGAGATAAAAATTCTAAATAATCTGCTTCTGAAGCAAAGAATAAAAACAAAATATTTACAAGTGGGAAACAGACCTTTGTGCCTGTAGTTTCCCCTGAGCTAGTAAACCATCAAAGCTCCCCAAAAATGGAAATAAGGTTTTTAATCCACACATTCATGGAGAAGAAAATCTTTATTTCTTCATCAACACAGCCATCCCTCTGATTAGTACTTCTTTCACTTCTTTATTCCTCAGGCTGTAAATCAGGGGGTTTAAAGTGGGAATTACAGTTGTGTATATGAGAGCCAGGACTTTCTTAGCCTCCTGTGAATCACTGGATTTTGGCTGTAAGTAAATCAAAGTGCCACTGGCGCAGTACAACGTCACCACAGTAAGGTGCGAGGAACAGGTGGAGAAGGTCTTGTGCCTGCTCTCTGCAGAGGAAATCCTCAGGATGCTGGAGATGATGCAGGTGTAGGACAGCAGGATGAGGCAGAAGGGCGTGAAGATGACAAGCACCGTGGCCGAGATCAGCTGCCGCTCGTAGCGCGACGTGTCCGCGCACGAGAGCAGCACCAGCGGCGGGATGTCACAGAAGAAATAGTTGATCCTCCTGGGCCCACAGAAGGACAGGGTGAACACCCAGGCTGTCTGCACCACCGACACGACCTGGCCACTGCAGCAGGAGAGCAGCACCATGGAGAGGCAAGCCCTGGTGCTCATGACGGCCGGGTACCTCAGCGGGCAGCACACGGCCACGTAGCGGTCGTAGGCCATGGCTGCCAGCAGGTACCACTCAGTGGACGCCAAGAAAACCACACAGTAGAGCTGTGTGACACAGCCCAGGTAGGAGATGCTCCTGTCCTCTGACAGGGTGTTTACCAGCATCTTGGGGATGACCACGGAGGCTGTGGAAATATCCAAGAAGGACAGGACGCGCAGGAAGAAGTACATGGGCGTGTGGAGGGTGGGGTGAGCTGTGACCAGACAGATGAGGAGGTTCCCGATGAGAGTCATGCTGTAAATGAAGCAGATTGTGAAGAACAGCAGGTGCTGGAGTTCTGGGCGGCTGGACAACCCAGAGAGGATGAATTCACTCAGCAGGGTGTGGTTTCCTGCATCTTGTTCCTCTGCTGGCTCCATCTGGGAGGAATCAGACAGACTGTCAGACCAGGATCACACTGCTTCCAACCAGGAGCCTCTTGGGGATGCCTGGAGAGCTGCTGGATCAAAGGGTGGAAGTCTAGAGCAGGCTGGGCTGAGCACATTGAGAAGGCAGTGGCTGGAATTGCATGGTGCCAGTGCCCTCCAGGTGTCATTGTTTGGTGGTGTCACCAAGCCTTTGACCAAGAGGAGCTGGCACTGAAGGGGTGGCTCCATCATGGGTGCAGGGTGAATGCTGAGGATCTGTTCTCCCCTCAGATGTCAGGACTGTGCTCCCAGCTGCTCCCACAGGCACTTTCTGCAGTCAGGGGAACGCCCAAGTGACAACTGAAACACCCACACACCACAGAAAGAAAGAAAGAAAAACCCTTGTGCTACCTTAGGGAGCAGTGGGCAATGCTCCTTGCACTCTGTTTTTCCTCCTGAGCGGGCTGACAGGGCAGGCAGCCTCCCCACAGGACATCTGAAGTTCAGAGCAACCCAACTTCAGATGACAGCCAGGGAAGGTCAGGCTGTGGGAGGCTTTGGCTCACATTCACATCCATCCCCAGCTGCCAGGGGGACAGAAATCCTTCCAAGAGCCCAGCTTTGGGGAAAGCACTCCCAAATGGAGCAAGCAGAAGCTGTGAAGGGAAGATCTAAGCCAACTCCTGTCCACCAAAACACCCAAAGAGCAAAGAAATCAGCACCAAACTAAACTAAACAAAAAATCCTGTCTGTAGTCAGGCAAAAGAAGAAGGAATTATTTGAGGCAGAGGTACCCATGGGGAATGATGAGGAAATGCAGAGGGAGAAGCTCAGGACCATCCACTCATGACTCACATGGCCTTGTTCCCCTGAGGAGGGTTCCTGTGTGAGGGGTGTTCACAAAGTGCTGGACCAGCTCTGTTTTCTCACTGCCCAGGATGGGAAACTGAGGCACTGAAAGAGAAGAGATCAGCCTGCCATAGAGGAGAAAGGATGGTGAATTCTGTGTCCTTCAGACCCAGCATCTCTTACCAAAGGGGCCACCAGCCACTGCCCTACAGTGGGAAATCTCAAGGCACAAAATTAATTTTGGCACCAGAAATGTGTCCATGAACAGAGAGGGGGAAGCACCTTTGGCTCTGGACACACAAGGACCAATCACAGAGGTGGCACACAGAGAAGGACACAGCTCAAAGCTCTGCCATCACCTGCCACCCCTGGGCTGCTCTGTAGATGATATTCTTGCCCCTGATGAGGGGAGGGAATGATGCATCTGACTCCATCTCATCAGAAGGCTAATTAATTACTTTATTATACTATATTATCTATACTATATTACACTATATTACACTATATTATTCTATAATATATTACACTCTATTACATTATTACTATATTACACTATATTACACTATATACTTCACCCCTGATGAGGGGAGAGGAATGATGCATCTGACTCCATCTCATCAGAAGGCCAATTAATTACTTTATTATACTATATTATCTATACTATATTACACTATATTATTCTATAATATATTACACTATATTACATTATTACTATATTACACTATATTACACTATATACTTTACCCCTGATGAGGGGAGAGGAATGATGCATCTGACTCCATCTTATCAGAAGGCCAATTAATTACTATATTATACTATACTGTTCTATACTATATGGCTATACTATATTACGCTGTTACTGTATTACACTATATTATACTATATTACACTATATTATTATTATATTACATTATATTATTACTATATTACACTATATTATTACTATATTACACTATATTCCCTCCCCCCAACAAGGAGAGAGAATGATGCACCTGACTCCATCTTATCAGAAGGCTAATTAATTACTATATTATACTATATTATTGTATACTATATTACATTATATTATATTAAATTACATC